>CM049810.1:19929560-20529560 GCA_027422405.1 Ptychobarbus kaznakovi | reverse complement strand
TGGAGGTCAAAGGAAAGTTACAAGTCACAAACGGAGGTTAAATGCTTCCTCAAGTCTTGTCAATGAGTCAGGAAAAACGGATGGACATCAGCATAGTCATAATTAGCAGTGGGATTATCTTTATACCGAATTTTCTGAATTAGGGGTGCGTAAATAAAGAATTGATGTGAAAGAAAAGTGATATTAATATTTAAAAGACTTCAAACGTGAATATGTAATTTAGTTTATATGCATTTTGATTAATAATAGAAACAAAGATTGTCAAAAAATATAACCCACTTAGCCATCTTATGTGGCAACACTCTTGTGTGACAACACTACATATCCCACAATTCTCTGCAGGCACAAAAGAATGAACCATATTTAGATAAAGCATCAGTAGCACACAATGTGCACTCTGTGCCCTTTATTTTACTGCACTAGTGCTTTGAAACCTTCAACCCTTTTATTTAGACCAACATCACTTGAACTAATTGGTCAATAACAGCTAATGGTGGTAGATACTTTATGTGTGCTACTGATGCTTTATCTAAATATGTTTCATTCTTTTGTGCCTGAAGAGAATTGTGGGATGTGTCACATTAAGTTAGGAAATGTCATTTCTAAATGTTCTTTGAACGTTCAAAATCTCGTTTTTTGTGTTTTAAAATGTTTTTGTTGGTTATACAAACATTAAGGAACATTCCATTTGATATTTTTTGCAAAGTATTATGGGAACCTTAAAATGTTAAACATTGGAAAACGTTTAAAAAATAAACAATATATAAATAACATGTTTGTGCTAGAGATTTGAGATCATTTTTAGCTAAATGTTAAACAAATGTCAATTGTACAATTAAAAAGTGTATTAATGTAAAATGTATACAGTTTTTGTGCTAACCTTTTGAAGAACTTTATTAAAGATGAGATACTTTGAACGAACGTTATATTAATGTTACTGAAAGACTATTTGTTCTTTGCGGAATCTTATCGTCCCTCTTAAATTGTGAGAATCATGCCAGAACGTCCCCTGTTAGCTGGGATATAGCTGTGAAGTATATTTAAACAAACAACAATATATTAACAATACAAGATTTAGCAACTTGAATGAAAATCTTGAATAAAAAAATTAAATGTATGCTATATGTGCTTTAGAGATGATAATAATCCACCCTAAAATGAAAATTCTGTCACCATTTACCCTCGTGTCATTCCAAACAGAAAATAAGATATTTTGAAGAATGTCTATAGCCAAACAGTTTTGGTTCCCATAGACTTCCATTGTATTTTTGTCCATAAAATAGAAGTCAATGGGAACCGAAAGGAAAACATTCTTCAAAATATTTTATATCCACAGAAGAAAGAATGTCATTCAAAATGACATGAGGGTAGATAAATGACAGAATTTTCATATCTTTGGGTGGACCATCCCTTTAAAAGCAGTCTATCAAATTATTCTAAAGGGAGACCTCTATTAGTATAAGAAAACTAATATAGCATTTATGTTTCTTTGTCTTTGTAAAATTAGACAGACACCATTTGAAATCCTTCCTTCAAGCAACGGGATCAGTGAGAAGGAAAGTAACAAACTGAGGTAAAGAAGTCTTGCAGTTTCTCACGGCACTGCTGCCGTCTGTGTGCTTGCCAGCTACAGCAAACATTGATTGGCTGATTAAGCACATATTGATTAGCAGGCTCTCATTAGCATCCCATTAGCAATGACCTATACCTAACAAGACACACCGCACTCGGACTCAAATGGATTAACAAGCACAACAATCCCGCCACAGACAGAAAATCTGTGAACACTTCTCTAAAAGCCAGAAATCGATGGAATTCACATTATTAACCCCCGACGGACATAAAACAGCACTCTAATGGCGTATCATGGGCGCAAAGCCCCATTTTAATATTTGCATTTATTTACATGAACAATAAGCTGGTCAACCTCTACGTCCTTGAATCAGTCCGGCATGACTGCTATTTCAATATTGCAATCCTTCCCATCAACAAACGACGAGACATTTATTTTCAGCAGAAGGACAAGAGCAGTGTACCGAGAGCATGCATTGCTTTTCAATAGATAGGCCTCAGGACTTTAATTTGAATATATCCAATAAAACAAATATTCAGAAGAACAACAAGACAAGGCTGATATTTTCATTCGCTGGGAAATGATATGCTCTAATATGCAGACGGATGACAGGTCACACAGTCGCCAGTTGCTAATGTTATTATCTATGAACATCTTAAAGAGCTCCATCCTCCCAACAGAAACATATACTCTCCAAAAACCCATCAGATAGCTTGTTTTCTGTTCTGTGTTGATGTATTTCCTACGTTCTAAGTTCTGAATAGGGACAAAAAGTTTTTTTTAATTAGTTTGTTCATACGGCAAAACTTACTTAGTAGCTCGAAAGCTCTCCATAAAGTAAATTCTTGTCATACTATATGACATTTAGATTTATTGATCCAATAAATGCATTTCAGTTAATCTTGTTGGTTGGTTGATTTTTCAAACTTAATTTGCCTCATGTAACTGTAAACACATTTTCCTTGAAATTTTGTGTAATTATAAAAAAACATATATTTAATAAATATATATAAATATACATACCGAATAAGCTTTAGTTTACATCCAAGTTGTGACTGTGCTACATGCTATTGTTAGTCAGAGGAAGGTTGGTATTTACAATTTAGGGGGAGGGACATTCTCATTCTAGAAAGCATTTGATTGGCCAAATATTTGCAATGCCTCTGAGTGCAGGATGAGTCATCAATCATTTTGCTTTGTTTTCTGGGAAATTGCTACTTTTATATCAGTCAAAAGTTTATTTTTTTGGAGAGCGCTAGGATATTGATGGCCTCAAAGCTAAAAGTCACAAAAGTCAAATTTCAAAGTTACACTATGGACTTCTTCTCATGTCATTTTCTATTAATTACTATCCAGCACTTGAAAAATAGTGACTCTTAGCATAGCTAGTCAGTTTTTTTTCAAACCATACAATTCATTAAAGCAGAAAAAAGTTTCCTAAACAAATAATTTGCAATTTTGTGTTTCAACAACATGTCGACATAGAGCCAACAGTTCTGTAGTGCTTTATCATTTTTAGTTGAGAACAAAGTCTCTTTTTTGGGCATTTTGGTAATGCTGCTACCATGAATGACACATAATATAAAACAAATTATCTGACTAGTTTGCAGAATCTTTTTTGTCTCTTCTCTATTTTGCCATTAAATATAAAAGCTTAAAAAAGGCAAAAAGTGGCCAGTACTGTATATAAATAATGTAAATGTTTATCTATGGTCTGAAATGATTTATGAGCCATCAATTTAACATCATGTGAGTTGTATTTTACATAGCACAATATCATGCATACAAAACCTAAAACCTTCTAAAAAATAAATAAATAAATTATTCCCATATTCTGGCAGGACTAGTTTTCCTGTCCCAATCGGTCATGTCTGTTTTCTCACACAACATCTGTAAGAAAATCCAGAACAAATTACTTACAGTTTGTCATCAAAGTAAATTAATAATCCTGTCTAAATGTGAATGTGATTTCTGATGTCGTTTTTTCCACTGATTTCAATTTGATAAAAAAGTAATATAATATAAATATAAAATTCTAGAGAACCAAAACTTTCAAGACTAAGTATTTTAATATAACAAATCCAGTTTTCTAAATGTTTTAAAAACCCTTTTCTACGAAGGTTAAAGGAACATTCCAATTTGTAATTTTGCAAACATTATGGGAACATAACATTTGAACGTCTTTGAACGTTCTGAAACAAGTAGTATGATTTATAAAACGTGAGATGAACATCCAGCTACAGTAAAACATTTCAGAAAAAAAGCTTCATGAATGATAAATTTAGTTTTTTGCACTAATGTTTCGAGAATATTATGTTACATAACTTATGTTACATTTGTTCATAACTTTGAGAGAACCTTAGAATGTTAGCAAACGATAGCAGCGTCAGGCAAAATCTAGGCCTGCATCCCAATGTGCATACTATCCATCCTAAATTCTGCATGATATTAGTCATTTTCAATACCATTTAGGGCAGATAGGGTGGATAGATACGCACTGGGACGCAGGGTAGATTTCTCTGCTCAGTCATCATGAGGGTTCATTATAAGCAGCCACTTCTATAATGTGAAGTTATTTAACTAAAGCTTTTATGTTAAATTACAATTGTATCAAAAATAATGTATTAATATATACATTAAAAATGATGTATGCAACAACAGCACGTGACCTTCTACATGCATATGCACACTTCCACCTCTGTAATTACCATGCAGATGTTAGTCTGTTTTGATACATAAAATCAGAATTGTAAAGGTTGTTCAGAAAAATATAGTTCCATCCAAATAGGCCTTTTAAGGGGTCAGTTCTATCCTCATTAGTCTACGTGACAGTTGCTTTCATGTAATTACACAAATCAGTGTCAAGTCAAACAACCATTTCTTTTTTCCCCACATATAACATTTAACTAAATCCATGAGTAATGCTGGCACTACTTTGCCCCTGGTCTCTGTGACTTGCATGTTCAACTTTAGTGCATGAGAAAGTTCTCGCCATCTGCGATAAACTGTTCAAATTTCTGTCTGTATAAGTGCTAGAGTTTTTGAGCATCTGATGCATAGTAGGTCTTGTTACCAGTTCTAGTGGGTGGCGATTCAACATGCCAGGAGGGTGAGCTCCATCATTTCAGAGCGAAGCGTGAATCTTAGTTCCCGGCACCGATCGATGACACATCAGCGCAAAGTGACAATTCGATGCCAGAGAATCGTGCAAATAGATGCTTGTGTGTGTCTGCTCTTGTTAATAATATTTAAGCTGTCTTGTATAATGCTTTAAAAGTGATATATGCATTAGGAGCAGTGGATTTACTCTGAGATTTGCCCATTGCTACTTTGTAATGTCTGTGATTTTGGATACACCACTGAAGCAAATGCCAAAGCTCAATTTAGTGCAGGAAAACATGCGTTCACACAGAGGTAAACAGCTACAGTTTTCAGGTACATACCACAATCCCAGAGGCATTTCGGCACAATGCAGATAAGATGAGCAGGGAACAGATGGAACGTGGATGTGGCCTGTGCCTGAACATGGTGCCGATGTACGCACCTCCTACATAAGCCTGGGAACTGTTAGCATGGAGATCTTCCAGAACATTCTTGGCATCAAGAGGATCTAGTCACCATCTGTCTCTCAGGACAACCTCCCAACATAGACCTTCCCCGCCTCCCGCCACCCCTGTGCTCATCAGCTCCGAGATACGCAGACGCCTGTCAATGAAATTCACAGGCCGTTTGTCTTGGGTGAGCAAATATGACCATAAGACAATTCTATTCGGATCATCTGCACCACCTGTTAAGTCTACGAAAACAGATGACGGCACGGTATTGTTAACTGGAGACGTCCACTTCGGCAGACTTGTGTGAATCAACAGGAAGAATTACTAAATGCACACACAAAGCACAGCCAGAACTGAAGCCATTGATGAAGAACACAAAAAGGAGTGAATTCGGTTTCAGTGTGAATGCTTAAAACCGTTCAATACAGAATTGATTCTTAAATGGTGACGCAAAGCTCTGTTTTTGTAATGTGTTTGCTCAAAAGCTCTCCAATAAAGTAGGTTTGTTCCACAATATGACATTTAGGCTCCCTTTATCAGCTTCCAAATTTGTAAACAGCAGTATTGTTGATAAAACAATGCCATTTTAGTATTATCTTGTTGTGGATGATGTTCACACCTAACTGTATAATAACTATAATGAACTGCATTTTCAGTGAAATACTATATAATTCTGAAATAAATATTGGTTTACTAGTCTAAAATTATTAATCTAGAGAGAGTATTTATTTTACTATTCATTATAAGGGCTGGGTAAAAAAAAAAGGATTTCTCGATGGTAATCAATGTTTTTTTTTTTTTTTTTACAAAATATTGATTCTTAAATCCCAAGAATCCATTAGCCTTGCCTGTTTTTAGTTAATGATCAGAACATTGTGGCACACCTCACATCCAAGCTTTGTGCTTTGTTACTTTTGATATGAAACAAAGTCTCAGATTTCAAATTCTGTCCTTTTTATTACTGTAATCAAACAATAAATGCAGTTTTGGCGCTGTTTAATGTGGAGCTATAGCGCCTTTAGTTCAAGAGACTGGCAGCGCGAAGCACACGAGCTGATCATCCTTACTTTAACACCAGTTTCAGCACGGAATAAACATGAATAAACACACGAAGGTATGTTAAAAGAAAAGTAAAACTTACCGATTAAGATTAATAGATTACAACAGCTGGTAAACAATATCACGTAACATCACATTTACATATTCGGTGACCCTAAACTCATTGGTTAGCTAGAAAAATGAACTCTAGAGATCAATAGTTACTCTTAAGCTTCAATATTAATGTAGTAGGCTACCAACTGATCTCATGTAGTCTGATATTTTACAGCATTAGAGATTGTTTTTTGTCCTTGAGAAAATATTAAATGTACTGTACCTGATATATATCCGAAATAATAGATATCGAATCCGATCAAATCGGGAATCGAATTGGTGAAATTTGTGTCAAAACCCAGCCCTATTCATTATTACATAAAAGAAACAATGCAGCATTGGAATTAATGGTAAATTTGTTCGAATTATTATTTTTTTTTTGTTGCATGTACAAAATATCATTGTATTGTATTTTTTCACTTTGTAGATGTACGGTTAAAAAATCTTGTTGATTTTTTTGCATAAAAGTTATTCTGACAGTAAATATTCTGACTTCCCCACTCATAAATACCAACTTCCCATGAGGACTTGAAAGCACCATAACTATGATGAAAATATAATAGATATGTATAGGTAGATGCCACATTTGACGGCTTCAGACATGTCGATGCGTCCGCCATCTTGGAACGGTCAATGTGTCATCACTCATAATAAAAATCAACAAGTTTTCCAAGATGCCACAACACTGCACAGCCTCTGGTTGTAAAAACACTGATATTAAGTCACTAAAGGCTTTGTATGGAAGCCTATTTCTGCCACAAAGAAAAAAAATCATGACATATTACTTAAGTCATAATTATGAGATAAAATTCTAAATGATGACTTACTAAGTTAAAATTCTGACTTTTAAAGTCATATTATGAGATAAAAAGTTGAAATTATGACTTAAAAAGTTGAAACTGCCCATAGAAACAGACGCTAACAGGGCATGTACTTACGGTAAATATGGCAGCATCCATATTGGATATTTAACTGGCTGAATGTGCTAGCTGAGCAACTGCCATCGAGATTCATGCCAACCGATCACTTCCTCCAGCTATATTAAACCACTTTGAGACCGTTTTCACTGTTAAACCAATGGGAATTATATAAATAAATACAACAATCATACATCAAGTCTGACAATACAGCTGAATACGAGTGAAAACCCCTTTTGCAGCCTTGGCAAATTTACACTGGGGCAAGGACAGGGAGTATGCAAGGCACCTGGTCTCGAAATCAATCATTAGCATGAGTCGAGGGCGGTAATTAGGCGTTCAGGAGGGAGCGTGTGGGACGAGGTGACGAGGAGCAGTTAATGAGGCCACGGGCTGGGGAGGGGTGAACGGCCGGCGCTGCGGGAAACTTCACACACGCCGAGAGAAGAGAGAACACACGCCGCAAATTATAAGGCACAGTACACAAACATACGATTCAACACCCAAGGAGGTCAGGCTGAAAAATATGCTGTAACATAGATGACAGACTAACAAAGCTTTGAGAACTAAGGTGCTATTTTTGTTTTGTAGTAAGTAAGGCAAAGGAATGGACTGTCCTTCTGGAAGACTATGGAAAAGGCTTGTCTTTATTACTTCATGAGATCTGATTTCTGAGAAAATTACTAGTTTGGCCTATTATTTTATTATAATGTCTCATTTAGTTTCTTCCTTTTGCATTTGATAAAAAAAAACTAACCAGGAACCCGAGATGCATATTAGCATTGTGCTGTAATGCCTTTGTACTATTTGTAATTTAAAAAATGTAAAAAAAAAAAAAAACGTTTATATTTTTCTTAAATTGGCCCTTAAATACACAAACAAGCATATAAATACCTTGAAATATATTTTGATGATTTCTTTTTATGCATTTCAATCCACAGGCTTATATATATACAGTCATGGGCAAAAATATCGGAACCCTTGGTAAATATGATCAAAGAAGGCTGTAAAAATGAATCTGCATTGTCTATCCTTTTGATCTTTTATTTAAAAAAATCACAAAAATCTAACCTTTCATTGGATAATAAGAATTTAAAATGAGTGGAAATATCATTATGAAATAAATGTTTTTCTCAAATACACGTTGGACACAATTATTGGCACCCCTAGAAATTCTTATGAGTACAATATCTCTGAAGTATATTCCCATTCATAGTCACAATTTTGAGCACTCCAGGGTGATTATGAACATGAAATTATCCAGCCATGGCTTCCTGTTTCACAGAAATATAAATAGTAGTTAAACAAAGCTCAAATTCCCTTAATCATCATCACAATGAGAAAAAAAAGATCATATTTCTGATGTGCAGCAAAAAATAATTGAGCTTCACAAATTAGTGAAGTGGCTTTAAGAAAAGAGCAAGAGCAGTGAAACTTCCCATTTCCACCATCAGGGCAATAATTGAGAATTTACAATAAACATCAAATGTTATGAATCTGCCTGGAAGAGGACGTGTGTCTATATCGTCCTAATGCACGGTGAGGAGGAGAGTTTGAGTGACTAAAGACTCTTGGAGAATTGCAGAAAATAGTTGAGTCTCGGGTCAAATTGTCAAACAGCCCTACATCACCACATGTTGTTGGGAGGGTTTCAATAAAAATCCTCGCTCATCCAAAAACAAACTCCAGCATATTCAGTTATCAGACACGACTGAACTTCAAATGGGACCTTCTATGCTCAGATGAAAAAAAAATTAGCTTTTTAGCAGCAAACACTCAAGATGGGTTTGGTGAACGCAGGGATAAAAAGTACCCCATGTGTACAATGAAATATACTGCTGTATTTTTGATGTTGTCTATATTTCTGCTGGAGGTTTGTTTAGACACATGGCATCATGGATTCTATCAAATACCAACAGAGTGCTGACTCTGTTAGAAATCTTATCATGGGCCATGTTTGGATCTTGAATATCACTGAGCACAAAACCAATATATTCCAGTCCTCAGACCTCCTGTAGAAGATGAGTGAGGTGAACTTCATGGAGCTGTGAATCTAAGGATCAATGAAGGAATGATCTCTTGTCAGGTGTTCTTCATCAGGATAAGAGCAAAGCTCAAATTTCCCTTAGAGAAAAACATTTATCATCGTTTTAAATTCACAATGAAAGGTTATATTTTTGTGAATTTTGTAAATAAAAATGAGAAAAACCAAAGATCACTGAGAGCAAAAAATAATTGAGCTTCACAAATTAGTAGGGCATGCGTGCAGTGAAATATCCCATTTCCACATATGTTTGTATGTACAGCCACACGTTTGTGGTTATAGAACATAATAGATTAAATTATAAATATAATTAGATTAAAATATAATTAAACAATCACAATAAAACGTATTAGATTAATATTTATTTCTATATTAATACTAATAATATAATAGTAAAATAACAAAATTATTATTGTTATTTCTGGCAGTTCTAACACTTTTCCACATTTTTAAGGAATTTTGTAAATTTAAGAATAAGCTAAACTGGCATTAAACATTGATATTGGTCAACATTTAATAGTAATTCAGTACCATACCATGTAAGTACCACAGTAATATTGAAACCAGAACTGTACTGTTTCCTGGAGGACTGGAACATGGAGAGCAATAATTTCCTTAACCCTGGTAGCCTCTCTCACCTTTGAAAGACAAAACGCTCCAAAAAATGAAGCTTGAAGGCTTATTAAATCTATAATTGTAACAAAGACTGAAGCTCAGCAACTGTTTTCATGAACAGACGCTATGTTAACCGTGGAGCGACGAGTAGGTGTATGAATTAGCCCTTGAGTCTCACTTCCAGTCGGAGAGAGAAAGAGAGAATTGGTGTGACTCCAGTACGGCTGCGGAGGCATTCGAGACTTCACCGACTAACTCGACTCAAAGCCTCACACGAGGCAGCCCGAGTGGGATCAATGATGACTTTCACTTGATCAAAGCGGATCATGCAAAAGCGCCGCAGCTCCTTGAGTTTTTTCAGAAAAGCTCAGAATATAAAGTGAGAATATAAGCATGCTCATTAGGATTTTCAGCAGGTTGGAAAATTCAGACAATTATACAGGCTATATGGTTTACATTACTGCAGTGCGCTCCAGCAGCGCTGTGCTGATACTCTTTACGTTTTAAAGTTTCGCAATTAATTCAGAGCAAACTGCTTAACATACACTTTCCTTTAAGCTTTTGGTTCTGAAAATTCTATACTTCGTAAGAAACAAGATAAACTCACTATGTTTTCATCCACGTGCATTTTAGAATATTGCATAAAAACACTGGATGCCAAGATGAGCATAAAATCTTAAAATGCGCATTAACATATATAAACAGAAAATGCAGCATTGCATATCTATCTGTATGTATTTATATATAATATTTACTTATATTTCTCCTTAATTACTAATCATACTAAATTATGAAGCTAATATGTTTATGTATTATTTAAAAATGCTTTACCTTTTAAACATATTTTTCATGTTTATGGATTGCCAGACAGTTGTGTTTAGATTCTACTAGGCTGGTTTTCAGGCTGAAAGGCATATCAAGCTCTCAGAGTACATTAGTACATTAAGATCACAGTCTGCCCTGTAGCTCCAACTGAAGTGATTCAATTATGGTTGATGTTCAAATGAGAATCTATATGGTTCCATAAAGATCAAATTCAAGCCTCACAAGCTTAAATGATCGTGTATATAGCACCATATTACAAACATGAAATGAGTAAACCAGTAACATACACCATCGTTGAAACTAAATTGACTTGATGTTTCTGGATAAACATGGAACACTTAAAAAGTTGGCTTTCAGAGTCCTTTTCTTTACAGTCCTGATGACCAGAGTGAATTTCTCATGCCTGAAACAAAATATGTTTAATAATTTAAACTTGCATGTACAATGTGTCGTTACAAAAGTGAAATCACATCAGGCGGGGTTAGAAAACAGCTAACTTCCCATGCAAACACTCATTGAGAGCCTTTATCACTCCTTCTAAACCTTGCATGATAAGAAATAAAAAAGCACCTGCGATTTCAGGGCCATACACTTATATAAGAATGTACTCTAGTTTGTAATGTATTTTTTATGAACTATGCACATTTAGCTTTTTTAACATTGGTTTCTGAAATGTATACAAGCACATTTAAAAGCAGGAAAAGTTTCTGCTGACATTTGCTAATTTTTTAGCAGACCAGCAAATACAGTGCAGGCCTAACCTATTTGAGCCAAAGAAACAAACCCAGATCAAAAAAAAAAAAACAGATTTTTTTTTTTTAATCATGAGACAATATGTGGAAAAAGAAAAGCAAAGGCAGTTTATTTAAAGGTCAAAAATGAACATTTTTCATCCTACGAGAGAGCAGGTCCCACCTACAACATTAAAGATTACGACCTATTTGTGGAAGATAACCTAGCTATTTACATTCTGAAATCCATCAGCATTTTACATTTTCTCCTTTCAAATGCGATAAAAAACATTATGAAATCTATATGGAGAATAATGTTCTTCTAAAAGAGGATGGAGCAAAGCTGTGGAAATCAATATGCTGGAAAATATCTTCATGATGTATACAAAACTGTCCACAACACAGAGCTAGAAACAGAATCTCTGAGTTTTCCAAGCCAAGCCATGTAATACTGTGTTATCCGGGACAGCGTCACTGCCTGCAGGTGTCATGGAAAGCCTCCAGAGTTCGGAAGTCCCTCCATGTTGGAGGAAGGCCCTCCTGCAGGTACTTGCCACAGCGTTGACACGGGGTCTGGAAGAGCTTGATGTAGCTCCTCAACCAGGTCTGCTCAAAAGAACACCACACAGACATTAGTGGGCAATTGTGCTTTTTATTAAGGGCTTATTGGATAAAACCTTTAAAAACAAAACAGCACTCCTCATGTGACACACAGAAGACTGGATTGACACATAAGAGTTCAACTGAGTCTGAAGTGACTTGAATTACACACATTTTGACCAAAATGAAGTAAAGTATAAGAGTGTATTTTCCAGGGCAAAATGCTGCAAAACTGCTGGGCGGACACCCCCACCCTGCGCTGGCTGGCCTCACTGCACTGGCATGGGACGTGTGAGAGCAGCATGAGGGTCTGTGGTCTCTCACAGCAGTCACAACTCAACATTGATTAACAGCAGGAGGAGTGTGTCTGCTCTCCTCTCTAACCCGTCTTCACTGGGCAGCACAGCACAGTCGGGGTTTACCTGCACCTGTCAGGACGCATTGTCTTTCCTAATTCATCTGCCGGCCCAAACCACCCTCCACTGAGTCCCTGTTATTCATACTCCAATTAGCACATGCAAGAGTCCAGCACCACCCTATCTATCTATCTGTCTGTTCAACCTATACCTGAACCACAATAAAATATTTTTTACAAAGAATCTAAGAGGATCTTGAAGCTCTTATTTGGAGAGACTGAGGACTGGTGATTTTTTTTCAGGTTCTACACAAGTTGTCCCGGGGATGGCCTCGGAGTGAAGCCCATCAACTGTATGGTTTAAATCCGTGTACGGGAGAAAGCCCACGATTCCAGCCATGATCAGAATAGCTCCGCATTGATCTTACGGAGAAGTAATCAATCTCGCCTCTCTTTTCAAAGCGTAGAGCAGAGGTCGGCAGACTATTTAAAGACAGACCAGACTCGATGCTTAACGTCACATACAAAGCCACGATAAGGTTAACTTAAGTTATTAAAGATTTCAAACACAAAATCATTTATTATTATTATTATTATAGGGCAGAGTTTGATGAGTGAGGTTTTTATACATTTTATGCATTTGGCAGATGCTTATATTCAAAGCTACAGTATTTACAGTGCACTCAAACCATTGATTTTCAGTATGTTCCCTGGGAATCGAACCCATTGACCTTGATGTTGTTATTGCCTTCCTCTACCAGTTGAACTACAGGAATATATTTAGTAAGAATGGTCTTGCATGCATTCTTCCAATGTGGAAAACAACCTCTAGTTAAACAACACCACACAGCCAAAGGCAAAATGTAATTAGTGCATGTAATAATTCTAGCACAATGTCATAAGAAGTTAAATAGCAATGTACTATACCCACCATGAAGGAGCGAACTACAACATCAGGCATCTGGGGGAGCTGGTAATGCAGGAGCGCTGTGGTTGCATGATCAGTGACCTGAGAGAGCATAAAGATCACTGAGAAACATAACGCAATGTGTACAGCAAGTACATTAACATATGACTGCCCACATTTACAAAACCAAATATGAGGAACCAGTTAACAAAATTGTCATTTATGGTCTATTATTGGTGGTGGAAAATGGTCATGTGAACTAAACAACTGTTTTTGGTACCAAACACCTTGACTAACATTCTAATTGGACTTCAAGGAAAAAATAAAACCAGAAAAACACTGGGGACAGACTAAAATGGTACAAAAGTATAATCTTTAAGTGTAAATATTAAAAAGTGTAAATACTTTTCCTCTTTATGAATTTTGCATAAATCTCATACAATTTTAATCAAAGTAATTCTCAGTCTCAGTGGTCACTCATTAGATTATTATTACAGTAATACAAAAATGTAAAATAAGTAAAAATGACTAGAAGTAATTTATTTTTTTTACATACAATAAAAGGCAGCACAACAAATACTACCATATAGTACATTTTAAATATTATAGATAAATACAAATGTATTTATCCGTATTTCACATTTCATTGTGTTTTGGGAAATGTCTATAAACTTGGCATGAAATGTCCTGGCAGAAAATTACCAGTATCATTTAAGTTTTTTATTACAGAATAAAATTATAATTAAAATGAATTACAATGAATACTAAAATGATTAAATAATTATATTACAAGTATTAATATAATTTATGCGCATAATTGTGGAATGCAACAAAAAAATTGGTTCTAAAAATATTCTTTAAAAAAATATATACAATATTTTGTATTTCTTTTTTTTTGCATGCATGGGCACACATTTGAAGAAATCCTAATTAAAATCCATTTTCAGATCAATCTACCCACACTCAGATTAACTCCTAAGTCCAATTTTGCAGAAGAACACCATAACCTTATTACTTTCCCTAAAATCCCATCTTCCATCACTAATGTAATTATAGAATGGGACTAAAAAGCGAACCACTTCAATCTCCCGTCATAGTTTCATTAGACTGCCAAAGCTGACCAAACTCCTTATGGGAAAGCGTCCAGTTAATACCTCTCAATAGTGATGCATCATGGGAAAAGAAACTCAAGTGATTACTACAGAAGTGTAAAAAAGCAAAGACATGCTTTTTTTATAAACACAAAAACATCTGTGAGAAAACTATTGGACAGCGGGGACATGTGAAGAGTAAAGAACGATTAATTAAGCGAGCACGGAAAACGGGAATACAGAAGTGACAGCTGGGAGGGGAAGATGAGAAGCGGCCCGTCCCTCCAGTTTGAGACCGCCTGGGTTCGAGTTAGCGTTCCCAGCCAGAGAAATAAAGAAATAAACAGGTCTGTGCTTTGATCAGTCCGTGCAGATGCGAGAAGCTCAGTTACAATGCGAGCGGGTTCTCGCAACCTCTCGCTTTAAGTTTCAGGCAGCTCGTCATACACATTCTCTCTCCTTTGAAAGAAATGCAAGTTTTTCTCCCTCTCTCTGAAAGGTGCATCAGCATTAGCAAGACTACAGAGTTTCATCTGCCCCAGAGGCTGACTGCTCTCTAATTCCAGCCTAATGAGAATCGTGGAGGGTGGAGAGAAGACTACTGGAGCCCAGATGTTTAGGGGGCTGTCAAATGAGGGCGAAGTGGCTCTGAGTGAAATGAAATAAAAAAACACGGGGACAAATGATGTCTGAGGGATGAAAAGCAAGGATTGGCAGTGGAGAGGTGAACAGAAATGCGACCGCCTTTGAGAAGAGAGATCTCATTAGAATTTCACGGACATGCGATTTAAATTTATTTATCCTACGGCTCAAATTCAATCTGAAAGACAACCACAGGATCATTTAATTACTGTTCCGATATTTTCCAATGTATGCTATGGGTAATGATGAAGACATGCTCTGTTGATTAAACTGAGTTTTGTACGTTTGTTATGATGCGTTTGCTGGTTAACTCACCTTTTGAAATGCCTGATAGTTGGACTTTGACCAGATGTCAAGCTAAAAAAAGACAGAAAAGTAAACATCAAGCATCAAACTGATTCAAAATAACTGCATAGTACACAAATGTGACCCTTAGTGTGCCCTTAATCACAACCCTTACGACTGTATTCAAAGAATCCATTAAACCTCTTAGTTATCGTCTTTCACCTGGATGCTCCTGCACTGCTACACTGCACTTTTTAAATTGAAGACTTGTTTAGCTCAACAATAAAAATTACCTTGGTAGAGGTACATATGTGTGTATGCTTAAAATAATAAAATCTAATAAATAAGTTTTAGATTCTCATAGTGAATGGTTTTTAAAATACAATTAAATAAAATGCATATATACAATTAAAGACCAAAAAAACATGCTATTTGGGCATAATTCTTCAGGATGACTTCTGGCTGCTTGATTGATGCCTGCTCAACCCAAGGTTTAATTTTAAAGAAGTAGTTTGCATTGCAAAGAGCTCATTTCATTTTTAAGTTTGCTATCTTAAATCTATAATGAATTGGAATGAATTAATTACTATTTGTTAACTTATTTCTGAGAAGCTGCATTTCCTTCAACATATTGTATCAACTGTCCTTTTGTTTATAATTAGAAAAAAACAAACCCAAACAACCAGTACTGCTTTAATACTTTGTGACATCCTGTGTTTATTAAGCACTCATGTATTGAGCTCTTCCTGTGTCGTTTTCTTTGTAGTTGTGGATGAGTTTGTTTGCAAAGAATGGAGAGATCTATAATTTTCATCGTAGGTACACCTCAACTGTGAGAGACAGAATCTAAAAAAAATCCCAAAAATTACATTGTATGATTTTTAAATAATTAATTTCCTTTTTTTTGCATGAAATAAGTATTTGATACAATAGAAAAATAGAACTTAATATTTGGTACAGAAACCTTTGTTTACAATTACAGAGGTCAGACGTTTCCTGTAGTTCTTGACCAGGTTTACACACACCAGCAGGGATTTTGGCCCACTCCTCCATACAGGTCTTCTCCAGATCTTTCAGGTTTTGGGGCTGTCGCTGGGCAACACAGAGTTTCAGCTCCCTCCATAGATTTTCTATTGGGTTCAGGTCTGGAGACTGGCTAGGCCACTCCAGGACCTTGAAATGCTTCTTACGGAGCCACTCCTTAGTTGCCCCTGCTGTGTGTTTAGAGTCATTGTCATGCTGGAAGACCCAGCCACGACCCATCTTCAATGCTCTTACTGAGGGAAGGAGGTTGTTGGCCAAAATCGTGCGATACATGGCCCCATCCATCCTCCCCTCAATACGGTGCAGTCGTCCTGTCCTCTTTGCAGAAAAGCACCCCCAAAGCATGATGTTTCCACCCCTCATGCTTTACGGTTGGGATGGTGTTCTTGGGATTGTACTCATCCTTCTTCCTCCAAACACGGCGAGTGGACTTTATACCAAAAAGTTATATTTTGGTCTCATCTGACCACATGACCTTCTCCCATGCCTCCTCTGGATCATCCAGATGGTCTTTGGCAAACTTCAGACGGGCCTGGACATGTGCTGGCTTGAGCAGGGGGACCTTGCGCGCGCTGCAGGATTTTAATCCATGACGGTGTAGTGTGTTACTAATGGTAACCGTTGAGACTGTGGTCCCAGCTCTCTTCAGGTCATTGACCAGGTCCTCCCGTGTAGTTCTAGGCTGATCCCTCACCTTTTTTCTCAGGATCATTGATACTCCACGAGGTGAGATCTTGCATGGAGCCCCAGTCCGAGGGAGATTGACAGTCATCTTGAATTTCTTCCATTTTCTAATAATTGCGCCAACAGTTCCTTCTTTTTGTGCCTTCTCACCAAGCTGTTTGCCTATTGTCCTGTAGCCCATCCCAGCCTTGTGCAGGTCTACAACGAGTTCAAAAAGGTGCAATTAATACAGGTACTGAGTGGAGGCTAGGAGGAGTTCTTAAAGACAAACTAACAGGTCTGTGAGAGCCAGAATTCTTGCTGGTTGGTAGGTGATTAAACACTTATTTCATGCAATAAAATGGAAGTTAATTATTTAAAAATCATACAATGTGATTTTCTGGATTTTTTTTTAGATTCTGTCTCTCACAGTTGAGGTGTACCTACGATGAAAATTACAGATCTCTCCATTCTTTGTAAGAGGGAAAACTTGAAAAATCGGCAGTGTATCAAATACTTATTTGCCCGACTGTACACTTCATTTGACAGTTTAAAGGTCAGTTACAACTAGCCCTGCATCTGATGTCCAGACTGTTGTTTAGGGGTGAAACAACCCCATCACTAATCAGCCTGTTGAGCAAAGGTCATCAGAAGATTTTTCAAAGACAACAAATCAAAATGTTCTCTGATTCTAATATCAAACAGGCCCGGTGTCAGCATTTATCAGAGAAATCAGACTCCATCTCCCCTCTGTCCGCAAACCCACCTCCATATACTGCTGCCCTTTGAAGTAAAAAGAATGCCGGATAGCAAATTACCCAAGAGATGTCTGAGACAGTCTTTGAAGCCCTACTTTGATAGCATAGTTTCCCTTCTCCTACCCCTTCCTCTCCCTTTTTTTGTGTGCTTGGAGGTTCAGGCAGGCTCTGTTGGGCCTAGCTATGTGGCATCATTTGAATTGTAAGGACCAGAGAGGGGGTTTAAAGAAAGAAATATTTGATAGTCGATATTCTGCCCTGAATTGACACCTCACACAATCCAAAAAAGACCTCTGAGGTTGATTCAAGGGCAGGAGTTTTCTACAGGGGTTCATACTGAAAATTGTAAATAAAATAAAATAGACATTTAAAATAAAATAATAAAAAATATACTGCATACAATTTAATATTGAGATAGAACTAAAAAGAATGCAAAGTTTGGACAGAATTCTTCGAGATGTGTTTCATGCTGTTTGTATCCTCTGATTGATTTCTGCTTAACCCAAGGTTTCATTTAAAATAAGCAGTATGTATTTTAACACCAAGAAAGAGCTCATCTCATTTTAAAGCTCCATAATTTTAAATCTATAATGAACAGGAATTAATTACTGTTTGTTAATTTATTTTTGAGTGGCTGAGTTTCCTTCCTGAAGATGAGCAGATATTTAAACACAACCTTGTTTCTGTTCTCTGCTGTGTTTATGTATAGCTGAAAAAACAAAACAATATACAACTCTAATTCCGGAAATGTTGGGATGTTTTTTAAATTTGAATGAAGTGAACACTAAAAGATTTTCAAATCACCTGGGCCAATATTGTATTCACAATAGAACATACATGGGTAACAAATGTTTAAACTGAGAAGTTTTAAAATGTTATGCACAAAATGAGCTCATTTCAAATTTGATGCCTGCTAAAGATCTCAAAATAGTTGAGACAGGGCATGTTTACCATGGGGTAGCATCTCCTATTTCTTTTCAAAACAGTTTGAAGACGTCTGGGCATAGATGTTATGAATTTCTGGAGTTTTGGGGTTGGAATTTGGTCCCTTTCTTGCCTGATATAGGTTTCCAGCTGCTGAAGAGTTTGTTCAAGCCATGCTGTTGTAATAGCTGCAGTATGTGGTTTTGCATTGTCCTGCTGAAATAGACGTCATCTGGAGGGGAGCATATGTTGCTCTAAATCCTTTATATACACCTTTCAGCATTCATAGTGCTTTCCAAAACAAGCAAGCTACCCATACCATATGCACCCCCATACCATCAGAGATGCTGGCTTTTGAACTGAATGATGATAAACCTCTATAAGGTCTCCCTCCTCTTTAGCCCGGAGGACACGGCGTCCGTGATTTCTAACAAGAATCTCAAATTTGGACTCATCTGACCATAGAACACTTTTCCACTGTGAAAAGTCCATTTTAAATGAGCCTTGGCACACAGGACATGACGGCGCATCTGGACCATGTTCACATATGGCATCCTTTTTTGCATGATAAGAGTTTTAGTTGGCATCTGCAGACAACTACAAAATCTCCTGTTTTCCTGGCATCTGACAATATAGAGGCACCACCTGGTTTCAATGGACTGCACACTAGGAGCCATGAGACCTGACATTAACTGCTAGAATGTTCCAAATGTCAGCAGTGAGACCTTGGCAACAACAGGTCTTCTGGACGGTGCATCAGACATCTGCTTTTGCTGATTTTTGAATGATTCTCTTTGATCATTCTTTGTAAAGTATTGCAAAGGTTTCTTTCTGAACCCATTATAAATTGACTTTTCAGAACAACATTTCTTTTATTGAGATCCAACAAAGGTCTTCACTTGACTTTACGCACAAGATATTCTCTGGTTTTTGAATAATATTAATTTAGATGGGTCTTTGCAATTTTTTCGTTGTTTTTAAAGTATTCCACAGAGTTTCACAATTTGAGTTGAATTACTAAAATAAATTGACTTTTCCACAACATTCTAATTTATTGAGATGCACCTGTATATACAAACACACACACTTACACATTCACAATGAATATTTAAAATGGTTTATGAATATTACATATATTTAGATGGTCATAAAATGCAATCATATTTTTATGATAGATTTACACATTTAAAGGCTGAATATTTTTTGATCATAGAATTATTAATGCACTGCTATAGAATTATTAATTGCACTGCTATGATCTTTTTTTGACTCATTACTAAATCAGACTATCTAAACTTAATCAGACAGCATTTTTTATTTTAATTTAATTACGTTTTATTTTCAATTCTAATTCTCAACATTTTATAACCAAAATACACCAAATAATACACTTAAAACAACATACTGGCATATTCTGTTTGAAATGTTACAGAAAACTTTTTATTTTTACAAAAATAATCAGTATACAGTGTAAACTGCACAGTATACGGTAAACAGTACTGCTTACGTTCCATTCCAAACATCTCTCATCTACGTGCAGCAATTAACTAATGTGTTTTTACCACCATAATGAGAGCGGTTTAGGCCGAACTACTGATATCCTGGTGCGAGCGTTGCTGCGACTGTCAGTTTGAGCTTTCTCATAAAGCAGAGGAGGTTAATATGCAATTGCTCACCACACACGTTTGGATGCAGAGGCCCAGCGGCGCGCAACACAAAGCACCGGCCTGGCAAGCAGTTCAGAAGATTCACATTCGCTGCCATAATTAACTGTGATCAAGCCTCTCCGCAGCTTTGATGGCCACCTCATATTAGTGTCACCAAAGAGTGTTCAAACGTTGTGGCTTTCGCAGAGACGTACAGATCGCTTCAGAATGAATGAGAGGACGCGGCTCAACCTGACACGGGGGACGTGAGGATAGAGGGTATCACATACATACATGCTTTTCATGTTCAAGAGAGAGCCGAACACATCATTTGAATAATTCAACAGCTGTGCAGAGACTTTTATCAATCGCTAAAAATCCAGGGATTTCACATCTTTACCTAAGCCAGAAGAACTCAAGCTAAATTTTAAGGTTCAACTGGAAAAAAATGGACGAAGATGAGTTTTAAACTAGACTTGAACATGTAACGTAATGAAATGTTTTACCTTTCCGTCCTCCGAGTATATGTTCTCATGATAACCTCTGACAATCGTGCGGTCAATAAAAAGGCTCCTCATTACCACAATGGCTTTCAAAACCTTCCCCAGGGTGACCTGGAAAGAAATAAGACAACAGAAGATAGGATGAGTGGATGATGTTTGAGTGTTTCTTCAACTATGACCACTTTTTGCATTCACAAAAATATGTATTTTTGTTTATTTATTTAATTTACAAATATTTATTTGTATTATTTTAATATAGATTTTTTTCCATTCGTGATATGCATTGTAATACATTATAACTTAAAGTATTAATGAATTATAAACTAATTTAAAATGCATAGTGTAACAATGAATTGATAAGTGTTATAATGTATTAACTGTGATTCCAGTTATTCATGATATTGTACAATTCCTTAAAAGACAATTATTTGTGACTTTCTTCTAAACCATTTTCTGAAGCATTTTTCAAATAAAAATAAAAATATTCAGATGTTTTAAAAAATTATTCTTGGTTTTTCTGTATATCAAATATTATTTTAATTTCATTTTCACAATAAATATTGATACAACTGCTAAAAATGCAAATATTTGTATGATGCATTTAAAGATTAAAGACTGAAAAGATGCATAACATATGCATAAATATATGCATAAAATACACACAATTTGCTAAAATAATTGATGGTCATGGTAAAAAGTTATAATATGACCTTCATAAACAAAAATAAAAAAAGTTAATTTGTTTATTTTAATAACAATGAACTTTTGGGACATAAATGTGGTCACAATTAGTATTTACTCAACCAAAATATCTTTATTCTAGAGTTGAATTGCAAATCAGAAACAGCTGGTTTGGCCAATTTTTCTCAATTACTAAAACATACAGCACAAAACCCCTCTCTTCCGAGAATTCGTTTTTTCCTTCATGCCAAAAAAAGTTCACCCTCCAGCCTGAAACCATCTGCTGTCAGGAGGGGTTTTGCTTGAGTCTTTTGGCTTAAAATGGGTTCAATCTAAGGCGACGGGGGAAATCCCAGTACAATATTCTTAAATCCTCACATTCACTTATGTTTCACGCAACGCACACCTCAGAGAGAAAGACAGATTCAGTACAACATGGACAGGAAGAGGGGTGAGGATCTCTAAAGCAACCCCTCGATATTTGCCAAAGCTGTTCAAACATCAACACCGTCCCGCGAACAAAACAGTAATGGGTTGCGGCTGAGCCCCACTTGCCCAATAATTTATGTATGAGGCACAGTGAGGGATGCTGGGTAAGCCTGGGCCAGGTCTGAATGCTGGCAGGGTGGTGACGCTTCTTTTTGTGGTCCCTCTGAGGTTTTTAGAAGCCGCTAGATTTGACCCCACCACTGACTGTGAAGGGGAACACTCTCAGGTGGTCTGAAAAAAGACGGACAATGGCGACCAGCGTGATAAAGTTCAGGTAAAATAACACCCAGGTGACAAACTTTGACATAAAAAGAAACTAAGAATCAGATGAAATGAAATATCAGTTCATTTGAGATTCAAAGGAGAGTTTTCAGTTCCTCAGAGCTCAGTTTTTATAAATGCCAAACCAATAATGCAATATGGAGGGGACCACTATTATATAAAGGGATTTTAGTGTGGCAGAGCTGAATGTACTATTGTGAAAAAGAAAGAAATGAGAGTATTGTGAAGTCCAAAAGAGAGAAATACACGAGCTGATTTCACATGGCACTTTCACAGAAGAACAGATACATGAATGTAAATGAGCAACATAAGACAAAGCAAACATTGTCTAGTCAAGAGTGCTGTTGAGAGTCTAGTGAGGTTCTATGCATACATGAATTTGTTGTATATGGGTGAAATTATTTGTTGTCGTAAACACAGAAGCTGATCGTAAACACAGAAAACCATGTAAAACCATATCACTGCCATAGTCCCACATAGATTCCCACACCTGGTAATTGGAAAACTTTCACAGAAGATTGGGTGGAGATGAGAAATGGCTCACACTGCTCAGACCATTGACAGTATGTAAATGAGCTCTAGCTGATAGAATAGCACTTCAAGTAAATAACTTTCAACCTAATTTATTTTACAACCAGTGTTATTTTAGCATTATTTATATACTATTATAGTATTGTTACTTTTTTATATTTCTAGGTCAAGTTCTAGTGTAATTCAAGTTTTAGTAATTTGATCATGAGCTTTTTTCATTTTTATTACTTTGCTGTTGTTTTTTAATATTTCTATTTAACTTACATTTTTAGTAATTAAGTATGAATTAAATGTTTTATTGGTTTGTTTTATTTGATTTTTGAATGTGTTACTGAGCCATGAGTCTTGGCAAGACTTCCACGCTCAGGAAAAAAAGAGGATAGGTAAAAATAAAAACATGAAAAAAAAACTCAAACCAAGCACTTATATTTTTAGACAAAGAAAGAGTAATATACTGGGAATACAGAAAAATGTGTCCAACAGAAGAAAGGAAGTCATAAAGGTTTGGAACAGAAATTGATGTTTGTAAAATATCCCTACACAAGACTCCTTCAATCACCTGACATCAAGCAAACAAGAGTGTACAGATATCTAGTGTACGGTAGACTGGCAAGTTCTCACACACACATACACCCTTCAAAACTCAACAGTGGGGAAAAAAACGAAACTCTATAGACATGATCAATCATGTCAAGATCCAGAAGAAATACCCATTCAGACCCGTTGGTACTCCGCGAGCCTCACAACACATGTTTTCCCGCTTTAAGGTTTGCTTATTAAATTCATGTCTGTCAGAATAGCTGAACGCCTGGCCTCTGCCCGGAGCCGCTTGGTGCTGGCAGCCGACACCAGCACTCACAGCCTGAATCCATTACCCCTGACAGCCTTTAAAGTCATAGTTCTCCCAAATGTAAATTCAAATATAATTTTTCTTGCCAGAAAGGCAACTTAGAGGGTGGATGCCCAAAAACGAAAGCAGTTATTTTTGTTCACTTATGACGGCTGCCTTAGAAGTTAGCTAGTATGTGAAGAAAAAAAAAACATATCCTATAATTGTAAATATTTATTATGCTTGCTGAAAACAAAATTTAAAGAAACGGCTTAGACTAAGCCAGGATTAGGCCATAGTTCAATTAGGACATTTAAGTCATTTTTATAAACATGCTTAGAAAAAAAAAACATTACTGGTGTGCATCTTGAGACAAAACAAAGGAACTGATAAAGATTAAGATCAGTCAGTGCAAGTTTCTTTCAGTTGAAAAACAGCTCAGACTTACATTTTAGTCTAAGACCAGACTTAAGCCTTGTCTGTGAAACCGGGGGTAAATATATTAAGTACATGCACGTACGCACTACATTTATCATATAATTTGCTAAGAACAAAACAAAATAATAATTATTCTTTTAGAGTGACTAAAATATATGTAAAATATATTATAAGTTCCAGGATAAGTTTTAGCTAATTATAAATAAAATAATATAAAGAGAACAAAATAAAATGAGATCATGATGGTCCAACAGGGGTGATATATGAATTAAAAAAACATAAGAAGAATCAAATACAAATAAAAATAATATAAATTGAATAAAAAAATCTATTTAAAAATAAGAGTAAAGCAGATTAAATATAAAAATAATCAAATAAAATAAGTGCTAGAATAAGTTTTAGCTAATTTTAAATAAAATAAGACGTGAGAACCAACAGGAGTGAACATAAATGAATAAATAACATTAAAATAAAAAAATTAAAAAGAAGAATAAAATGAAACTAAATAATAAAACTAAATACAAATTGTGAGATTGTCATAGAGTGAGTTTGCCTTCTGGTCCTCCTGCTGAGTGCTGCAGTAATAGAACCAGCACTGATCACAGCCGGTGCAGGCACAGAACTTCACACACATTTTCCCCACATGCTGAGTATCTTTTTCTTTTTGTCTTGTTTCTCCACAAAATGATTTCTAAATGAAACAGATTAATAGAGACTGTGGACACAGGACACCACGCATTCAAAAACAACATATGCAACTATATAGTGTCATATTACCTGTCAAACAATGACATTCACTGATAACTGATTCATCAGATAATACAAAGAAACATTCACACAAAAGTACACGTTTCAAATCTGTTAAATTACTTCAGGTTTTTTTCATGCACCCAACCTAAAACTGTAATTTATGATAAAACTATTTTGTTTTGCACAGAGTAGCACAGCTGATCTCCATTGCCCTCCCCAAAAACCATGATCCCATAAAGCAGGATTTCAGGAGTTGATCAAAGGCTTCCGAATGAAACCGTACTTCTACAGCGAGGTTAATACATCCCAGCTTCCTAAAACACACCACTGATGTGTGAATCACTGACGCAAGACATATTAAATGAA
Organism: Ptychobarbus kaznakovi; assembly: GCA_027422405.1. Lineage (NCBI taxonomy): Eukaryota > Metazoa > Chordata > Actinopteri > Cypriniformes > Cyprinidae > Ptychobarbus > Ptychobarbus kaznakovi. The sequence goes on along the minus strand of CM049810.1, from coordinate 20,504,365 downwards.
AAGCAACCTCAAAAAGCCGTAACTTCAAATCTGAACTTCTGCAAGAGAATTTGCAAATAGTAGCTCGCCAGTGTGACTCAAGCAAATTCTCATAATATACAGAAACAAAAAAAGCCAAATCCCTCGCCGTACTTCTAGGTGTGAAGCCAGTTAGTAGCGTCAATAGCTATTTTTAGGCATGCTTTTGAGCTATAAGCTATTGGAAAAGTACATTCCTGCAGAGGAACTTAAATAATAGAAAGAAAAGAAGTTGACTTCGAGTGTGGCACATGTCAGGGCGTCCTGGAAAGTTTCATTAGCTGATCTTAAGTGCATTCCCGACCGACTGGATCGCAATGGCGGCAGATGGTATTTTTTATTTGGAGTGAGAGTGGGCCGCGGAGAGGGAGGGGAAAGTGGCAAAAACTGTGAGATTGGACAAAAAAGAAACAGTTTCTAAGCAACAAGTGAGATCTCAAATCAGCTGCGAACAAGGAAGGAAAGAAGCCAGGCGAGAACATGGCCAAGCATCCTGCTCCCATGACCTCTCCTTTGAGAAAAATGGATCCTCATTCAAGTTGCTTGACTAAAATAAGTTTCATGTTCAGCCGAACCGCTCTACTGTAAGCTTTTCAGCTCGTTTCTAAAACACGACTGCATTCACTTCGGCAGAACTGGGGGAAATAAGACCTTTACATCTGCCAGTAGCATGTGTTTGGGATCAGGGCAGTATCGGATTATTTACCTTTTGCATCAGATTCCAGATTATTGTGCTTAATTGGAAATTAATCCAAAAAACAAAACAAAAAAGCAAAAATATAAATAAATAAATACAATTAAAATGTGAGAACATGATGACCCAATAGAGGTGATATAACATTTATAAAACAAAACTAAATAGAAAGCAAAGCAAAAAATAAAAAAAATGCATTTAAATAAAATAAGTTCTAGCTAATCATAATTATTTCCAGAATAAAATACGAGAAACATGATGGTCCAACAAGGGTGATATAAAAATTAATAAACAAAAAAAAAAAAAAAAACTGACAAATAAAAATAAATAAAATACAAATTATTATTGGGGGAAATATTATTTGGAAATGCTACTAAGTACTAACTGAAATGTTTCTGTCCTTTATATATTTTTTAATATTAAACAATAATAAAAAAAACATTTATAATAAAAAAGTGTGTGCATGTTTTTAATGTATAAAAGAGTTTTAAAAAAGACCAGGAAAGAGACACGAGGGAGGATTTGGGGACATAAATGAGAGATTCCAGGTGTAGTCCAGCGGAATAACTCATGGGATATTGGTCATTAAAACGGATGACCAGATCCCTGGGGAGAATCACATGTTGTCTTTTTCACATAGCGAGGGCGGAGTAAAAATAAAAAGAGAAGAAGCTGGAACACAATTAACAAATCCGATGATGATTATTTGATATAGACCAACGTGGTCAGAATCGATCCCTGAACACCTTCAAAATGGTCAAATGCGACACAACTGTGATTCGATCGCTGAAAACGCATGTTAATGGCAGGTGTAAAGGTGGCATCTCATCTTATAGCCTACCTAACAGGGCTGTCGCTGCACTCCAAATAACACCGGGGGGAGCTGTTTTTAGGGAAAAATGTCAGTTTGACAGATTTTGAGGTGCACAAATTGCACTATTTTGACAATCTTGGAAATCTGAACGCCACAGCTGAGGTCTCTGAGAGTGTCCACCTCATTAGCTTTCAGCGCAGCTTACTGTACCATCAAAAAACACGAGGAATAAGCTGACACACCATAACGCCCCTGAGTGCAAAGAGGGGTGTTTTCCAATAGCCTCTTCCACCTCTCGGAGTACGACCCGCTCTGACCTCTCCACCTCACGCCACTTCTGTTCTCATCAGCACAATGCCACACTCAGAGGTCGTTCTGGAATACCGTCAATATTCCGCACGCTGCCTCACGCCCATCCGCCCCCGAGCGACCTTGAGGCCGGAGAAATATTTTTAATGTAGATCAATATCAGAACAAGGTCACTTTAGAATTTAATTAACAAACAATTGTTTGACACTGCTCCAGTGTGGACCTTTGAGCTGACCAACCAGTTCACAATGATTCAGTCAAGGTGGAAAAGAAAGCAAGCGCATGCAATCTGACACACTGAGCTGTAGGGTTCATATGAATGATTCAGATTTGGATATGACTCCCATGAACATTTACATGCTTCTGTCCTTTCTCCGTTTCATCCTAAATATTGTTATGTTTTCTGCCTGGATTTACAATGTTCTACTTGTTAATCAGACCATTTATGAAATAAATAAATGGACATGAAAAACTTCAATATTACAATATTATTATATAATTATAAAAATCAATATTACAATATCATTACACTTCCATTCAAAAGTCTGGGATTAGTAAGATTTTTTCATCCTTTTAATTCTCTTATGCTCACCAAATCTGCATTTATTTGATCAAAAATAGTAAAAACAGTAATACATTTGTGAAATATTATCATTTAAAATAACTTTTCTTCGAATACATTTTAAAATGAGATTTATTTCTGATGGCAAAGCTGAATTTTCAGCATTATTACTCCAGTCTTCAGTGTCACATGATTCTTCAGAAATCATACTAATATGCTGATTTACTGCTCAAGAAACTTAATTTCTTATTATTATCAATGTTGAAAACAGCTGCACCGCTTATATTTTTTCAGGATTCTATGAGGAATCGAAAGTTTAAAAACAGAATTTATGTATAGAATTTTTTATATAATCTCTAACAATATAAATGTCTTTACTGCCATTTTCGAACCATTAAATACAATTATTAATTTCAAAAAAAAAAAAAAAAAAAAAACTGAAAAATTAATCTTACTAACTCAAAGTGAATGTGAATGTCCAGCACTCTCTCCACCTCAATACCACGACTGAGGTGCCCTTGAGCAAGCCACCGAACCCACAACTGCTCCCCGGGTGTGTGTTCATGGTGTGTGTGTGTTCACTGCTGTGTGTGTGCACCTTGGATGGGTTAAATGCAGAGCACAAATTCTGAGTATGGGTCACCATACTTTGTCGTATGTCACGTCACTTTCACTTTCAAATAAGAGCATTAGAGTAGTGGGAAGTGGGAATATGTGTGACATGAGACCTTTCTGGAATCAACAGCTCAAAATCACTATCAGCCATTCACAGGCTTAAAACAAACTGTATTCTACTGAAGCCAGTTAAAAGCATCTCTGAGCAACTGCCTACAAACGTTCATTTCCATACACACTGTGGGACGTTTCACGTTCATAACTCCTTTGACCCGGACCGCTGCAGGAGTGACAAGCTCCAGTTTGTGACAGCACTTTTAAAAGTCGGTTTTAAGATCTAAAATGAATCTCTCTACTGCTCTGGGAAAAAAAAGAATATTGTACGTCACGCTTCAGCATATAGTTAATAACGGTCATGGAAGAGGGTATGAGGTTAAGCTAATGGAATTACAGGTCCAAGGAAAACAGGAAGAGGGCCTGAGAAAGATGCATTTTCCATGCTAATTAACATCCCCTAATTATGGTCGGGTAAGGCTGTTAGGCAGAATCTGCCCGTAGAGAGCCGTCCCGTGCCCCAATTAATACCATCGCATTCTGCACAGCCGGGCCGGTTTACAAACTGATTTTAAAGAGATGCAGCACTGCTGTGGAGAAAGCTTGATTACTTCTTGTTATAAATGGCAGATGTGTACCACACTGTGATGTTTTCTAACCCTCCCTTCCATTCACTGTTTTTGTACATCTACAGGAAAGGGACTGGAACGCAAACTAACAAGACGTTAACTCTAATATAGTGTTTCTTAACTGGCGAGTTTAAAATAAAATAAAATGTAATATAATAACATAAAATTTTTTTAAATCTGATGGAAATATATATGTATTTCCATACAATGGAAAATAAATTAAAATCAAACAAATATTAAATAAAATAGTCAAAAATAAAATAAAAACAATGACTGACATTTTTTTGGGATCTGATGGCCAAAAAGTAAAAAATTAATAATAACAATAAAATATAGTAATACTAGTATTATTTTTTACTATTTACTAACAGTAAAAATAATACTTTCTTTAAAAAATATATATATTTTTTAATAAAATGTACATTTGGATCTGATGTTCAATGCAAATTTATTTAAAAAATAAAATAAAATTGTTTTATCTGAAGTTGAATGCAAAGGAATGTAAAATAAAATAAAATAATATAAAAAAGACTTTTGGATGTGATGTTCAATGAAAAATGAATACAAATAAACAAACATATATTCATCATATAAATAAATATAAATAATACAAATATTTTTATCTGATGCTCAATGGAAAGGAAAGCAAAATAAAGTTATATGTAAAAAAAATAAAAAACCTTTGGATTTGATGTTCAAAAAAATAGAATCAGATGAGATCCACTGTTCTAAAAAGACAGAAAGCAATTAAATGACAAAAATGTCCACTTCCTGTTACAAAATTAATTAGGAAACCCTCTCAAACTCAAACAGGATAGTCTTTATTTACACCTGCACAAACTGTCCATCAAACTGTCCTTTTTTTCTGAACGCTTTGTTGGAGCACTGTACAAAAGCGTGTCGGACGAAGGGCCTGGCAGCGATTTAGCCCCCACAGTGACAGATCACTCCGGCCTGCCAACTGGGCCATCTGGAAGTGCATGCCCTGTGGGTGTGAACCACTGAACTCCCACTGCTGTGGAAGGGGCATTTGTAGTCTTACTGGCACCTCTGCCAAGATCCCTCAGTCTCTCTTTCCTCTCAATCAGCAGTGCCAAAGGACATGACGGCAGCAGAGAAGTGTCAGAGGAAGTCTCAAAGGTAAGGGGGATGGTGTGTGGTGTGAATGACCCAAGTGAAAACTGACATCATCTCAGAATGTGATAATTCAGCCCAAAAAGGCAGCAAAACATCATCTGGGTAGAGGGGAAAAATACCAGTCATACACTGATAGAGTGATTACATTGCTGATACTGAATTGGATAGTATATTGTTAGTGGGTGGAGACAAAAATATCCAAACGACTCATTGTGACAACTTAATGTTGTAATCAGGGGTGTCATGCACCTCTTTTTTCTTGTTTTTTAACTGAGGCGGCACCAAGTCTTGCCTGGCTCACGTTGTGCCCTAGCTGAGATGAGACATGACTTAAGAGGAAGAAAAATGTGTAAACAACATGTAAATGATGACAGAAGCAAATGGAAATGATCTGTGTGGCCCGGTCAGACTGGACAAATTTGGATAAATATGTGATTACTGCCACACCATAAAAGACAAATATTTTTGTACCTACAATAATAACTGTGTTTTTTTATATAATATTTATTAACCATATTAGTAGCCAATATTTTCTAGTTTCTAAAATGACATTTCCAAATAAATAAAAAGGAGGTGCAACCAAACCTCATCCCATTATATATATATATATTTTTTTTTTGTTATTTAATTATTTGTTATTGTTATGACTACATTATTTTTTGACTATTGGCTTACATTAACCTAAACTAACATGATACTTGTTTAACTTATTGATTACAATGTATTATTGTTAATACTTTGATAATTATTCATATAAAGTTTTTAAATAATATTTAGAATAATAAAATGAGATTTTTATTTTTTATTATTATTACTACATACAAAATTAATTTGGTTCAAGTTTGAATGAGCATGACTTGTGGCTGTTTCCCCCTGAATTTGTTTTCATTAGTTGTCAGTTATAATCATCAAATAAAATAAAAACACTTGAAATATATCAATCTGAATGCACACATTATACCTGTGAAATAAATACTTTTTGATGATACTATGACCAGCACCTGTACATTGTTGCCATGAATGTAAAAATCCAAACCTGGCATTAACCCAATGTTTTGTTAGGGGTGTGAGAGACCCAAAGGCCCTTTAAAAGCTTGAAAAACATTTCATATTTAAGTATCAGGTTAATACTTAATGACTGCTTCTAAGATTATAAGGAAGGACAATAAACAAAATTAAACTTGGCATGCTTCAAATATCATGAGAGCCATGAGAACTTACATCTGCTTTTTTCTCACAAAAGTCATAATTGCCTTAACACCACATGCAACTAATAATTAGCATAAACAAACAATACACTCAAATGATCCAGTTGCTGTTGGTGTGAAAATGCACCGATCACAACCATTTTCCTAATGCAGCTAAAAGGATGGCTGTAAATCATTCAGGTAGAGTTCATCTGGAGTAGACGGTCACTCTCTTCTGTCCGTCTTTGCTTCCATTATCACGCACGCACCCTCCAAAACTTTGAAAGTGTGGAGCGAACTCCTCAAAGAGTCGACAATCCCGGTCCCTCTGGGATGTTCTCAGGGACAACTCACAAGGAGACTGACAGAGCAGTCAACAGAGAGATTGCTCCCCGAGTACAAGGGCATGCAGCTCTCCTTCACTCTTATCTCTTAGACACCATTAGTCAGAAAAAGCTTCTACATGGCTGCGCTTTCTTGCTGTCCTACTTCATTAATGGAAACATTTAGCATTTTATGCAGCTTACCAACAAACACTTGTGTGAACTGTGAAGTATTCATTACTACATGCAAATATTGTTTTAGTTAAATTTGAATTCTCTCTACTAATAGAAAATTAATACTTTCAAGATCAATTTCTTTTAGAACTACAACATTTTTAAATTTGAATAAAATTAAAACTAAAAGAATTTCAAATCACATGAGACAATATTTTATTCACAATAGAACATAGATAACATAACAAATGTTTAAACTGAGAATCTTTACAATTTTATGCACAAAATGTGTATAAAGCCTTTGTTTTTAAAGTATTCCACAATGTTTTTACGCACTCTTTCACAGACTGGAGAGAATCTGCCCATCTTTACTTCTGAGAGACTCTGTCTCTCTAAGACATCCCTTTTATAGCTAATCATGTTACAGACCTGATGTCAATTAACTTGCTAGATGCTCTCCCAGCATCTGTAGCAGGCATCAAAATTGAAATGAGCTCATTTAGTGGAAAAAAGAGGAAAATTTCTCAGTTTAAACATTTGTTATGTTATCTGTGTTCTATTGTGAATAAAATATTGTCTCATGTGATTTGAAAGTCTTTTAGTTTTCATTTTATTCAAATTTAAAAAAACGTCCCAACATTCCGAATTTGGCTTGTACAAAAGTGCTTTTTTCGCAGGCTATCATGTCTTACTCTCCTACAAAAATTTGCCTATATTTTTTTTATTCTGTTTTACTGAGCAAATAAGCCAATCAAATTGTGCTCCCATAAATGCATATAAAACAACCACTAAAATCAAGTTTAAACAAAACTTGTCATTCTGACACAGATCATAAGATACAAATCATCCGAATATAAAGCACAAAGCATCTCACCAAGAGAACTGCGGATGTCCCGTTTGGCCGGAAAAGCTCGATTGACATATCTGGAAACATTCGTCCAATTCTGGATATGACATCATCAACATACCTGGAATAAGAAAAAAAATATATATTTTTAAGTATTTTTGTTGTACAAGTGCAAATCAAAAGATCCTCAGGTCACTGTCAATACCAAGTCAATGGCTTTTTGCACTGAGGGCTTGGTATTGAACAAACGAAATTGCTTCTGATACAACACATCAATGGAGTCTAAACAAATTGAGGGGGTTTGTATTAGCATGCAACAGTCGTTCTTGAATAACCACACTGAACTAACATCTTTGATATGGATTCACTTTTAAAATGTGAAATTCCCAGCTCTTTATATACATTTAGATGTGTAAATATACCTAAATTTAACCGTATACATAAAGTATACTGTACTCGAATAGGACGTTATTTATTACTTAAAATATCTCAACTGCTTAATTGCTTGTATTGCCATAAAATGTATATTGCAATTGTATTTTATCTGCAAATCGTGACACTAAGGCATACGGTTATTAAGACATTATAAACATCAACGTCATGTTTCTGTAAAGCTGCTTCGAATGTGTATTGTGAAAAGCTCTATACAAATAAATTTGACTTCATTTTATGTGCATTTGTCATTTTCATTATATTTACGTTTTTAAAATGATATTTCATTATATATTTAAAATTGTAGTATTATTTTTTATTGTTTTAATAATTATTTATTTTTTATTATTATATAAACATAATAATATTTTTATTTCAGTGTTCATAATTTTGGTACTACGACTTATTTCAGTTAGTTCTCAAAGCAACATCTCTAATGTTTGTTTAGGTTTTTTTTACATTTTATTTCAGCTTTATTTAAATGACAAAAAATGTATTCTATTTATATATAAGAGCACCGATGTAGACAGAAATCACACTTCCTTGTTTTCAGTACAGCTGTAATTAATCAAAATGCCAAAAAAAGTGCAAATAACATCAGAGGCAACAACAAATACTGTATAAGTTCTACACTGAATGCATTAAGGCATCGATTTGCATCCACCATCAACAAGAGGCTCCACTGTTCCACATCTGACATAACCTTCAGTGCTTCAGAAGAAAACGAATACTTAAAACCCTGCCAGGGTTGCTCAACAGCCTCGTTAGACATCAATAAATTGGACTGAGAGTGCCAAAAGCCTTCAGCCATCCCTGGAGTCAGCAGAACAGTCCCCAAGAAGAGTCGTCCAACATGTATTGTGGGGTCAATGCTAATAAGGGTTTAATGAAAATCTCTGTTGCCATCAGCTATCAATAGACTTGAGGGACTGGCCCTGCACACAGACGAGGAAAATAATTCATCAAAGAACCGATGGTGGGCGGCTGGTGGAGGGATTTGCCTAAAAGTCATTTGAAAGTTATTGGACCAACTATGAAGATAATATTTCTTAACGCTGGTTGTGGAGAACCCAGGTAACCCACGGACAGGTGCAAACGGGACACGCATGTGCTTACGTACATACACGCCTGAAAGCGCAATGCAGCTGGAAGAATCGACAAAGATTAAGTTGCCTCATCACTTTGAAAGTTCTCCCTGATTTTCCTGCAACAGCAATTTCTTTCCCAGAAGGGGAGATCAAAAGCAAAGAGAAATTGTTCAACATACCTCTCTGTTTGTTCACAATTTCCCTCGTGCCTGCACTAAGGTTGCTCATTTACTAGCTTAAATTAAATAACAGCATATTAAATAGGCGAGAACATCACTAGAGTTTATCACCGACTCGACATATGCTTAGTAAAATCTTTATATAAGGAGTTTGGGAATCATTAGACCAAGAATAAACTAGATTTGAACTTTTCTGAAGAAAATGTGAGCAGTGCTTGTGCTTGCAAAACTTGCCGGTATTTCTATGCAGTTGCTAGGGTGTTCTGGATGGTTGCTAGGTGGTTTCCCACTAGCCCAATTCCATCTGTAAGATATTCTGGTTTCTAGATATGGCTGGTGACTTTCAAAGTAACTTAATAGGACTTTTTGGATCGTTTTATAGTCCACCAGGTGAAAATAAGAGGTGTGGTTGCTTTTAAACCCATTAACACACTTCACCACAATAATTCCAATGACTTGAGGTATCATCCTTGTCTGACGCACATGCTGAGGGAAAAGTTATGCATTGAACTTAATACTTAAAAAAGGGGTTCCAATCACTAACCTTAAATGGATATTTCACCCAAAAATTAAACTTCAGTCATCATTTACTCTCCCTTTACTTTATCTTCGAAACAATGTTGCTCCACTGAAAGTCCAGGTAACCAAAACTTTAAAGGCATTGTAAAATAAAGTGTTTTAATCCATTTATTGTGAAAAAATACGACATCTGTATAGATGAATAGAATAATTAATTACATCTACACAATGCTCCACACGTCATGCTTAGAACATACCTCATTTCCTTTTGGTGCACACACAAGCTTGTGTTTAATGTACGTGAATAAAATCTGTTCATCATATAAACTGATCATATCTCTTCACAAGTCTTGGATTTAACCACTTTATTAATATATTTTATTCAAGTTTTGGTTACCTGAACTTTCAATGGAGGTGTAGAAAACAGGTTACATTAAAAACATCTTAAAATGTGTAGCGAAGACTAACTAAAACTAAACTTTAACTAAAGTCTTACTGGTTTAGAACGACATGAGGGGAAGTAAATTATGAAAAAAAATTATTGTTTGGGTGAACTATCAATTTAAGGGTATTTAACGATAGTTTATATGATGTACTAAATCTGGAAAAGTTTATCCTTTGCATTTTTCGTATATACAGACGACAATGTTGCCAAAACGATCCCCATTCATATAAATCTGTGAATACGACTTAAAACGCGGTCTCCAGGACAGGCTAGTAGTTGAAGTCACTTTGTAAATAAACAATATGCAAACACCTAATATTAATGCGCATGACGTCATAGTTTTCACACATTTTCTAGTTTACATGGAGACGATAATGGTGTCGTTTTCAGACCCCAAAATGCTGTTGTGGTGTAAATGAACAAAACGTACAACAAAAGTATTCAGTTTTTGGTTGAAACAGTGTTGGGTAAATGCACCACCAGTATGTGCAATAGTAGAAGTGACTACTTGCACAGTTATTACTTAAGCCAGGGGTCACCAAGTTCGGTCCTGGAGGGCTGGTGTCCCTGCAGAGTTTAGCTCCAACCCTAATCAAACAAACCTGAAGCAGCTCATCAAGGTCTTACTAGGTATACTTAAAACGTCCAGGCAGGTGTGTTGAGGCAAGTTGGAGCTAAACTCTGCAGGACACCGGCCCTCCAGGAACAAGTTTGATGACCCCTGACTTAAGCAGTTAGCTAAAGAAAATTGACATGCAAATATCACAAAACTCCTTAAAACAAGCTTTAAATGAAATTATTTAAAATCACTTGTCAAACAGGATGCCATAAGTATGCGATATTGCATGTTAACTTCACATGAACCAAAACCTGTTCCTCCAGCCAATCACAGACACTGCAGCCAAGCAATTATTTTATTCCTGGCATAGGTGGTTTATTGGCAATAGAATGTCTGGGATGTAACCAAATAGGGTTAGCAATTACATCTCCATTGGCACCACAGAGGGGTGTCGGCATGTTACAAGACAACACTTGTTTTAATATCCCCATGCTTCATAACTCATAATCTCTGGAGTGAAACCCACCTAATCTCCATGCAAACTAACTCATCATTGCTGGATTCACAGGAAAAGTTTTTTTCTTCTTCTGTGGATCTGATTGTTTTCTCAAGCCAAGCAGAGCATGAGTCTCATAATGGATTTTAGGCACAGCGAGGCTTAGATTAACATATTGAACATTACTTGCACATCAACAATTGTACACTCATTAAATCACGGTGTCTTCGCTCTGTAGTCAATACCTGCATGCATAGATTTTATGGTCCAGGATATGGTCAAGAATGTGTAAAATCAGTCAAAAGCACTGTGTGCAGGATCCAAAATTACATCTCCCTTTGGTGAAAAATTGACTTCTAAAGGAGTCATAAATATTTATTATCAGCCAGAAAATTTTACTTTAATTTCTTTGTTTTAATATACATATAAAAAATTTGTATGATAACAAAATTAAGCCATTTTCTTTTCAAAACTGCCATATTTGTGACAAATGTGTCACAGTGAAACTGTACCTGTAAAAAAAAGAACATTAAAACGTATTGTGATTTTTGTTCCAAATAATTCATTTTAGTGGCTTAATGTAACAAATATTTCACACAAGAGACCACATAGGAAACAAATCATGTGGTAGATAAAAGTCTAACAGTAAAATATCAACCTAAAAATTCTACCTAAACTATGCATTGCTGCAGTTCCTCATGGTTCCTGCCAAACTGGCAATTTATTTACTCACCAAAGCCAATATTTACTCCCATTTGGTGCTTGGCTGCCTTGAAACCACAGTGTTTAAAGATCCTTGTTAAAGTCCCTCCCTCTGGCCCAGCCCCAGGCCGCCTCTCTGAACAGGTTTTTAATTGTCTACTACCCATCTGCCTTGTTATACCACTGCACTGTACAGGAAGGTCAAGAAAGGTCAAGAAATCCAATGGAAGAGGATGTGCTGTAACGCTGTCAATCAGCAAGGCACCATGGGCCATTTTGCCAGTGATGGCTTCATTTCGGATTAAAATATTCAGTAGAAACTTGTCATTCAGAGTTCAATTTACTTTCTTGACCAGGTGTAATGTCTCAGGCGCTGTTGAGGAAGCTACTAGCAACTCAATTAAAAGTATTCAAATGACAGTCAAGCCAGCCTTCAGGAAAAATAGTGATCTGCTCTCTTTGCTCATCTTGGAGCACATAACGTTTTTAACCAATCACCTGAACTGTAAATGTCATGCATCTAAAGTCTCTGTCGAGCCACAGGAAAATGACATTATAACAACACTGACTGGCTGATGAAAAAAAAAAAAAAAAAAAATCACACATTAAGATCAACTTCAGGCTTTTTTTATCTGAAAATACTAGCGAGAGACGCAAATGTTGGTTTTCCTTTTTCTACCAGCCTTGTAATCTAAATGCAAAGTTAATGAATGCTCCATGGATATGTAGGTTCTGCAGCACAGTTTAAGGATCTAGTGTAGTGTGATTTGAATGTTAATTCACCAGATTATCATCCAGATGATGAAACATTTTCAGTGGATTACATGCCAACTGCTTAGAAACTGATGCGGCCACAAGAAAGGGCATCTTTAGACACCCCTGAGGATGGCAGGAAGTCAGTGTCAGGGGACCACAAAAAAGGAGATGCGTGTACTTTGTTCATCTTGATGTAATGGGGTAACATTGCTCTCGCAGTGTGATGGATGATACAAAGTGATCAAATAGCCCTTTCTTGTGACTGCATGTGAGGGTGAGATGAATACTGATAAACGAGTGCTGTCTTCCTCTCTTTCCTTTAATCAGGGATCAGCTATGACTAAAATTTTCATAACACTCTGCTCTCTAAGCTTTGCTGCAATGCAGCACAGGAAAGAGCCACTTCTTGACCAGCGCTCCCTTCAGTCAGGAGATTGAACATGAAACAGTCTGGATGCACTTCATGATATGTTACAACATAGTCCAAAATAACAGTTTAAAAAATACATGCTAAAATAAAGAAAAACATATGAAAAGTTATGAGTTCAAATCATATTAGTTTGTTTATAACAATATCACAAATGAGTGAATTTTTAAAAAAAAATCACTAATTTAGTTTGAGTGGATATTGCCACTTTCACCATGTCTCCTTTATTTAACTGATCAAGCCAGTTAATCTGAAATTTGAATGTGAAAAGTTAAATAAATAGGATTAAATATGTAAACAATTTCAACAGGTGGCTTTCTGAATGTTAGTTAGTCAGTGCTATCCATCCATGCATCTAACAAAAATATCAAAAAAAGATATATATATATATATATATATATACGTAATTCATTCATCCATCCATAAAATATAAAAACATTAGAAAAAATTACAATATATGAATTCTATCCATCATCTATCCCCAAAATTAAAGAAATTAATGATCTATCCATGTATCCATATATCGTTCAAATCTAAAACTATATACATTTTTTTTAATAAGAATTCTATCTATCATCCATGCATCATTAAATACAAAAATATCAGAAAAAATTATATATACATTATATCTATCCATCAATTTAGTGTTAATTTTTTAAATAAAAATCAGAAAAATAAAATACATGAATTTTAACCATTTATCAATCCATATATCATTCAAAACTGAAAATCTGAAAAAATACATACATTTTACCTATCCATCTATCTATCTATCCTTCCATCCATCTATCCTACAAACCCTCAAACTTAAATGCTTTTTAAACTTTTTTTCAAAGCTTTCAAACACATTCAAAGTTTGTCTTGGCAAATTTAGCTTTTCTAATTAAAATTACAGTCAGATTATTTTTTGGATTTGAATTCACTGCAATTCTATTTCCTTGCATTCGAACTAACTTTAAACTCAGGAACTAGAAATAACATTTGAAAAGTCATTCTTAAATCAGTTCTGAACAGCACACAACTCAGAATGTTACTGTGTGTTTACATAAGTATATGTAAGACTAAAATGAATACAATTAATAATACCACCTCTTCATTACAATCTTAATTAGAATTCAAAAGCATCTTTGCAAATAATGGCACAACCCAGCGAACAAGCCAAAGGCAAATCTCCAGAGATAGAGATGAGGAAGAAACCTTGGGAAGCCCATCTCCTCAGACTGGCAGTTTTAAACACTTTTACAACAAAGCATTCACAAATGTAAATTTTAAACAGATGTAATCCAGACTTAGCTGTTCTGAAATTAACTGATTTATAATAAACTAGAAATCTATGCTATGTGCAAATCGGAGGGATGGAGACAGGGTATGACAGACACAGGTTGTAGCTGCGGTTAATTATAGTAACATATAAAGTAAATCTGCAGGTCTCACGAGGGTGGCCTGGTGAATTAGTCTCGGTTCAGTAACTGTGGCTTTGCCTGTCTGGCCGATGGGAGCAGGAGGAGGCACTAAAATGACAACAGCACTCTGCATTGATCCTAGGAGGGCGGCAGTCTCATATCCTGAAGATTCAAAAGCAACAGAAAGCCCTGAGTATCGAAACAAAGGTCACCTTGAGCGGAGTGGGGTGACTTTCAATACATACAGGATGATGCAGTAAAACTCTCACTGATTAGCCGTTTCATTACCTTATTCATCCAGAAATTCAAACAGTTCACAAAATAAACAGATTACATTAAGTACTACAAGGTATTATCAAATCATACAACTGCCATCTGCTTAGCTGGTGGGAAAGTGTTCAAGCACAGACACGATCCCTTTGAGCCAGATTATATGAGTAAATGCTGTGTAATTCTGTTTACAGGATTAATATTGCGATGAATGCACAGGATGGGACCAGCTATCATTCAGACTCTCCTCTGGGCCACAATTATCAGGCTAGTTTAATATGCCGTGTTTTTAAAACAAATCGTTTTGTAGCAACTCCTGCTGGTTCATTAATGGCAGTATGAATGATTATGACAGGCTGATTGAATAAATGAATCAATGGAGCCTCTAAATTGTTGATTTGATTATTTTGAAGGTTCTTTAGGCCTCTACTCATTTTCTTTTTATCATTATAAATGTTCAATCACTACAACTGGCCATCCCTTTGCTTGCAAATTAGTTAGCACACCCAATCTAGGCCAGTTACAACTGTAATAATTTATCATATTATCATTTATTTACGCAGTAAACATCCATTAAAATGCATTTAGAAAGTTTTGGTTTTGGGACAGCCTTACTTTCTACTGTCGGTCCACTCATTTAAGCAAGCAGCAATGTTGGACGGGAATGCTAGCAGAACGCCGGGACGTAAAATGAAACATAAAAGCAAACGCGCATGAAGGTTGTGCTGCATAATTCATGCGCCGCTCCTTTTAGAAACGGCAAATTCATCAGGACAATGACGTTTGACAGAAGAGCCGCTGTCTCTGTTCACCTTGCTCCGTTCAACATCCTCTCGCATCCAAAAAACAGCACGGTGCTATTAAAGATACACAGTGCGTTGTAGACTGATGGGCCAGTCAGCTTCAGGCCACTTTCAGCCGCCTAAAAGCAGATTTGTCATGACCACCTCACTTTAGTGTACTGCTAATGTTTTTTGTGTGGATGGATGAAAACAAATCCATCGAATTCAGTCTTTCAAGAAGCTGCTTGTGACCTGAACCGCCTGGTGCAACAAAAACAGGAAAAATGACATCAACACTAGCAGTTCTGACATTTGGAGAAGCCTTTTCATGCACAGACATTACATTGAAACTGCAGGTTAATGGGTATATAGGTGGCATTTTGAAAAAAAACTATTTCCTCTAGCTTTTGAGGCCTTTTCAAACACGTTATTTTGAACCAATCACTCTCTCATTTACTATTCTACTTAATAGTGAACTCCACATAGTGGACATAGCTGGAATAAGAGTGAACGGGGCTCTAGACTCATTCTTCCCACTGGTCGCACGTTTGAGACTAACTTTCTCAGTTGGTCGCACGAGCACATAATTTGGTCGCATTTTTTCTTTGATACAACATTTGATTAATCAATGCATGCTGATGAACGTTTATCTTAGTTTATAGTTATATGGTAATGAAAGTGTTCAACATTCAACCCGTTCTTTTTCATCAGTATTATTTGTGATTTAAATTTTGTGAACAGGAATTCCTCTTTTCGTGTGCTTTCACTTTCACATTTGCGATCTTGATGTCACGTTTTACAAGAAAAGATAATTGTCTGTTTTGCTTATATCTACTATAATACATACTACTTATATCTATTTAAGACTAAAACAAAAGATGGATTGTTATTTTTAATTAAAAAGTACAACTACAATAAAACAGTAGGCTTCAACAACTAGCTTACATAACATTTATTAACAAAAACGAGTAACACTAGGCATGGCAGGACACATCACAAGCTGTATTATATATAGACTAATAAATTACAGAATGTTTAGCAAACACTGAGGAATCAAATAAATAATAATTAAAAAAATTAAGGAAAGCCTCCATAGCATAACATGAGGTAAACAGCAAAGGTAGCAAGCTTTTCAAAAACAAAAAGAAAAGTAAAACTAAACTGGCGGTCGCTGACAGGACTTGCATGTTTTTTTCTACAAGAATACCAATATGTTCACCTTCTCTGGTTTAATAAGTGGTATTTTACTTTGAAAACCAAATCCTCCGCTGTGCTCGGTCTGTTGCGAGCACCTTCGCGCTTTGACGCAGCGAAAACCACGCTCGCGCTGAAGCGCCTCCTCGTGATCGTAATCTGGCTCCTGCTAATATGTCGGTGTTGTGCCCATTTTTAACCCCCCTGCCAAATAATTACCCCTCTCGTTGAAATCGCTATCTGATTGCCTAATCCCAACCCCACCCCTAATCCTAACCCCTCCCCCACACCTAACCCTAAACCTACCAATCGTAATAATCGCAGGGGTCAGAAGCACAACACTGCTGACGCTGTATGAAGCGAGCTTTGGAGCAGCGCAGACCAACCTCGCCAGGCTCTACAAATGAAACGCTCGCGCTGTCCACTATTTCCAGCAAGTGAAACTCATATTTACATTACCTCTCTTCACGTGATCAGTACAAAAGTAATCTGAAAAAAGTATCACAAATGTCAAAAAATGTATCAAGCAACACAACTGTTTCAACTTTGACAATAATAATAATGTGTCATATATTGGGATATCTGAAGGTTGTGACCTGAAAACATTTAGGCTTAATTCAGCTTCGCAATGACAGGAATAAATTACATTTTAAAATATATTTACATAGAAATCAGTTATTTTATACTGCAATAATATTTCACAATATTACCGTTTTTACTGTATTTTTTATCAAATAAATGCAGTCTTGTTGAGCATAAGAGACGTGTTTCAAAAACAAAGCTGAATTCAGACTTTTTTCGAACAGTAGTGTAAGGTTTGGAAAGACCAAAATATCTAAAACATTTAGTCAATTTTATTGATTATATGTCATCTTTAGGTGATAATGAGTATTGGTGAATCATTCACCATATTTTAATTTCCTCTGTGTACAACCCCTAATCCTAACCCCTCCTAATAATATATTAAGTTAACCCACAATTTGTATAAATTTCCTTTCTGCATTTTTGATGACTTCCAGAGCTTGCAAAACTTGGCAAAACAGCATTCATGTATGTAGGCTGGTTGCATCTGGGTTCAAAAACATAACTATAAAGTGAATATCATTTTTGATGTTACATGGTGTTTAGACAGAGCGATTTCGGACACAGTAGATATAGCACGTTACACATTGCAAAGGACTGTTTCTTCTCCTCGTCCTTCAGCATCGGACAGCACATTGCGCTACGAGCACCCAGACAGGCATCAGAGCAAAGGAGATCACTACTACTTGAAATAAATGAACAATCACTTTGAAGGTCCTTGGAAAGAAATAAACAGAAGCAGATTAAAAAGAGCACATTTGCAAGGAGAAACAGAAGTGGTATCTCATCAGTGGGCTTTTCAGAGGGACACAGACCACCTGGGCTCCGCTCTCGTCTCTTCTATCAGTCCTTCATACTTATTTTCTGTTCATTCTCCATCCGTCTTTCATCTTCCCTCCAGAGTCCATGCTCTCCTCTCCTCTCTGTTCACCAAATCTCACTCTCAGTGCTTTATTATTAAAGCGTACGGTCTAAGACCCCAGTGACACCACAGAGACAATGAGCTATTCTACTCTGTCACTGTAATCAGATGAATCAATAGAGAGGAAGAGAATCAATGGTCACCTCTGACCTGCTGCCTATGGGTCTATGGACAAGCAGATGCTGCTGAATTCAGTTTTCATGAATGTAGGCCTTGTGTTGTGCTTTTTCAATCCTACATATATGTTTTTCATGAGAATTATGTCCATCTGTGGTACACTTACTAGACAAAGTTAACAACAACTAAACTGGTTTCATGGGTAAAAGAGCCTATAGGGAGCTTTGACTGGTTATGAGATACTGTTAAAAATATGACCCCATACTCACTGTGTTGGAAGGGCGAGGGTGCTGGGCTGGACTTTAGGTCTTCTTTTGGCAGATGTTCCCATCTGATTGGCTGAGCGTTTGAGTGACTGTTGGTTTAGAAGACTGGAGGCCAGACCGGCATGGTACTGTAACTACAGAAAGAAAAACACATGTTCAGGTACTAGGGCTGTAAAATGAACACACATACGCCTGACAACGATTATTCAATTCCATTTATTTGGTCTTTATTTGGAAACCACATGAAAATTTCATATATATGTATGCAAAAAGTGAACAATGTGTGTTATTTTAAAATTACATTGTTAATTTTTTAAACGGCGCTGGCCAAAATTATTAGAATACTAGCATTTTCACCAGCTAAAAATGGTTTTAAGTCAGTTATTTCTATATTTTGCTGTAGTGTGTAAGTAGGGAATATTAGTTTACATTTCCATACATTCATTTGGCCATTAATTGTAATAATCCAGTGAGATTTTTGCTTGCACAAGGAGTCTGGATCTGATCCAGTCTGTCTATGACAGAAGAAACAGATCAAAGTCCAGAAGAACTGTGGCAACATTTGCTTCACCTATGCAAATTACAGTTTTAGGTGCTTGTGTAAAAATGCTGTAAAATTAGGATTCTGTCAAAAATTTATTTTCTTTATCAATTAACTTCTATTAACTAAATTAATCAAATTTGGTGTGACCATTGCATTAAAAGCAGCTTTTGCCCTAGGTGCACTTGCTTGCACAAGGAAGCATCTGACAACATGGATCTGTTTGATCTCATCATTCCAGACAGACATCATCCAGTCTGCATTATTACAATTAATCAAATGAATGTTTGGAAATGGATAACTGACACGCTACAGCAAAAAAGCTGGTGAAAATACTAATAATTTTGGCCACCACTGTATATTTAAAAATGTAATTTATTTATATGATGGCAAAGATTAATTATTTGCTTCAGTCTTCAGGGTCACATAATCCTTCAGAAATAATTCTAAAACACTGATTTGGAGAAACATTTTTCATTGTTTAAAAACTTTTTAATTCTAAAATAATTAGTATTTTTTTTAAACCGTGATACTCCTCCTCCCCCCCAAAAAACTCTGTTGAATTAACAAGTATTAAAAAAAGCATCATTTTTAAATTGAAATCATTTGTGATATAAATGTTGTTACGGTCACTTTGATCAATTTATTCTAGAATTGTAGAATAAATTGTAGAATAAAAGTATAAACATTTAAACAAAAATAATCTCTTATACAAAATTCTAAAGATGGCTGTGCACTTTTTTCCTCTGATGCTGCATAAGGTCTATTGCAAATGCAAAATAATAAAATAATAACCATTTACTACTGCATAATGAGTGGTGAATGTTATTATAATAATATAATATTTACATTGGTTGGGTAAAAAAACAAATGCCTAATGGACTGCTTAACTGGCCATATACACAAACATATCTGCATCTATTCAGAGATTTATGGCCAATGGGTCAAATTTGAGTCCCACGGTGACTGCATTCAAGCCCTGAATTCAGAAACTCGGGTGAAAACGAGTGTCCAGAGAATCTTCTGCAGCTTTACAAAGGACAGCAAAAATATAAAACGAAATCATCCCAGCCTAATTGGGCTTTTATGAATTGTTTACCCAAAGCACAGTTCCAATCTTGTCAACAATCTGCTCTCCTGGGAGAAAGCACAGTTGCTTGCATATAGTACTCCATCACGTTTTCCTTGTGTTCCTCCTCGTCTCCTGCCCACCTCCTCCCCCTCGCCTCCTGTCTTACTATGTTGAACGTAACATGGTGTGTAATATCTTTGGCTTTGAAGTCGCAGTATCGCAGAAGCCTGTCAATAGCTCTTCTGCTCATGTGATGAAACCATGTGAAAGGTGTCCGCAACCCAGAATGCTCAGGTGTAGCACTCTGTCACTTAAGTCAGGACAGATGTTAATAAATGTGACAGAACTCATCCTGCATGCTTAACCAACATCTGGGCAGTTAAACATTGGGAAATTGTTTTCCATTGGTGCCAATGTTTCTACGGTCTACTTAGGCTTACGATGCTTTTGAGAAACTCAGCCTAGGAGAACTTCAATGCCAGCTAACTAAGGCCAACTTGATTATAAACCAACTACTTTTGTAAATGAGTAACTTATTGCTTGACAAGCTGCACCTTCAAAGTATCTTCTCCAGCACTGCTGGTCTGGGCACAGTCAGCTTGCTGGGAAATCTCAAGAAAATCAACAGTCAGCGAGCAACACGCTGGTGGCGAGCGCGGCCGATCGTAACACAAGCGGTGACAAAAGCGATCTCATCAGGCTTCAGAATGCATCGGCATGCACCCCCACACAAACCGGGCTCTTAAATTAGAGCTTGCATAGGCCCGTGCCTCATTAATTGCTATTAAAATATTCCTCCTATTGAGCTAATTAGCCATGTTCCGAGGCAGCGGAGCGACGTTCGCGGAGTGAGAAGCAGACGGCGCAGCACTCCCCCCGTTTAATTTGGCTGACCAAAGCAGCTGTGTTAACGGGGAATTATTTTAATTAACTGAATATCCTTTTCGTAGCTAATGAGCCGACTTGGTAAGGGCCAGATCTTGCACGGGCATAGCGTGTACGGTGGAAAGCTGGGCTCCAGCTGTATAAAAAGCCCTTGCTAATAAATAAAAAGCCTACATAACAAGGTAAGAAAAAAACAACACACAGATAGAAGATGCTGTCAAGATGGCTCAGGAGCCTTTGAATGTCAAGTGGCTTGAGAGATTTGGTGCATTAAAAACATCCACAATCACTTTTGGTTTAAATATTGGCCCCTGTTAATTGTGTAGCTTCGATCATTCAAAACATTCTTCTGACATTATGACTGGGCGAAATACTGAATGTTTATAATATATTTGTGATAAGATTGCTATAATAAGAGTTGGTAAGTTAAATTCAATTAGGTTTAATTCAAAGTGTCAATTTGAATTAATATAATATAGTTTGAATTAATATAATATAGTGTTCCTGTGGCTCAGTGGTAGAGCATTGCATTAGCAGCGCAAAAGGTTGTGGGTTCAATTCCCAGGGAACACACATACTGACAAAAATATAGCCTGAATGCACTGTAAGTCGCTTTGGATAAAAGCATCTGCTAAATGCATAAATGTAAATAATATCAAAAACTCAGAGAAGTGTAACTAATACACGTTTTTTTTATTAAAATATGTTTCTGTATTTTATATGAACCTATTTCTATATAAATAGTCTTATTGTTTAAAATAATGATAAAAACACCATCGTCGAGCCAATATCAAAAAAATAAATAAATTATAATATTAATATAAAAATGTAGTATCACTTATAATTTTTAAGCATCGGTGAGCACAAGAAATTTCAGTAACACTTTACTTAAAATAGATTTAATGCATTAATTATGCTTTGTATGCACCTAATAATGCATTGTACAATCTCACAAATAACTGTAACCACAGGTAATACATAACATTTATCAATTCATTGTTACACTGCATTTTAAATTTGGTTATAATTATTTACGACAAGATATAATGTATTACAACGCACATTATGACTAATTATAATGCAGTATACCCTTTAATAATCCTTTATAATGCATTATAAATAAAGGCTTTAGGTAAATGTTCCCGAAAACTTATTTCAAAAACAAAATTATTCCAATATATGCATCACAATTTATATTAAAATGTCACCTGCATCAATTCTGGTATATAACACTTATTTAAAGGGGTCATATGATGCGATTTCAAGTTTTGCTTTCTCTTTGAGTGTTACAAGCTGATTGTGGATAGATAAGATCCCTGAAGTTGCAAAGATTAAAGTCTCAAAACCAAAGAGATATTCTTTATCAAAGTTAAGACTTTGCCATGCCCCCTAAAAGGGCTCATTCAATACGCCCCCACATGTCTACGTCACGATGTGTAAATATTTGCATAAGGCGTGGTTTCAGTAAACCACAGTAGTGTTGGAGCAGCTGTGTGTTTCTAGGCGAAAGCAAAAGCACTATTTGGCCTTCCGAAAATAGATGTATTTAGGAATCGTTTTTGCACGCCGTGTGTGTGTGTGTGTGTGTGTGTGTGTGTGTGAGTGAGAGAGAGAGGGTTACATCACAGCGGAGTGTACAGCCCGTCAAAAATCATCTTAAATCGCGGCTTGTTTGCAAACGCATACAAACATCATCACTGTGTCTGTCACGTGACTGTTCCCATCTCTGCTTGAGCTAATGGTAAAACTAAGGACATTATTAACTCTCTTTACTTTAATTTTGAAAGCTGGAGCTCGCGATTATGGAAAGGGGCATTACATTTCCGACGCGGCTTGTGGTGTTCAGCCAATGACAATGCACTGTGCCAGTTGGCCAATCAGAGCAGACTGCGCTTGTCAAAAGGAGGGACTTTGTAGAAAACTAAGCGTTTGAAAGAAGCGGGGCATAGAGGAGCTACAATAATGTACAGTATTTGAAAAATAATGTGTTTTTTGAACATTAAAGCATGTCAACATATTCTGTTACACCAAATAATGATCTTTAAAAAAGCATCATATGACCCCCCTTTAGAAATTACCTGGTGGATTAAATAGTTTGAACCTACATTTTTCTTGATGAATATCCCGTCTTACTCAGAAATATAACATAAGTAAAATAGGTTGCAAATGTTGTTTTATGTTAATTGCGAGTAAATATACAAATATTTTTGGAATATTGTCAAAAAGCTGAAAATTTTTGAAAACTAAAAAAAAAGATTACAATTTTATGTATTTGTATTGCCCAGTATTTCCTATGTATTTCTGTCAATTAGAGGAACCCAAAGCAACATCTACAAGATGAAGCCTTGTTCACAAAGAAAGAGGGACAGTGAAAAAAACACTGAGGTAAAGGGCAAAAGACATGGAGGACAGTGGAGAATGAGTACAAGAGAGAGAGAGAGAGAGAGAGAGAGAGAGAGAGAGAGAGACTCAGAGGACAAGATGGGCATTACCCAGAATGCTGTAAGGCAGCTGAGAGTGTCATCTCATTGGGGCAGTTGAAGATTAAAGCACGGGGTCAGAATCTGACTTGTGAGAGGATGCATGGGACAAGCACACACAATCAATGTCACCGTCAAATGGAACAAAACAAGACAGCCTCTTTCCCTGGAAGCAGACGCAATCACAGAAGCACAGAAAAACCATTGCATTGTGCTATTCCATATTATCATGCGATAATCCAATCCAAGATCTTACACACTCCGTTTTAAATAAGACACACAAAAACGCACAAATGCATTCCAAGGAAACACTTTACCTCAAGGCTGTGTGTGTGTGTGTGTGTGTGTGTGTGTGTGTGTGTGTGTGTGTGTATAAGCTTAATGCAAGCAATATACTGATCTTGGTGTAATTTTTGACTACCAGCTGACCTTCAAAGACCACATTGCAAAGACTGCTCGATCTTGCAGTTTTGCATTACACAACATCAGAAAGATCAGGCCCTTTCTAACGGAGCATGCTGCACAACTTATTGTCCAGGCCCTTGTCATTTCTAGGTTGGACTACTGCAATGCCCTTCTGGCTGGACTTCCATCAAGCACAATCAAACCTCTACAAATGATTCAGAATGCAGTGGCACGACTGGTCTTCAACGAGCCAAAAAGAGCCCATGTTACACCTCTCTTTATCTCCTTGCACTGGGCTAACGGTTGCAGCTCGCATCAAGTTCAAAACATTGATGCTTGCATATAGAACAACCACAGGCTCAGCACCTGCTTACTTCACTCACTGATGACAATCTACATCCCCTCAAGAAGTCTGAGATCCGCTAGTGAGCGACGCCTCATGGTACCATCACAGAGAGGCTCAAATCACTTTCCAGAACATTCTCGTTCACCGTTCCTGGCTGGTGGAATGACCTTCCTACCCCTATCCGGAATGCTGGATCCCTGTCAACCTTCAAGCAACAACTGAAAACTCATCTCTTTCGATCCTACACTTCATCCAAAAAAAAAAAAAAAAAAACCTGTCTTTCTCTTTATTTATTCCTTCTCTTGCTAGCTTGTACTTATTTGAACAATGCCTGAGACTTGGTATTACGAGTACTTCATCTGTCTGTTTGCCTCTTTAAGATGAATTGCTTCATGTATTCCCCAATTGTAAGTCGCTTTGGATAAAAGCATCTGCTAAATGACTAAATGTAAATGTGATCATGTGCTTTAATATATTATTCTATTAAAAGGTGAAGTCATAAATGGGGATATATTAATGCATACAGTAATTCACAAAAATATAATATGCAAACTAATATATATATATATATATATATATATATTTATACACACACACATATATATATACATACATACACACTGAACAAAATTATAAATGCAACACTTTTGTTTTTGCCCCCATTTTCATAAGCTGAACTCAAAGATCTAAGACTTTTTCTATGTACACAAAAGGACATTTTCTCTCAAATATTGTTCACAAATCTGTCTAAATCTGTGTTAGTGAGCACTTCTCCTTTGCCGAGATAATCCATCCACCTCACAGGTGTGGCATATCAAGATGCTGATTAGACAGCATGATTATTGCACAGGTGTGCCTTAGGCTGGCCACAATAAAAAGCCACTCTAAAATATGCAGTTTTACTGTATCGGGGGGGTCCGAAAACCAGTCAGTATCTGGTGTGACCACCATTTGCCTCACGCAGTGCAACACATCAATAATCATGCCGTCTAATCAGCATCTTGATATGCCACACCTGTGAGGTGGATGGATTATCTCGGCAAAGGAGAAGTGCTCACTAACACAGATTTAGACAGATTTGTGAACAATATTTGAGAGAAATAGGCCTTTTGTGTACATAGAAAAAGTCTTAGATCTTTGAGTTCAGCTCATGAAAAATGGGGGCAAAAACAAAAGTGTTGCGTTTATAATTTTGTTCAGTGTATATATACTGTATATGCTTCAAGTAAAGTGTTCTCACACAGGGTACCCTGGAATATAAAAAAATGCGTTTAATCCTTTAAGATCTTTTAAAGATTTTTTTTAACGAGGACAGGGCATCCACCACTATCTTCCAGATCTCTGCAACAACGCATCTCATTCCTGATGCTTTTGCATTTAATACTATAAGCAGACCTAGAGGACTAGTATTTATGCAAGCGAACGTCCCTGCATTATTCCATGCAACTAATTGCACATGCCCATCAAATTCAATATCTATTCAAAGAAGCTTCGCCGAGGAGGGAATAGCAAAACATGTAACGAATATTAATACAAGTTGAAACAACTCTCTTTGATCATTCACCGCTTGTAACTCTGCACTGAAAAATGATGAAATGACTGTTTGTATGTGTGCGTTTTAATCTAAAATCCCACCATAACTTTACACAGCCTTGAGGGGAAAATTGGCTCAATTTGTTCATCTCCGTTCTGCTAGCTTTTGAGAGGTAAACTACTGGGAGAACGTAGAGAGAGTAGAAATTATTATATTCATTCATATTTTACTTCTACCAAAAATATTTAAGTTATAATCAGGTTTCTAAAGCTATGGCCAGTTGCAAAGCCAAAAATTGTGTTGTTTTGAAACATTTAGAGGCATGTCAGCTAATATTGCTCATGGGAAACTGTCCCTTCACAAACTCTAGTTTCTTAGGATAATTTTTTTACTAAATGCCAAACTAGATCTTTAGAGAGTGCAATTAAATATGCAATTTAATGTATACATGCAACCTATAACCCTGCATCTAATTAGAACAGCTCATCAGTATCTTACTGATAAACAGATAGAATGAATAACCAAGACACAGCAGCAGCTGAAAATATTACAGAGGCTGTCACATCCATATGCATAATCTACGGTCTCGTTTAAAATATTTAGTCACAAGCGATAATTAAGATATTAATCCCCATGCAATGAGAGACAGAAAACAGACACCTCAAGACTGGGAAGGTGGAAGAGGGAAAGAGAGATTGACGGGCGGAGAGAGGAAGAGACGGCTATGCTGCAGTCAGGGGGTTAATTAATTTTTAAATATCAGCCAGGGATCACAAGGTCTAGGGTATTTTCTATGCCTGGTTCTCATAAATCAGGGTTATGGGTAACACAAATGAGATCAGACATATTCCATGCAGGAAACCCATTTGGATTAAAACAAGTTTCTACAGGCAGTGATTGAATAAGGAAAGAGAGGCATGTGATATCAAAACAGTTTTAAAGGAACAGTTCACCCAAACATAAAATTAGGCCTGCTGTAGGGTGTTTTTTTTATGGAACTACCATAATTGTAGTTTAGAGGACTTCTGAAGTCAAATGATAGCTCAATGTGAAGAAAAGACCAAACTTCTGTTAATCTGTTATCCACTAATAATCCTAAAATCTCATTCATGCATGTTCAGGTTCAAAAGATGGCAAAACCGCACTTGTCAAGTTTGAGGTCATTGACAACGAAACTTTATTTATAAAATAAGGACAGAATTGTCTGTTCGATTGAGATTTGAAACTATTACACAAAGCAATCATATGACTTTAGATGCACTCAAGTCAAATAATATGGATATTCATGAATCAAATGTTTTTTTCCCCATTATGTGGTGCGATGCAGATGTGAAAACAATTAACAGTTAGATTATGAAAAAAGCAGCATGAAAAATTATTTCTGGATAAACTACTTGGACACCAATTAAATGCAAGAAAACTTGTTGAAGCTAGATTTTAAAAGCTGCAAGATGCAGTCTATTTATGCATTTTTTTGCGTAAATAGACCAAATACATTAAGCCTATACGATCAGACTTTTATTGAATGGTACATTATACTGTGTAATTATACGGTGTAGGAAAAATACAAAACATTTGGAAAATTAAAGAATTTTGTTCCCATGATTGATGGAATACATATGTGGAACCGTACAAATATTAATGTTCTTATTTTACTGTAGAGATAATGTCCATCATGATCATTGTGTGTTTCTTTGACAAAAAACCTAAACAAAAAAAAACTATCACTTCTATGCGTTGAAGGACATTTTTCCATTTCATGTATCAATTCATATTAAATTTCAAATGCTTGGAAGGTTTAGAAAATTGAGAAAATATTCCTAAATTACCACTGATAGCAATTAGGTTAAACCCTACAAAGAAGTATCATTATATCTAAGTTCATCCAATTTTAACATCAACCAAAAACTTTACAAATAGACACCATCCCCACGGCCTTCTAAATAAACAGTTTAAATGAACATTCACTCATATGAATAGCAAGCATGAAAAAAAATATATCAAAGGTTCTCGCTTGTCCCTTGCTCTTTTAATGAGGAATTAGCAGGCCGAGGCGAGCAGAGACCACTGTTCTTTCAACTTTACACTCCCTTGTCCTGGAACTAATAAGGAATCCAAGCTGGCTAAAGTTACCACATCAAACATTTTTCTCAGAGCAGTACATTTTCAAAAGGTCGCTGTTTTTTTTCCGGCCGCTCTTAGTTGTTTCTCGTTCTTTTCCACCCTTTTTCGTCCCTTCGCGCCACTTCTATGCGTTGAAGGACATTTAACTTCTGATCAGTCCGCTGCTCTCTGATCTTATTGTGGGCTCTGGGTTTGTTTCTTCTGCCAGCTTCGTTCAATTTAACATGCACGGTTTCAGGACACCAGCTGCACGGTTTCAACATTCACAGCTTGGCAACATTCAAGGTTTAAGGGCAAAAAAGTTGTAGGCTTATATATAAATATCCATAATATAAACTCTGACACAAGGTATTGACTTATGATATAGCTATTAGACATCCAGCCTAGTGGCAACTCTATTACTAAAATCGAGATGGTCTGAATGCATAAAGGTGGATTAAGTCAAAAGAGAACCTACTTTAAATAATTATTCACATTAATATAAATACATAATAAAAATTAATTACAATTTCAAGAGAGAAACCCTACAGCTCTCAAGGTTCATTTGACCAAGTTGCATAAATTTAAATGCATAAAAACTAAATAAAACCATTTAACTGATGTTACAAAAAACTGGTGATCACTCTGAAACTGGTCGCACTTTTGCGACATTTCCTTTAAATCAAAATTCAAATCAGTATTATTTGTGATTTACATTTTTAAATGTTTTAAGCAACATTAACAAGGTATTCTTATTTTTAATTGACAAGTAAAGGCTGACTAAAACAAAATGCACTGCAGAGAGAGTCTGAGATCCGCTTTCCAGCCTCTCTCACAGAGAGGTTCCCATTTGATCTCTTTTGAATGAAGTGTCAACTTCAACTGAAACTCAACTGCAACAACTGTAAACACTACTTGTACTTATTTGAACAATGCCTGTTTAAGACTTGGTATTACTTGGACTCTGCACTTCATCTGTCTGCTGCCTTCATGTATCGCTTCAATTGTACAATTGTAAGTCGCTTAGGATAAAAGCATCTGTTAAATGACTAAATGTAAATGAACAAAAACGAATAAGACGATCGTGTCATAGGACACATCACATGCTGTATTATATACTGACTAATAAATTACAGAATGTTTAGCAAACACTGAGGAATAAAACAAATAATAATATAAAAAAATATGGAAAGCCTCCATAGCAAAGTAAACAGCAAAGATAACAAGCTTTTCAAAACGAAAACAAAAAGATAAGTAAAACTAAACTGGCGGTCGCTGACAGGACTTTTTTTCTACAAGAATATCAACATGTTTACCTTCTCTGGTTTAAGAAGTGGTCTTTTACTTTAGTTTGAAAACCGAATCCTCCATTGCGCTCCGTCCGCTGAAGCAGATGCTTTGGAGCAGAGCAGACCATGCACTCGCACAAGTGCGACCACAACTAATTTTTACTCGCACACTCTCAAAAAATGGTCGCAGTCTAGAGCCCTGGGAATACAAACATTATTTTGAAGAATGTAGTGGTCCACACAACATTGGACCCTATTGACTTTCGTTGTATTAGGCTAAAGAAACATTGTTCAAAATATTGTGTTTCGCTGAAAAAAGAAAATCATGCATGTTTGGAACAAAATAAAGGTGCATAAATGACAGAATTTAAATTTTTGGCTGAACTATCCTATTACATTTTTAAATAAAGGTTTGTTTGTTTATTCATTCATTCTTTCGCTGAGCAAAAACATGGTAATGAAAAACATTAAATTCTACTGGTTTAACAACAAAAACAGTGACGTTGTTCAAAACCTGTTTCGCTGGTAAAAGAAAATCATGTTTGGAACAAAGCGAAGGTCAGAAAATGACAGAATTTCATTTTTGGATGAACTATTCCTTTAAATTTTTAAATAAAGGTGTGTTTAATTATTTGATTTATTTTTGGTTTGCTATGCGTAGTAACTAACTAAATAAATATGTAAGCAAATAGGAAATGCAAAACATTACATTTTACTGGTACTGGCATGAAATACTGAAAAGTTCATATCATGACAGCTCTAGTGGATATAATATTGTAGGAATGAAATAAAATATAAAATACATCGACACTGTTCCCGTAGCTCATCAGGAGTCTCAGCGCTGTCTGAGCTGGCTCAACTGTATGAATATGATTTGAATTCCCTCCATACTTTAGAAGGGAGTCAAATGTAGAATTTCTTGGAGATTAGATCCAATCTGTCTGAATGAAGAGACTGCTTATGTAAAGGTTCATTGTAAAGTCCATGTCCAAAGAATATAGATTTTCCTTTAATACATAAGCAAATTACAACCTTAGCAATTTCACACAAGTGGGGCTAATTTCTGCTTCTTAAATCTTTTGATCTCATTAGTTGTCCAGTTGTGCAAGCCGGTCGCTTAAGAAGAATATCGGACCGCCGCTGGCAAAGTGACCTTGTGAAAGTCATTTTACTCTCAGAGTTTCCTTCAATCAGTCATACGCACTCATGATGCACGCTTGCATTTTATACGAAAGACAATTAAAGGGAAACATGTTTGGCCCTTGGTTACTAGCCGTCACTCACCATCGTTTATTGCCTGATGTGTTTGGCTCCAGAAATCTCAAGGTCTCCTCCTCCCTGAGGCTTTGGCTTCATTAAATGGGAAGTGTATTTGCATATTGTTACTTGTAATCTAATATATAGTGTGAAAATATGGTGGGCAGAGACCAAAAATAACTAATGCAAAACCAGATTTCCCTTCTCACTTGAACTTGATTACAGTGAATTATTAATAATTTTCTTATGCATTTACAGTATATATAAAGAGAAATGTCCATGCCAGACCACTCACATAAAACACAAATCCACAATATACCCACACAATAATTTTAATAAATAGAGATAAATATTAATAATGATTAAATGATAAACACACTATTTATAATATGAATATATGATAACAAGTTACTAATAATAAAATTAACCACATAAACATTAAAAATACACACATTTATTGACGAGCAAAAGGCTCATCATTGTCAAGTCAAATTTACACATTCAAAGCTGAAAATAATGTTGATGTTTATAATAATTGAATATTTTCATTCCTCATAGTTACATTTAGAAGATTAGAAATTAGATTAGGCATTGTTCAAAAACAAATAAATAATTACATTTAGATATAGTTCACCCAAAAAATTTAACTGGCATAATTTACTCCTCCTGATGTTATTACAAAACTTGCACTGCCCAAGCTGATCTTTGCCATAAAATCAAAAGACACTGGCAATTTATACTTAAAAATGAATAACTAAAAACCCATTAATAACTAACACCAGAAAAAATGGTCCACATGATTCCATTCATCATTTGATTTTAAGTTATACAGTTTATGCTCCTTTTCTGTCTTTAACAATAATATGGGATTGAAATGTCATGAAGGTGGGTAAATAAAAGTCATTTAATTGCGTCTGTTTCTTTCATGTTCTATTCTATGAAGAAAGATTTACAGAACTAAGCCAACGTGTGTATTTTCACTCTACCCAAACAGATTATAATCATGAAACATTTCTGCAAAAACATCTGGAATGTCACATAATTCATGTGCTCCTGGCAGCCCCGGGTCTGCTGGCACTAGGGGAGCTCTAGAATATATAGATGACAGAATAACAGCTTGATGTATTAACTGTGCACTGATGCAGGGATAAGCAGGTGCTTAAACGTCTCTCTGTGCACTCTGACATCTCTGTTACTGACAGAGCACAACCACGTCTCAAATACAATTAAACAGTCATTAGACCATCTTAATCGAGATTTAAAGTCATGCAACAAAGTCAGGAAGATCCTATGATTCATGTAAACCTACGACTTGTGTAGCAATACCAATGCTGTCCGATAATGTGTGATAAAAACCTGGTCAAGTGATCTTGAAAAAAGTAGATTCATTATTTTTCCATTTCAAAATGTCCCTGCTTTATTTTGCACTTACTTAATATTGTGTTTAAACTTAAAAAGCCTAAGGCCTCAGGAAGAAGTGGACCTTGAGATTCCTGAGACAAAACACACCAGGACATAATGAGGGTGAGTGACGGCTAGTAGCCAAAGGCAAAACATGTTTCCCTTTAATTAACTGTTGATCTATTCACTCTAAAATCCAACTGGACCAACTTTAACAGACTGCAGCATTTGAACAGATCACATACTCACTAAAAATCCAATTAGCACAATTTTAAGATGGTCTTTGGCAAAGATGCAACTGTGTTTATTATTGTAAATATGCCAGGATGAAATTACACTCACAGACAAACAAATCTGCACCATAATTTACTACAACTCAAATATTTTGGGGTCACTTTAAAATAATGAAAATATGTTGATTCTTCATGGTGTAACTACTACTTAAATGTTCAATAATGATCACATTTTAACAAAAAAAATTCAGCGAATCCTAAATACTAACTGATATTTGATGCCCCCACCGCAGGTTGACGGGCCACCAGAAACCGGCTCAAAGGAGACAATGGCCAAAAACAGCCATAATAAAAGCAGTGCATTAATCCTGAGGTTATTTGCATGGCAGAACGTCCACATCGATCGTGTTTACAGTGGGGCGGGGGGGTTCTGCTGTCCGGGCACAGTGCGGAAGAATCAATAGTTCTGCAGAGAGGCTTGGTTTGGCCTCACGCCTGTGTTTGCCCGCACACGGTCCAGCCCAGACAGTTCTAATCCTGCTGTAACGCTCCGACCCTCAGAGTGTGGGAAAACAGCTGGCCTACACCCAGAGGGCAGAAGCAGCTCACAAACCATCCTCACTCTAATGAGTCCAGTCGAACGCAGGCTTTTAGTTAAGGTTTTCCAACTGGAAAAAGAAAACTGCAAAAAAAATAAAAGTGCGACCACGTCAAAAGTCAACATGAAACCGAATTTAAAACAGCCAAAACATAAATTGTCTATTTAAACCAATTTACTTTCTTAAAGTCCTCTCACAATTGATGAAGTATGCATCATTGATTCTGTTTTTTTCCTGTTTATTACTGTGAACCTGCTTTGAAACAATCTATACTGTATGAAGCGCTATATAAATAAATGTGACTTGACTTCTAGGCTGTATTATGCAATTCAGTCAGTCAACATTAATATAAACTAAAATGTATTGTTTTCACAACCGTTAAAGGTGAAGCAGGTCATTTCTAAACCACTAGAAATTGACCACCAAATTGAATTGAAAAAAGTGGAGGAAAAGCAAACAAATTCCAGGTTTATTTTATTTTTATTTATTTATTTCTCAGTTTTCATTGGAATTTCAGGTCATGTTTGTGTTTTTTGCCATTTATATATATATATATATTTTTAAATATGTCTATATAGTTACAATAATATATTTGTACTTTTTTTGTATAATTTGTATTTTATTTGAGTACATCAAATTTAGCCAAATAAAAATATGAAATTTTGAATAGGTTTTTTTCCCAGTTAATTTATATACATACAATTTAAATATAAAATATGTTATATATAGGTCTATTAGTCGAATATTAATAAATAAATAAATAAATAAATAAACCAATATGGTGCTAATAATAAATTCCCAATATCGTGCCATAACAATTGTGCATTCAATTAAAGAAAATACAGACACTGTGACACAGAAAGGGATGCTTCACCGGCAGACCTCAAGTGGTGAAAATGGGCCAGTTCACCTCCAACTCCATCACCCTGAACGTAGGAGCCCCACAGGGTTGTGTCCTGAGCCCTCTGCTCTACTCTCTCTACACACACAACTGCTGTCTTTTCATTCTACAGCCATCTGGCAAGCGCTTCCGGAGCGTGATGGCGAAAACTGAGACTTAGAAGGAGCTTCTTCCCTCAGGCCATCAGGCTCCTAAACTCAAACTCGGTCTAATAACATCAACATGACTCCATTTAATAATCAGTAGACATTCACTATTCTCCATCATCCGTATTGCTGCTATGTTTATACCCTGTACAACCTGTTTGCACATTCTTCCTGCACATCCCTGCTTATATTATTATTTATTAAGTCTACAGTATACTGTATTGCACATTTTATTCTTCTTTATTTTTTAATCACCTATATTTATGTATATTCTCTTGCGTTGTGTTTGTGTTACATATAATTGCACTGTCCCTTGAGCGGACCTGACTTACATTTCACTGCTAATTATATTCTGTATAATTGAGTATGTGACAAATAAAACCTTGAATCTTGAATTGAATGCACAACCACTAAACTGGAAAAAAGGAATTAAAAAGTGTCAAAAGCACCTCTGGGCAAGAAGAGGCAAAACAATTCAATTCAATATGACACACACACACACAAAAAATTATTATTTATTTGAATAGCTTACAAAAAGACACCTACCAGTGATGTTTCAAGAGCTTTTCTGTGCAATAGCAAAAGCTGAACAGATTTGATTTTGCTCGAGGAAGCTGACCTGCGTACACCTACTATTAAGCACACAGTGCGTAGAGAGCAACTGATGAGTAGCTGCTATTGATTGAGCACTTTAACCCCAGTTCTTCTGCACCAAACAACCTGTCACACATTCACCAATTCATGCAGGAGACCTGAACAGGTGATCTGCTACTGCTAAACACTCTTCACCCTTTAATAACCTATTACTTAAACCTCCAAAATTAAGAATCAAACCACTGCTTTGTGCGGTGTTTCCAAAAAACAAATAAAGAGTGTGTCTCCTGGTCTATCATAATGCTACCTGTATCACCTAAGCATCAAAGAACTCAAGAACAGAGCGCGGGCATCCTGTGAAATTGCATTTACAGTAAGAATGGCAAATCCTGTTCAATAACACTTAGGACAGAAGACCTACTCAAGATCAAAAGAAGTCAAAGCACTCAGCTGTAATGGATATTGAGCAAATGTTGGTTCTGCTGTGAGAACACCCACATCTATTGAATCTCAAGTGTGTGCTCTTCTGGCAAGACGTGGTGCGCGTTCTATTGAGAGGATTCGCTCGAGGACCTTGATCTAAAGAGAACTTCATTTTACAGCTTTTTCAGGAACAAAAGAAGATTTACTAGGCTAGAAGTAACAACTCTACTTTCTGTTGAATTAAACAGACGGACTTGGCAAAGCTTTTTTACATTTCAAACTTCTCACATTGCGTTAAGCAAGTCACAGATACAAGCTATAATGCGTCTCATTGATGCGCTGCGAATTAGATCATCAAACTGTAGACTTGCTTCCTCTTGATTATAGTATTAATGTATTATTAGACGCAAGATGATATTCAATTCCATGTCTCAGCTGAGTCTGACGCCCATGATGATGTAAAAGTCTTGTATTCATGTTCGTCTGGAATTCATGAATGGATGTGAAGCAACTTTTAAAACTAAAAGAAGACAAACCAATGCAATGTCCACAGGCACCAAGGCAAAAAAGAAGGCTCTGACCAACACCTCCAATTTACAGTGAATGCTAAATATACTT
Source organism: Ptychobarbus kaznakovi (assembly GCA_027422405.1). Lineage (NCBI taxonomy): Eukaryota > Metazoa > Chordata > Actinopteri > Cypriniformes > Cyprinidae > Ptychobarbus > Ptychobarbus kaznakovi. The sequence goes on along the minus strand of CM049810.1, from coordinate 20,469,036 downwards.
TTTAATTATATGACGCTATAAATCTGTTCACTTAGCTATCATATCACTGTGTAGGACACAAATAAACTATAATATGCATCTTTGTTTACATACCAAAGACTAGGACTAGGATTTTAATCATGAACATGATTTCTGCTCCTCTCGATTCATTAAGCATAAAAGTCTGTGATATTTTCCCACTGCTTATTGATCCTGAAAACATTTAATTTCGACATTTGCATTGTCTTTCATTGGTAACAAGCCTCCACTAGCTTTCATGCTTGAAGTTGTCATGTGTTCAGGACTTAAATCCCCCAATCTGTGCTTTTCTTCTAAATGGATAGATTTTCTGCCCAGTGTTTTGCATCTTCCCAAACTGGCAACCATGCACTGATACAGTCAAAAACCACTGAAACCACTGTTTAATTTAGAAGATAAAAACTTTCTGTCCTTCATATTTTAATATTCGAGACACTCCATTTATTACTATTGCAGTGACCAATGGAAATGAAACACTGAAGAGAAATCACTCTTTACAACGGACACATATCAAATGTAACCACTATAAACTAAATACTTTTGTCTACCGAAAGTTTCACCACAGAGAATATCAAACACTTGCATGACTTTTCCATTACCTTTCCAATCATGTATGATTACTAATTATATACTGTTAAAAAGTTTAGTCAAAGTTTGTTTATTAATATATTTTTAGGATGCATTAAATCGATCGATAGTGAAGAATAGCAAAGACACAAAATACAGTAGTCAACATTTGAAGTGGATCGAAAAAGTTCATCAAAGTGGTCCTAAGACAAGAACGCATTTTGGTTTTAGGACTTTGATGAAAGGTTTTGATCCATTTCTAATGTTGACTAGTGTACTTATATTTCAAATAAATGTTATTTCTGTGAACTTCCTATTGATCAAAGAAGACTGAAAAAAAGCACATCACGGTTTCCACAAAAATATAATGCTAATAATAATAATAATAATAAATGTTTCTTGAGCAGCAAATCATCATATTAGAATCATTTCTGAAGGATCATGTGACCCTAAGGACTGGAGTAATGAAGATTCAGCTTTGCCATCACAGGAATAACACATTTTCAAATATAAATCAGTAATTTTAAAATGTAATATTATTTCACAATATTACTGTTTTTTGATCAAATAAATGCAGCCCTGATGAGCATAAAGGCCGCATTTACACTGCATGGTTCAAGTGACACAATTCTGATTTTTTTCCTCCCACATGGCACAGATCGGAGACGGCCCACGACCGTGTAAGCAGGAAAAAAAATCACATGGATTCCGATATTCTCCGATCTGTTTCAGGCCTTATTCATATGTGGAAATAAATCAGATATGAATCGGATACGTGCATTTGCGCCTGCCGTGTAAGCAGACAAATCGGATCTTCCCCTGTAAAAGCGACTCCTACGTCATTGAAAAGTGAGTTTTTCAAACATTTCGCAGTGCAGACATAACTGTACCAAATGAAACATCTCTAGTTGAGTAGCAGAGTATTAATAGTGTTCGTTTGTGTTAAATAAAAGACGATCTGATGCTGAAATGTGCTGCTGATGTCAGTGACGACGGCTCGTGCACAGACGAGCGCTTCAGTCCCGTTCGTTCCATTGAAAGCCCAAAATAAAATACACACAAACATGCCTTTGATTTACAATCACAGATTAACACATTTGGATTTAATTACTAAAAAACACAGACAATGTGACATGCTTAACAATATCTACCACTGAGTATTATTCCACTCGCAAGCTTTCAGCGGAGTCCTTAAGAATTTGTTCAAGGCTATATAAATTATTTTGATGTAGATGTAGCTACTGCGTTAAAGACGTTTCTATATGATTTCCATGCCAATAAATTAAACTCAATGTACAATTAAATAGATTTGTGATGTCATATATGCTATTTTTGGCTTGTTTCACCAAGTGCAGTGTAAAATGCACACATCGGATATGGGTCACTTTAAAAAGAAATGTAAGCACGTCGTCTAAAAAATATCGGATATAGTCACAAAATCGGAATTGGTCATCAAGACCTGTAGTGTAGAGACATCTTACTTAAACATTAAAAAGAAAATCTTGCCGACCCCACATTTTGAAAAATACAAATACCTTTTTCAAGGCCTGAAAAAATAATATTTTTTAACATTGTCCAAGACTGTGGAAACCCCAGGGCCACATCAAGGTGACCCTTTATTCCGTCATTCAGTATTAAGAGTATTTCTGGAGTGACGTATGGCTGAAGTCTGAATAGACCATTTACGACACTCGTCATTTCAATTTCCTTCCATTACCTTTAAATCACCTGTAAGTGTTGCATATAAAGGCTATAATGCAAGGCAAATCAGCAAAATGCTGACAACTTACTTTATTGGACCATTTGTAAGCCTGGAGCAGCTGGCTGTAGAGAGGCGTCTTGTCCTGAACGGGGTCTAAACTGAGCAGTCCACTGTTGTGTAAGGGGTGACTCTCTGACGGCCTGCCAACCAAAGTACTGAGACGCTCCAATTCACTGCAGAAACAAGAGACGAATGTCAGGCTGGTTCGGTTGTTATTTTATTTTTTTTACCTTAAGTTATACCAATGTCACATACATTTTTTTGATTATGGTTCCCAAAGACAAGCTAAAATCAAGATATTTTGATTTACAGAGCCATAATTAAAAATATGTCAGTCATTATTTAAAAAAACATAGCATAATACATTAAAATAACAATTAATTAATGTCACGCAACACCCCAAACCCCGACAAGGTAACGTTAGTTATCTTTTTAGGGGATGTGGGAATTCATAATCTGTCATTATCATTTTCATGCTGACTGCAGTGGGTGGAACCATGTTAACTTTACCATGGTTTATTACAATAACACTTGCATTTTGGCAGTGACTATGGTTACCGTTATAACATTTCATAGGGTTATTGAATGCTCAGACATTTAACGTTAACTCACTTTAAATCGCGATTGACTGACTGTAAGTTATCTTGGAATTCAGTTATAAAGACTTTCTCCCGCCCTTCAAGGGTCTCCTTATTTTTCATCCCATCTTTAAGAGAATCGAACACCCTAGTGACACTCGACCGAAGAGCCTGGATGGCATTAATCGCTTGAGAAAACGCTTCCAAATTCACTCCAACATTCATAGCGTCCGCCATGGCTGCTGCATCCGCGAACTCTGGCGCACAAGTGACGTCACTGGCGCTGAAGGGATGATGGGATTTGTAGTTTGTAACAGGGTCGCGATCGTTCAATTTTGTAATTGTCGTTTTTGGTGCCAATAGTTTAACACAAGCAAAATTGTTGATAGAAGCATGTTTTATTCTTAAATAAAATGTAAATGATCAGAAAATTACGAAAGCTAAACGTTTTGCAAAGTTGCAGTTTTGGAAAGTGGCAGTTTCTGCCTTCTGTTTTACATTTACTCGATTGTAAGTAAAAACGCTATGTTTCTGTCTTTGTTTCAATTTACACGTCACGGAAAGTAGGCTATGGCTGTGCATGGCATCGCGTTTGGGCAGCTACCATGACGAACAGCGGCATTAAACGACACAAACAGCATTATTTGAGACTAAAAGTTTAATTTAGGTTAAATGTGCAACCATGTTACCTGCAGTTCGGTTGTCGTGGTTTCAAACTAGTTATTTATTTGTGTATTTGTTTATAATATTTATTGCTCACCTCTAAATTGCACACCTCATAAATCGAATAAAATAAATATAACATAAAACAGCTCATATACAATTTAGTTTGACCTCCTGATGATTTCTGACCATTAATAAAAAAAAAAAAAAAAACAATTTGATTAATTAATTTATTCGGAGTTTTCTGCCCATTCCATTGACCAGATATCCGTCAAAATGCCACAGTTATTGAAGCATATTCTACGAAGCTTTAGGTATTTTTCGGTCAATTTATTATGTGTTATTATTAATCCATTTATTTATTTATACAAGTTACCACAGTTTTACAGCAGTCATACCTCTAAAACATTTCGAGCGAATCTATGAGGAATCTATGGCTTGGTTAACGCAGTACACTGTGAGAGGAGACTGGACATCCTCAGCCTCTGATCTGTCTCTTTAAGCGGGGCGGACTGTCTCATCTGCTGCTGGGACGGTTCAGCTCTTCAAGCCCGTAGATAAACTTCTGCTCCACACTAGTTGGACTAGACAGGCAGGCAGTTTGCAGTGGCCAAAAGTATTTTCATCGAGGTCAGCAAAAGACAAATGAAAGTCGTATATTGCGATGCGCAAACAGATAGGAACAGTAGAGTGAATGGAGCAGGAGCGCGGATGGAATAAGACTGGATGGGAATGGGAGGAGTAGTACTCTGAAGTCTGTCCTTGAGCGCACAGGATAGAGGCATCAATGAAGGCAGGGACAGGAACAGAAACTTTAAATGCACGTTTTCCTGGCAATACTTGATTCGCTTCGGAGCAGTCTGGGTGCAGGGCATCTATCTAGAATGCTTTCCAACAAACTACGTGGCAGCCGAAGAAAGCACGAAGGAGAACGCGTTTGCTGTGATCTGCGGAGAGGAGTAACGTGTGCATGTGTTTCTCTTCCATCTCAAGTGATATGGCAGGGAACTGACTGAGAGAAAGAGTTTGCACAGAAGAAATTCATCTACAAGGTGCTGATCTCTGGAACCAAGGTAAGGTTACTCAAGTGTGTGACTTATTTAGTCTAAGTAGCCTATTTTGGTCTGTATATTCTCAGTCTCTTAATAAGCGCTCAGAACATGGGCAGCATTTCAGAAGATGCTCTTTGATGAATTAACGTAACTTTAGCTGATGAGAAATAGGTTATATTCTATTCAAATTCCCGGATGTTTTTGGAAAAGTGATTTTAACTTAACTTGTTTGCTCAGTTTTCTAACAATTAATTTGCTCGTTTCTTTAGTTATTAATTTGCATGTCTAATCGCCGTTTTATTTTTTTAGATAAACGCAATAAAATTGTGTAATATTTGCGCGCATTTCATGTTACGTCATAACATAATTTATTTATTCGCATTCTTTTGGAGCGTGTTCCTTTCGGATGACCTACTTAAGCGTATACATAAAAAAAAGATGTTCATTCCAAAGTCGAAAAGTAAAGTTTATAATCTTCTACATGAGGAAGATGTGCTCTTGGAGAAAGTGGCAGGCTCTCGAACCACTGCATTAAAACTTCGCTACATTATAACAAAAATAATGGGGAGGAAAATCCGTTAGAATTGTGTCGTAAAATACAGACAGTGACGGTGTTTTAATCATAATGGCGTCTGTTTACTTTACATTTCCTAACTGTATCGCCTACATAATATAATGATAATTGACCAACCAAGTAGGGCTTTCTTTGTTTCTATAAAATGTGCTGATAAAAACACAGCTGTACAATATAATACCACATCGTGACTTTAAAATAAATCATAACCGTGGCTATATCTCAAGCAGCTGTGACAAATAAAAACTTAAAACACTGCACATCATTAGCCTACTCACACATCATACACCATCATAGCAGCACGATATACAAAATACACCTTAAATAACATAGCATTTCATTTAAAACATACTTTTTATAATAAAAGCCACAATTTTGACAAAATATTCTCTTAAAAGTATACATAGTGCCTTTTCTTCCAAAGCTATAATGTAATTAGCATGCATTGTCTTTTTAAATATATTTTACTGTATGTTAGGTAACTGTGTGGAATATATGTTGCTTATTTCCATTGTTTTTTTTCCTATTTCCTAGGCAACCCATCAGAAATGAAACAGCAATTCTCATCGCACGTGAATCTTAGACTGGACTCGGACACCAGGCATCTTCTGATTGTGCAAGAACCACTGAATGCGCTTCATGTCTCTGAACTGAAGTGACATTCATCCCTGGACTTGAAGTCAGTTGCCACGTATAGAAATTGAACTTTTTGAAGATGTCACAACAGATCTAAAAATCACATCGCAGTGGGAACACATTTTACATTAACTCACACTCAGGACCAGACGCTGCCCTTTTGGCACCCTGATGGATATTAGATATTTCACAATCTAAATAATTTCCATGCTGATACACCTAATAGCTGTGGCGCCCCTTGCCTTTCTCTCATGCCCATGGACCCATCCAGTGCCATGCTCTCACAGGCGCTCCTGCTCTTTCAGTGCATTATTCTGACTCTCGGCCAGTACGATATCTGTAAGTCGCTGGTCAGCACAGACGATGGACCAACATGGGAATATTACGCTTGCCAGCCCAAACCCCTGTCCATGAAGGAGTACATGCGGATTAGAGTGGAGCCTCCCGATATCACATGTGGGAATCCACCGGAGAGGTTCTGCACTCTGGTGAGTTTGGACTGGATCGCTTTTGGCTCTGCTGCTTTGTCAGTTACATCTGTTCCACTGGAGCAGCTTGTGTTTCCATGCAAATATAGTTTGCAATCATGTTTATTTATGATATTGCAAGTTTGATGAATTTTCGGAACCTCAGAAGCTTCGTAGCAAATTCATCCCATATATGCCTTTAACACAGTGTGATTATTATTGTGAATTTGGATGTGAGTCAGTGTATCAAAATCTTTTAAAGGGACAAAAACAAACCAAAAAAATGAAAATGTATTTTATTCACCCTCATGTCAATTCCAAACATGTATGACTTTCTTTCTTCTGTGGAACCCAAAAGAAGATATTTGGAAGAATGTTGGTAACCAAACAGTTTTGGTTTGCATTCACTTCCATTGTATGGTATATATATATATATATATATATATGACTTTCTTTTTTCTGTTGAACACAGTTTTTAAAATGTTGGTAACCAAAAAAACAGTTTTGTGTCCCATTCTCTTCCATTATACTTTTTGACTGTAAAGGAAAAGGAAGCGAATGGGAACCGAAACTATTTGGTTACCAACATTCTTCAAACTATCTTCTTTTGTTTTCCATAGAAGAAAAAGTCATACTGGTTTGAACGACATTAAAATGATAATGACAAAATTAAAATTTTTGGGCATACTGTCCCTTTAAAAAGGCAAATAATAGGATAAAAATAGTTAGACTGTTTATTTTTGGAATGAGAGGAGAAAAGAAAGCAAAGAGATCTAATATTACAGTAAGATCTGACAGAAGAATGCTAAAAAGTCTCCAAGTAACCCTGATATGTCTACACACAGATTATGCAGTAATCTGCAACATGTGGCCATTAACAATGTGTTTACTCAGAGAGTCAACAAAGCCAGAGTCGATGTGTAAATTTGCCCACACAGCTGTTATTCAGTGTAGTTTCCCTCCACGCACAAGACAGCAGCCACGGCAGGATTATCTGTGTAAATCAACTCAGGTTTAGCACCGAGCGTGAGGGCGCAAACAATCTGCGTCTTTCCAGGGCACATCTGCTGACCGATCGACAACACATTCGGGATACTCTGCGACATACCTAGGAAAATAGATTAGAGCAATCACAAGCATGACGATATCATTCTATACTATCTGTGTTTAGAGGGGTGAATTTAGGCCCTCTTCCAGGTTGGTGAGGTATGAGTGTAGCCAAAGTTAATCTCCATCAGAGATGCTTTGGGAATTTAGCCAGAAGCTTGATTGCACAATAATCGGATAGAGGATTTGTCCAGCTGGACTGACACTACGCATGAGGCCCGGAGACGGAGCGCTGCCTCTGACGGGGTGCTAATTCACACATTAGACTGTGTGGATAAAAGACAGGATGCCGTGGAGGGGGCGGACCAGACATTGCTCATTCAATGATATCATTCTCTCAGCGGCTCACACAGTGACAACGGAGTAGCTGGACTGTGAACAGAGTCTAAATTCAGTCACCAAAATCGTTTTTCAAGAGGCAAATGTACTATAAAGGCATAGTGATTCAAGAGTGATGGATTTAGTTGTCAAGAGTAAAAAGTAGGAGTTCAAATTCAGCGTGAAAGAAAGGATACAGTTTTTGAAGCTTGCAGTTCTTGTGTATTTTGCTGTAACCTGTAGGAAGGCTATGAAACGTCATGGACCACAAATAGTGGTTAACCATTATAGGTCGGGGTCTTTTCAGCTTGAGATATACCTGTCCCTCGATCTTTCAGATTGGGTCTAAGGCCATTGCTGGGGTTTTCTATGGAATTTAGGGCTGAAATCTGAAAAAAAAAATTAAACACAGGCATCATACACCCACTTTGTAAATAGTTACAGAGGAAAAACTGGGTATCATTCACTAAACGAATAACGATCACACACTACCAGACTTTCAAGTCCTCGAGATGAAAACAATCTTCACACAGCTAAGTTAAGGCTGCTCTGTGGCAGCTCAAAATTCAGTGTAAAGATACAATGCCACATTAAAGCCAGACTTAGGGTGTATTCACACCTGTCTTGTATGGTTCGATTGAATCGAACTCAAGTTCATTTCCCCCTTTGGTGTGGATCTTTTGGGCAGGTGTGTGAATTCAGCACTCGGGTGTGGACCAAACAACCGTACCGGGACCCAGCTGAAGAGGTGGTCTCGGTCTGGTTCCAAATGAACTCTGGTACGGTTGAATGGATGAACCAATGAATGGATGACCTTAGCACACGTGTGGCTTTGTTTACAATTTTTGGTTCACTTGCAAAAATGGCAGTGTGAAAGTGAACCACACTAAACAAAAAAATCATTGTATTTGGTCCAGACCAAAGCAAGTGACATAGCGGACCCTTAATTAAACCTACTCTGATCCATCCCAGTCCCTGGTATCAAAGCGTACAGTTGTAATTCCTGTATAAATACATTTATGCCACCTTTAAGCATCTATAGAGTATCGAATTCAAGTATATTCTTGAATTGTACAGAATTCAGTACAATTCAAATCAAATTTCAATTACCAGAAAATGTATAAAAATCTGCCAGGATAATCTCAAAACATTGATAATACATGCAGGTGACACACAAATGATTATTTACAGTATAATATAATACAATTTTAAAATATGAAAGCACATTGTATTATACAATAGCATAATAATATAATATAATAGCATGATCTAAAGTAGACAAGACATATATAATATTAAATTAAAATTAAATTACAAATAGTAAGAATTTGGACACCAAATCATTAAATGATTTCTGAAGGATCTTTTGATTCTGAAGACTTGAGTAATGATGCTGAAAATTCAGATTTGCATCACAGGAATAAATAACATTTTAAAATATTTTAAAATATATTAAAATAAAAACTAAATTGTAAAAAATGTTTTATCTCATTACTGTTCTTACTGATTTTTGGATAAAAAAAAACTTACCAACCCTAAACATTTAAATGGTATTCTAATCTATTATAAATAATATAATATAAAATAATTTTTAAACGAATAGAAAATGTACAATATTCTCTGACACAATTCCTCGGTGAAAAACATTGGCTCTTTTGAAATAAACATTCAGAGCACACAGCTACTCTAGCTATTCACTGTCAATTATTTACCAAAAATCACAAGTGGCCACAATTCCTGCAAGTTTCCTGTTTTTTTTCTATATTGCACCACATGAAACTTTCTGTCCTCATCTGCTATTCATACAATAACCTGACACAAGGGCGTGTATTTCGTGCATACTGATTACGGAATATTTTTCCATGTCGACCTGAGACGGCTTACTGAGCAGAAGAAACAAGAGATGAGTTTTAGGAGAAGGGTGTAGTCATGTCCTTCCCTGTCAGCACTTTCTTCTCAGATCGATAAAAGCTGACTGTTCATCCACTGATCAGCCTGCTCTGCATTCAGATGTTGAGCGAGAGGGAGGGAGGAAGGGATGAGGGGCAGGCACTTTAAACTGAAGAGACCTTCTGGCATTCACAAGATCAAACTTGCTCCATGTGAGAATAACTCCCTGTGCCTGCAGTCACAGTGTGTTTTAAAGAAGCAGTGTTAAAGAGAAGTGATCCATGCTTGTTTACGGTTACAACTCCGAGGATTTAATAGTGTTAGACGTCCTTGACAGGAAGCGTCTCGCCTGTGACTCTCAGCAGTTGTAGGTGAATCATTTATTGCTACTGTAATATTTTCGAAGCAATGGAGGCTACATGGAAAAAATTAAAACACACAATATTATATAATAGCATTTGATAAAAACTACAAGACCTCATGCAGGCCTATACAAAAAAAAAAAAAAATCAATATATAGCCCTACCTGTCGTCTTGTGTATTTTAGTTTATGCTATTATATAAACATATATATTATATATTATGAGCTGTCATTTCTCCATGTAACCTATGCATAAAATTAAACGTACAAATATAAAATACAAAAAAACAAGTTCTTGTTACACAGCTATGAATTGACAGTTTTTGTCTTTGTTTATTTTAATATTTTTGTAGCCAACAATGGTAAAAAAATTAATTGAAAAAATGCATAATAATATATAACACCATTAATTAAAATATACAATACATGTACTAAAAAACTATATATGTATAGTTATATATAGGTTCTTGCATCTCAAAAAATTTAGAATATCGTGGAAAAGTTTTTTTTTCTTGTAACTTATTTCAAAAAGTGAAACTTTCATATATTTTAGAGTCATTACATGTAAATTTAATTGTGTTAAAACATTTCAAAAGTTGTTTTGTTTTAATTTTGATGATTAGAGCTTACAGCTCACGAAAGTAAAAAATCCAGTATCTCAAAATATTAGAATATTTTCTAAGATCAATCAAAAAAAGGATTTGCAAAACAGAGAAGTTCAAGTTCTTTAAATACCTTTATGCACACATTAACTGGTCGGAGCTCCTTTAGCACAAACTCCAGCGTCAGTGAGGTGTGGCGTGGAAGCGATCAGCCTGTGGCACTGCTGAGGCACTATTGAGCCTTCAGCTCGTCTGTATTGTTGGATCCACTGTTTCTCACCTTTCTCTTGAAAATATCCCCTAGGTTCCATATGGGGTTCAGGTTTCAGGTCAGGCATGTTGGCTGGTCAGCAAACCACTTGGAAGTGGTTTTAGCAGTGTGGGCAGGTGCTAAAGTCCTACTGGAAAAGGAAATCAGCATCTCCATAAAGCTTGTCAGCAGATGGAAGCATAAAGTGCTCCAAAATCTCCTGGTAGACGGCTGCATTGACTTTGGACTTGATAAAACACAGTGGACCAACACCAGCAGACGTCACAGCACCCCAAATCATCTGTGACTTCAGAAACTTCACACTGGACTTCAAGCAGCTTGCATTCTGTGCCTCTCCACTCTTCCTCCAGACTCTGGGACCTTGATTTCCAAATGAAATGCAAAATTTACTTTCATCTGTAAAGAGGACTTTGGACCACTGAGCAACAGTCCAGTTCTTTTTCTCCTTAGCCCAGGTAAGATGCTTCTGACGATGTTTCTGTTTCAGAAGTGGCTTGGTAGCCCTTTTCCTGAAGATGTCTGAGCGTGGTGACTCTTGATGCACTGACTCCAGCTTCAGTTCACTCCTTGTGAAGCTCTCCCAAGTGTTTGAATCGGCTTTGCTTGACAGAATTCTCAAGCTTGCGGTCATTGAATCTAAAATATGTGAAAATTTCACTTTTTGAAATAAATTTATTTTTCTTTTTCTTTTTAAGTTTAAACTTTTTTGCGATATTACATTTTTTTTAGATGCACCTTTATATGTATGTGTATATATATATATATATATATGTGTGTGTGTGTGTGTGTGTGCAATACGCATTACATATGCATTACATGCACTTTCATATACAATTAAATATGTGGGCAGGCCTGCTAAAAAATAAAAAAAACTAGCAATTTTGCCAAAATATATCAAACATGCAGAAACAAAAGTAACATTGTGTGATTGAGTTTTGAATTCTACAGATTTATTTTTTGCACAATTTTGCAGAAGCTATTTTGTTGTAGGGCACATTTAGGTACAAGCACAACAGGTTTATTTTAATTTAACAAGGCATATATTTGATATAGTGAGTCTGGCACTCTGTTAAGCCTGTTGAACTGTGTTTACAATCAGTGTTCTTTTTTTCTTCACATTGAAAGCGAGTTAATTGATCCACGTAAGCCCTCTAGATTTGGCAACTTCTCTTTCTTTGGAGAAGCTTTCCGGCTCATTAAAGATTTAGAGGAAATTTCAGTCACTCAGCGCCCACAGGAGATGCCGTTGCATTTTTACTCAGCCCCTTGCTTTTTTTCTTTCCTTCTCTTGCATGATGTTAGCTACCGCTGGAAGCTCTGGTTGTATGTAGCACTAGCTAATGAGGGAGAGAGAGTATAAAGGATGGGGAGGGAGGAAGGATCTCAGCTTAGCTAAGCAGAAAGATGACCCATTGCTGCATACAGCACACATCTGAACATATAGACCGAGATTCAAAGCCTCCATTGTGTATCATCCTCCTCACACATACTATTTGAATGAAATCGCTCTCTTTAGAAGTACAGTCACATGAGGAATAATCCTATTGGCCCGTTTTAGCAACACATTAACAGCCAGGACTAAATATAGCAGGTAGAGTAACTGCACACTCTCGCAATGCACCATGGGAAAACCGAAACATTTGATCCAGATTTTTTCTCTAACTGCGTTTGGAAAACATCACTCCTACAGTTAGACAATGAATTGTCTGTTTGTCACAGAAAAATCCTTGTAGCTGCTTAGTTTTTGCCATTTCTCATGAATTTTCCATGAATCCAAAGCGCATCCTCCCCCATCCTGTACTCCCAAAGGGGGTCGAGTTTGTCCCCATGTGTCCACATGCAATAATCCCCCATCTGCCTGTTTTCATGCCGCCTCAGGTCTTGGGGATTCTTCAAATCTCCATGTAGTGATTTGCATTCCTCATATTGCATTCTTTAGTTGTTTCAAAAACAGCACGCTCATGCTTGTATTGTTTACACAATAAGGCCCTGTCCTTTTTGACTGCATCAAACATAATTTCTCCAGATTAATATATATCTCTCTTAGCTAGAGCAGTGATCACAATTAAAATACACTTTTTGGCACAGACTAAACTATGGTTTATTTGGTTGGTGTGAATGCAGTTTTTCTGAAAGCGGCTTTAAATGTAGTTCACGTAAACAGCAGTACTGTACATTACGAAGGCATTCTGACTTGCATAAGCAAACCGTTATTGATCAGGTATAATTCACATCTTTGCACTTGCTCAGTCACACTTATCGACTGTAATGCATTTCTCAAAGCTGTCTGTCTCTGAATAAATTGCCTTCTGTAAGAAGCTCGCTTTCACTTGCAATGTGTTCTGCAGAAGACAGATGACAGGAGTGCCATTCTGTGCGTGTAGTTTTGATGGTAAATCCATACGGACGAATACTTCAAACACAGTCAAACTGGTATATGACATTTTTTTGTGGATAATAATACATAGATATTTTAATGAGTACTATACTGAAAAGTTTTCATTTCATAAATCTGGTGATTTTGTTTACATCTTGCAATTCTTGTTTTTCTTTCAGAATTGCGAGTTTATATCTCACAACGATTTTGCGACTTCTATTTCTCACAATTTTGAGTCAATAAAAAAGTAACTGATCTTGCAATTTAGATTTTTTTTTCCTCAGAATTGTGAATTATATATTCTATATAATTATATAATATATATATAGTTTTTATATCACAATTTTGACTTTTTTTCAGAATTGTTCCTTCGCAGGAAGATTGATTGACAGGATATCTGACCAATCATAATGCAGAATCTGCCATTTTTGTCTGACAAACAAACCAGACAGGAGAATATATTAATGTCAGTGGACTTGATCTTGAATGGTGTGCATCAACATCTTTCCGCGGTTGAAACAAAATACCTTCTGATGTTCATTCATGTTAATTTCGTGCTATTAGTAGCCTATTAGTTATTTCATGCTATTAGCTATTGACTAGTAAAGAGGATAGATGATCGGTTCACGTGCCACTTGGACTGAGGAGCTACAGTGATCTGTCACGACACATTAAAGAGCCACAAAGTTATATTTATTGTCTGAATTTCTTTAAAAAAAATGGGGGGGGGTAAATGGAAAGCTGAGATTTAGTTTTATAGAAAAAGTAACCTGCTCTGTCTTGATTTCGGCGTGTTGTCAGCTATGCGTTGTCAGGCATGGCTTGTCGGACATAGCAACAGTAACGAAGGGGGGCGGGTCTTTGCAAAGGGTCCATTGCAAGTTTATATTTCTTAAATGTAAGTTATAATCTTGCAATTACAAGTTTACATTTTGAAATCTTGATTTTGCAAGTATCTATTTCTCAATTATAAGTTATGAACTCGCAATTACAAGTTTACATCTTGAAATACAGATTTTTTCCCCTCAGAATTGCAAGTTATAAACTCACAGTTTGATTTAACATCTCATAATTCAGACTTTTTTCTGAAAAGGAGGAAAAAAGTCAGAATTCTGACAAGATTACTCGAAATGGTGAGAAAAAAGCAGAAATAAACTTCCATAATGTTAAATAATAAATGCTCTCAGCTCATTCTGTTGTGCTGTCTCCTCCCCCTCGATTTCTCTCTCTTTTATACGCTTGCGCAGATGTTCAGGGGTCTTTGGGCTGTTCATGATGAGCATGGAGTTGGGGTACTGGAAAGGGGGTTCACTGAGTTCGGCCTGGAACGGCCCGCCTGGACACAGATGTGTGACAGAGACACATCTCTATGTTCATGACTCTTCCCATGGGCCCATGCATGCCTGAGTGAAAGGGGGACTGAGAATATTCTGGCTGCACCAAAATAATTTCTAACACATAGAAATCAAACTCTCATTCAGTGATCAAACCAAGCATAAAAACTGTCTGAAAACACATCTGAAATGCATTTGAAAAGCCCTCCAAATCCATTAAACTTCAGAAACAAGTTGACTAAATAGGCTAAAAATGGTTTGATAATATATTTGCATATTAAAGGACTATTCTGGCACTCTCTGGGACAGTTGAAACTCTTGTGCAAGTCATTTTCTGGCTGGTATAATTAGGCGACTGTATCCCTCTGAAGCTGTTCAGCGCCAGCTGTTATATGACTGGATGTCCAGAGGGAGCTGCCTTCATTGTAATTAACTCACACCGCAGAAAAAAGAGGGCCACCTCTCCAGGTACAAGACTAGCGGTCAGTCCGGTCTCCACGAGTGTAGTACCTGCTCTTCACAGCTTGTTAACCGTGGTCAGAACATTTCATACTACCAGAGTGACTGCTCTTTTGAAACATTGTAACATTTTCTATCCGAGCCCCATTTTTGTTAACAAAATCTCCTGATTCATCTTGTTTATTTTTAGAACACACATCCATCTTTCTTTCTCGGTCAGCCCCTATAAACAGATCCTCAGTGCAATGTGGATTCTCCTAGGCAAGGCGGAAGCATATGTGACCCTGGACCACAAAATCGGTCTTAAGTGTCAATTTTTTTAAATTGAGATTTATACATTAAGATCCGAAGGCGTCTTCTTTAAAGTATGTTCATATATGCACCCTGAGAAAAAAGCAGAGTAAATAAGCTTTCCATTGATATATGGTTTGTTAGGATCGGACACTATTTGGCCGAGATACAACTATTTGAAAATCTGGAATCTGAGGGTGCAAACAAATAAAAATATTGAGAAAATCGCCTTTAAAGTTGTTCAAATGAAGTTCTTAGCAATGCATATTACTAATCAAAATGTGCGTTTTGATATATTTACAGTAAGACATTTACAAAACATCTTCATGGAACCTTTTCCATTCCTTTACTTAATTTCCTAATGATTTTTGCATAAAAGAAAAATTTGTAATTTTTAACCATTCAATGTATTTTTGGCTATTGCTACAAATATGTCCCAGCGACTTAAGACTGGTTTTGTGGTCCAGGGTCACATATATTAAACGTGCAATACAAACAGACTTATATACAGACAGGGAAGGAATTCCCATTGAAAGGTGTGTGATGCTAATGAGAAGGTCACACTCAGCGGAAGTCAAAGGCTAATGTTATCAGATTCTGTGACAATTGTAGCGTCTGAGTTATCAACATTCAGTCTAAATAGTTTGCTGTGGTTCCTAAACCGACATGGGGTCAGTGAAGTCAGATTATCCGCTGGGAAAGATCCAAGTGGAACAACTTCACTGCTGTTCCAGGACGCTGGTTCTTGCTTCATAGCCTGTCCTCAAAAAACACAGCATATTACAATCTTTGTTTATTTAAAAAAAAAAAAACACTTCAAAAGTATTTGAGCCAAATATTTAAACATTTTAATTAAATATTTAATAAATAATTAAATTAAATATGATTTAATTGATTAATTAAAAGCTAAATGTTAGTAAAATTAATCGAAACCAAATTACAAATATATAAATAGTAATATTTTAATATAAAAATAATTCAGCCATTACCAACACCATTGATATCAGAGGTCCTTTAAATAAATATTATTTAATTAAAATAAATAATAATTAAATATTAGTAAAATTCATAGAAATACATTTACATATATTACATTTATGAATGATATTTTAATATCAAAAGTAATTTGGACATCACAAACAGCTTTGATATCTTTTATTTCATTCATTTTTAATAACTAATATTTAAACTTTAGTTCATTGCATAGCAATCCAATTCACGCACACGCACACACACACACACACACACACACACACACACACACACATATATATATATTTATTAAAACAAATATTTAAATGTCAAACGCAATTCAGCCATTGCAAGCAGCTTTGATAATAGACGTTATTCAAATAAATAAATATTATCTAACAGAATATTTCATAATTAAATTTGTCAAATTCACAACAATGTTTACTAAATTATTTCACAAACAGTTTTGATATCAGAAGTTATTAAAATAAATAGTTATTATTCAACTGAATAATTTATAATGAAATATTAGTCCAATTAACAGCCATCCAACAAAAATATAAATTGGGTATTGGAGAACTGAGCATACATTAAATCGCCTCACAAAAGTTACATTGATTCTAGATTAAATAGTTCAGACCCTTGGATCCAGGTGTACCCTTGTCCTCTAAATCCATTCATATGTATTCACAATGTGTTCTTCTTCTTAATAAATTGTGTAATTGTTCTGATCACAGGAATGATTACTCATTGTCTCAAGTTCTGCAGTGACATTAGCCAACACAACCACACATGTCTACCGGAGGAGGCCAAACCATGTTTTTTTCTGTTTACTGACACGGGTTCCTGCTGCTAAGCAGTGGGCGATCATTTCTCTTCGAGCCGCGCTGCTCTTTAGACGTGACGGCATTCCTGCGAGGATAGCCGAGGTTTAGTCTAAGAACCACCTGCCGCAGCAGTTGGACTGGATTTGTACGAGACGGAGAAAGACGGCAGGATTGAGTCAGAGGGCTGAGCTAGGCTAAGGTGCTCCCTGGTTACGGATCAAAGTGCTAAGGTACTCCAGATGGTTGGGACAGGTAGCTCAGATTATTTCTTAATGGAAGCTAATGGTCCATGAAGACACTTGGCCTGAGAAACGTTCAAGTGTGCTGGCTAGAAAACAATAACTATCCCTGGACATCGATCTGTCAGTTTTAGAGGCTGCAGTGTGTGCGGAGACTTTTAACTCCTCAAATGTTTGTTGTGTGAGGGCTGTTGCTTACTTACAAGGGAATTAAGGGTTCAAGGGTGACCAGATGGCAATCTGTAGGCCAATCCGTACACCTGGTGTGTCAGTAGGGCAAAGGTTCAAACCCTGAAATTACTGTAGCGACGGGAATTTGGAAAGGGGTCACCTGTCTAGAGAGATAGATATAAAACATGAACCAAAAAAACTTCTTCAAAATAAATGAGATATACATTTTAATGCTTATTTCATGCATTAAAAAGATTATATATTAAAATGTTTTTTTTGTATATTTTTTCTAATTTATAATACACTACCTTTCGGTCAATAAGAGTTTTTTTATATTATTGAAAGAAGTCTCTTATGCTCACCCAGACTGCATTTATTTGATCAAAAGTTTTAGTATGAATACCTAAAGAAAACCTTCTTTTAAAAAATTGACTAGATTTAAATGTTAATATGTTGTTATATATATTATTACATTAAAAATGAACATTATTTTTTTATTTTAATATATTTTCTGTGTGGTATAAGATTTTTTATGATTTGAAAAAAGTATTATGCTCACCAAGGCTGCATTTATTTTATCAAAAATACAAATTATTAACTTTTAAAATATAATGGTGGCAAAGCTGATGTCACATGATCCTTTAGAAATCATTATAATATGCTGAATTTCTGCTCAAGAAACATTTTACAATTGTCAGTGTTAAAACAATTGTGCTGCTTAATATTTTGTGGAAACTGATTTCATTTTTTGGAAAATGTTTCAAATAAGCATTTATTTGAAATAGAAATGGTTTGTAACACTATAAACATATTTTCTGTAACTTTTGATGAATTTAATGCATCCTTGTCAAATTAAAATATATATATTTTTTTTTTTAAGTCTTACTGATCTCAAACTTTTGTACGGTAGTGTTTTGATATAAAATCATAGAGAAAACCCTGTATGTTTTAATATTACATATGTTTATTTTTATTATTATTTCTTTATCCTTCCTTAATTTGGTACCACTCTTTATTTGACATTTTATCTTCCTTCCTTTCTTTTGTCTGTAGGAAAACCCATACCTGTGTAGTGACGAATGCGATGCCTCCACCAAAGAACTCGCCCATCCTCCAGATCTGATGCAAGATCTCGAGCGAACCGGACTCATCACGTACTGGCAGACTGTAACATGGAGTCGTTTTCCTGAGCCTCTTCTGGCCAACATATCCTTATCCTGGAACAAAAGCCTGGAGTTAACAGATGACGTCCAGATAACCTTTGAGTACGGGCGGCCCACAACAATGGTGCTGGACAAGTCCCTGAATTATGGACGAACCTGGCAGCCTTACCAGTACTACGCTGATGACTGCATGGACGCCTTCGGGATGTTGCCAAAGAGGGTGCAGGATCTGTCGGCCACGAACGTGACTAGAGTCATATGTACCGAGCAATACTCTCGCTGGGTCGGTTCCAAGAATGAGAAGAATGTGCGGTTCGAGGTCCGGGAACGCTTTGCTATATTTGCTGGGACAAAATTGCAAAACATGGACAACTTGTACACACGCATGGAGAGTATGAAAGGCCTCCGAGACTTTTTCACCTTCACAAACCTGCGGCTTCGGCTGCTGAGACCAGCGCTCGGAGGAACATACGTACAAAGAGACAACCTGCTCAAGTACTTTTACGCCATCTCCGATATCGACATACCAGCGAGGTAATGATGCACAACACTGTGTTTTTGTTGCTCATTGATAGCCTTTTCTTGTTTAATCGATCATTTTTCAGGCTTTTTTGTCATTATATTGAGAGAAAAAGTAGAAATTCATAGAAAATTATGGGAGAAAAGATGGAGAAAGAACACAGGAGAGAGTAATATTTTAGGAGTTCAAGTTTGTTTAATCACAGTTCAAGGAAATAAATTGGACATCACTTATATTCATGAGCAAAGCTGATACATTAGTTTTTTATTTTCTCATACATGTGCTAACCTGTAGACCAGGCCTACATCTTTCTGCTCTTCTAAACCGAAATCACTGGAAGTGCAGAACAAACCCAACCTTCCAGGGTGGTCGTTTCACATAACCTTATGAAATATGAATGCAGAATCAAACCTTCATCTTGGTAGGACTGATAAATTTGGGTCTCATGAAGATACTCTGGAGCTGCAAGGCCTTGAAGATATTCCATGCTGACTTGGCATTGAAACTTGGCAATGCTTTAGGTTTCATCAAATATCATTTTTTAACTGTTTTGATAAATATTGCATGCATGCATGCATATTTAAATGCACATCAAAAAGGCATTGACTTTTAGTGCTGCTGGTCCTGGAATTTGTAGGTTAACTAATGCACGAATTAGACATATGTAAAAAAAGTTTAACCTGTTAAATTTCGAACAGTTAATACCAGATAGAGGATAAACTTTGTCACATTGGCTCTTGAATATTAATTTGGTTGTTCAACAAGTAGCCACAAAATGTAAGATTACTTACTTGCATGTTTGTTCAGTCAGTTGATCGCCAATGCTAGATGCTTCTGTCAAGTTACGTGGACAAAAATAACAGACCTCTAAAACATTACAATTATTGCCCAAATAGTGGGAGGGATATATATATATTGTTTTCTATGCACCATATAAATCTACATAAGTGCATATTTTAATATCAGAAAAAAAGTGAACCCTGCTGATCCGTCTTTATAAATGTCCATAGCGAAGCATCTTGGCATATTTCAAACTAGTTGTTCTATACGTTAAAGTGATCAGTTGGCACGCACAGCTATGATAAAAATGTCCAGCAGTGAAGGGGGATCAATGCACGGCCCAAACCTCCGGTAATGCAAACCCTCAATCAATACTTATTCTGGTATGTCAGAGAGGAAATTGTTTTAACGGCGACAGGGAATGGGATGGGTTAAGTAGACAAATGGACAAGCAGAAAGCAGCCTATCAGAGCGCTGACTGATGTTCCAGTGTTTCACAATAAGAGGAGCGCTGGAGTGGAAATGTTAAGCTAATACCCAGCGGAAAATCGTCCTGGGATATTTTATTCATTCCACTATATTGGGATGCATTTCAGCAGCATTTGAATAATAAAAATGTCACGGCCTCCCTGATGGCCTGCCCTGCGAATACTCATCTAAATAGAGTCCGCGGGATTGGTGGGTGTGTGGGCACGATAATCAGATCAGACTCTACGACCGGTGACGCTTCCTGCATCACGGCCCATTTCCTCCATCATCAAGCATGCGCTAATAATCAGTGCTAATAGCCTATAATAAGATGGGCCAAGAATCCTTAATTGAGGAAGATGAAGTGTTACTTGTTTAAAGCAATTAAGGTGCGCTGTTAATTTCCCTATTTACCTCTTTATTTTGTGGCTTGTTTGCCATGAGATGTTATGTGTGCTCTGATAATGATGTTTGCCTTTTCATCCGAAGTGCCAGCGATACTACTAACTCATATTCCTGCAGAACGCATCTAAAAATAGCCTGACTGAACAATGAAAACATATTCCTCAGTTGTTTTTGTCCTGCTGCTTTGATGACAATCGTGAAAAATCTTCTTGATCAGCCCATTTGCCGCTAAAAAGTAATGTTTAGGAGGTATCGTGCTGTACGGCACGCCACGTGTCAGTGAACATAATGAGACACAATCATTCTCCCTGTGAAGATTCTTCTTTTTTTTTCCACAAAGCTAATATGTGATAAGGCTTGCGTTTTATCCTCACATTCTCCTCCCTGCTCCGGTTTGCTGCAATCTGACGTGAGATACAAGACAGTAGAAAGAGTTCACAAATAGGCGTCCCAGTAGATGGACCGGATTTGGAAACTGTAGGAGAGCGGGAGGGTGGGCTCGTGTTCCATCAGACAAATATCCCAAAGACATTGCTTGAACCTTAATTAAACCTGGTAAGGGAGGAAATAAATAAATAAACATGATTCCCAGGGCTCATGTTAATTTATGCAAAGACTTGAGTTGATCGGATGCATCTCCTGTTCCCGTTCCCCCTTCCCTTTCCTACTGAGACCTCACATGAAACTCTACAATGTATTAAGATACTGCATATCAAAGAAGCCAGGGATGGCTGCTGAATTTAGCAAAAGAGATTTTGGAGAAATAACTCGGTTTTATTAATATACACAGAACCTGATAGGCCATTACTAAAGATCAAGGTCGAACGGAAATAAAACGGGTCGGTGTAAGCCTATCAGAACTCACATCTCAGAGATGTCCTTGGGCCTACGTTGGCAAAGAGACCGAGGCTACGGAGGGAAGGTGAGATGCAGGAAGCTCCAGAGGTGCCACGGGGACAACATCAGGATCATTCCGTCTTTATCACTCGTGTGTGGGCAGAAACTCTATCATGAAAGGACCTCCACGAAGAGGTGTTTTGTAGAGAATCACTCAGAGATTGATTCACACCCACACTTGGATTGTGCCGTTGTGCTCTTGTATGTAAGTGCTTGTGATTTCAATCATTTAATCACCAGGCCTGAAAACACCAAGACATAGTGATATATATGCATGAAAACAAGTTAAAAAGTACAAACCAGTCAAAAGTTTGAAGACACTACTAGTCTACTACACCTACTCGTTCTGTATTATTACCAGTGCCGACACTTCAGCTTCCCAACCTACTAACAAAAAAAATATAATTTATGGTAGCAATACATACACATACACACTGTGTACACATATACATGTTTGGCAAATGTAAAATAATACACATTATATAGTCATTGATGTATACATGGATTTGAGTGCAACTCAAATGAATCAGTGAAAATGTTTTACATATTTTCACCAGCTTTCTTTTGCTGTAGCGTGTCAGTAGGAAATATCAGTTTACATTTCCAAACATTCATTTTGCCATTAACTGTTATAATCCAGTGAGATTTTTGTTTGCACAAGGAGTTTGACAAGGTTTCTTAAAGCATCTTGAAAATGCCACCTTGGTGAGAAATTAACAATTGTTTTTTAAATGGTAGTGTATATCACCAAAACAGTATATGAATAGGATATGAAACTGTACACACATTTGCATACTAGTACAGCATACAAGTGGCAACTTGCACTGACACTTTAGGGTTGATAAGCAGCACTCATCTCTGTTGATATTTAGTAGTCAGGGTCCTGTGGCAGGGGGTCTGATGGGTAAAGTAAAGCAGCAGTCAGCTTTGGCCTCATGATCATGGACAGACAGATTTTCTAGATGTGTCTGAGATCTGGGCAGGGCCATTTATTCAGTCTGACCCTCATTGACCTCCTTCATCGGTCCCATTAGGAAAATGTCAGTCTGTCAGAAAGGTGTCCTCCAGAGAAAGGGAAATCTCTGGACATCAGATGGCGTCTCTTGATTCTCTATTCAATTTCTGTGCTCTCTGAGAGGCACCTGAGCCCTGAATCTAAGGAGTAAGACTGGCAGAGAGGGTGTGAGAGACATTGCCAGGCTTGTCAAAAGTGAACTTGGGCAATTTGGAACAGGACAGTTTGGGACAGATCAGACAACACCAGTCAGGTGCTGTCAGACTCATCTGTCTTTTCACTGAAACATTTGGATCATTGAGGTTCTGAGGTCAAAATGTGCTGTGAAATAATATAAAAAACAGTGAAAAACACTGAAATACCCTCCAAACCCTGCTGGATTGCCATACTAGTCCAGTCCAGCTAGTTAGTGCTGGTTTGATATTGGTATTAGCACAGTGTGTTTTTGTATGATGTAATTACTAGGGAACAGAAATATACTATGTTATTGAAATTTATGTTATTTAAATATTACGTTCTTTCGAAAATGCCATGGTATTACTACTACAAAAATGTTACTGTGCTGTTAGTTTGGTACACTAATAATGTCATTGGGTTGTAATACGGGGGTGAGACTGAGGTGAGACCCTTGAGCAAGGCACCGAACCCCCAACTACTCCCCGGGCGCCACAACATCGGCTGCCCACTGCTCTGGTGTGTGTTCACGGTGTGTGTGTGTTTGTTCACTTCTCACTGCTGTGTGTGTGCACTTGGATGGGTTAAATGCAGAGCACAAATTCCGAGTATGGGTCACCATACTTGGCCACACGTCACGTCCTTTCCTAATACTGTTTTAATAGTGTAATACTGGATATATGTAACAGAGTTACGCAATTTAATTATCAAATAAATGTAACTGTAGTTAGTTGCAGTTACTGAGAAAAAATGTTTGAGGTTACTTGTGAAAATGTTAACGATTACATCTGAATATTTTCATACACACCCAGATTTAATTGATTTCTTTCCCAAACTGCATTGATTGCTCTAAAATATGAGACGCCAATGTTTCAGGCGCCTAGGACGCAGAATACGACATGCCTATTCGATAACTCTTTTATTTCTTATTTGGGTTTATGTTTATGCTTTGGTTTTTAAGATTATTTTTCCCAAGGCATTTTTATATATGCCAGTGTTTCCTGTCATAGCTATGCAAAGATTTGATTTCAAAAACAGTATATTAGCTAATAAACTATTTTATGTTGTGATTTTAAATCTGTATTTAACCTCCGAACAATCTCAAAGTAAAAAGTAAACGAAAGTCTGATTTTGTTGTGGCTGTGCTTTAAAATTAAATCTATTATAATATTAATTCGAATGATGAAGATTTTGAATGTCTGACAGTAATCAATGTGTTTGAAAAGAAATCAAATGTTACCAGTTACATTACTTTATTAAAGTAATTGAAATAGACACACTGCTTATTACATTTTAAATAAGGTAACTTGTAATCTGTAACCTATTACATTTCCAAAGCAACCTTCCCATCACTGTTTGAAAATGAAACATAACATAGTATTTTCTTGTGAAACAAACCATTATTTTCAATTCAATGTTCTTTGCAACGGATTGTGAAAATTTACTAGCAATTACTGAATGCTAATTGTTTCTACATCAAATTTGTTGTACATTTTTTTACTTATCTTGGACTGGTATACCATGATGTTAATACCAAGCTGAATTATTTCAGTATAACATTTTTGAAAGTACCATAATGTTATCATGTACTGTATCATCACCTGTACTACTACCAAAGTAGATTTTTGTAAGTGTAGCCATGCTGCTTACCAGCAAAACCGAGTCTGTGAGGCTGGTTAACCAGTGTGGTGATGCTGGTTAGCTAGTTGAAAAGCCTTACGTGACACCAGCACACCAGCATCCACTGCTGGAAACTAGATTTCAAAACAACATATGCTGATGACTAGCTATGGTGTTATTTCAGCAGGGAAATTTGATTTGTTTTACATTTTTCAGATTTTAATGTTACTCTGGATTTGTTTTAGGATGCCTTTTCATCATAAACCCTTAGATAATAACTTGTGGAGGAATTTCCCTCTGCTCCTTCACACAAAGCAATCTCGTTATGTAAGAATTGAGGAATATCTCTGAGTGCGTAGTACGTGACGTGAATCTATGAATGATTCTCTGCAGGCTGCTCTAACTGAGGCTCAAATGCATTGTGGTCACTTTGGAAAGACAAACCGCTGTGAAAAACCCAACAGTTGACGCAAGGCTCACAACACTAGCAAAAGTGAATTAGCTGAGCAATCTGCGTGGTTAGTACAGTCTGAAAGAGAGCTCTTCTCGATGGAAACATCCCTACATCCCTTCACGGTGGTCAGAATCCATAAATCACAGAGAGTATCACTCTATTTGATACGTTACTTTGTTCAGCTGGGATCTGTCAATATTCAGACATGCTGACAGTTGCTTAGCGTCTACAGTGCACTGTGCTGTGAATGACCTGACAGGCCATCGTATGCTGCCATCCCTGCTGAAAACACCAGCACATGTTTTAGATGCTGTTATATTCCCATCTAGCTGCTTAATATCAACTTCAATTGTCATTCTCAGCCCTTTTTATGTCCATACTATGACGTATTTCTAAGTGAAAATGAGGAGCCAGACCAAATCTTGAAAGAAATGGAGAGTTCTGTCAGAATAAGTTTTTTTTCACACATAATGTAATATTCAAAACAAATTCTCTAAAATAAATATTTTATTAGATTAATAACGTCACATTAATCTCATGTGCTCAGAAGGCTACATTTATTTGATCAAAAATAAAGGGAAAAAAGCGAAATATTACAGCTATGAAATAATTGTTTTCTATTTTAATGCATTTTAAAAATCAATGTATTCCTTCGATGGCAAAGCTGAATTTTCAGCAGCCATTACTTCAAAATCTTAATCTGTAAAATGATCATGTTTTTGTGTTATATTCACGTTGACAAAAATCATATGCCATTTCATTCAGAGTAAACTGGACTAAAATGAATTAATATGACAAGACAAAATATTAACTAAATTTCAAGGATATGTTTGCCAAAGAGACAAAAACTATGACTAAAACAACAATAAAACAAGCTGTAAAAATGAACACTGCTTGAAGGTCTCTGCGGGCAGTCGTGTAAGTAAGTTTGGGGGCAACAGATCCGTGTCAACAGATGAATGAAGGCTCTTTCAAAGCCGCTCGGACACATCTGAAGAGTTAAGCACTGAGTTTCCTTTGGACAGGGCCTTGAGCGAGCTCTATGCTTCAGTGTGTACTGCGTCTCAACTCAACCTGTAGTGCTGCATTTTAGTGCACGCTTGGTTTAATCTCACATTCTCTTTTTTCATCTTGTTTAGCATGCATCTCTTGTCATACTGAGCCAGTCCGTCCCACAGCTGAATTATTTTTTCAAGTTTTCTGCAAGTTTTGAGGTATAGAGAGAGTATTAACACATTTTAAAATGCAGTCTGTGGGTTCCTTCTCTAAAATTACATTTATAAAAAAACAATTGTTTTAGAGTTCCTGCTAGAGTGTTTTGGGTGATTGCTAGAATATTGCTATGCTGTTACTAATATGTTCTGTAAAAACATGTAAAAATGTACACTGTAAAAAAATTTTTTTAATTTGAACAGTACGGTAACAACCTTTTAACTGGTTAATGGCAATTTACCTTAGTAAATGCAGTGAAAAACTGTAATAAAAATCTACCGGGACATTATATATATATAATTTGAAGTGGATCAAAAAAGTTAATCAAAGTTGTCCTAAGACAAGAACGGGTATTTGGTGTATTTGACATCATTTGTGTATTTGACCATGATTTCCACCACACTGCGTTGCGTGGGCACACGTGTGATCTGCAATTTCTGCTTTTGTCTGCAGTTGCTTTCATGTGATGTAATACTTGCCCTAGTTTTAGGTGAAGATTATGCTGGCGATACGTCGGTACAGTTAGAAGCAGAGAGGAGAATGTATTATAAATGCTCGGGTCTAGCAGAGCTGCTCTTACAGTATTCCCACAGGAGCTCCTTGAGTTTGCTTCTAAAAAGCCGAACACCATCAGCGCTGACCATCAAAGATGAGTCCTTGGCCTGAGTTACTCTTCTGCTAAGGTTAAATTAGCAAAGCGGCTAGGGGCACAAACTCAGGCTTGCTTCCTCTCTCCCCGCATGCTCGCTGCTGTAACATATGCGAAGATATATTATTAAACACACGCCGAGTAAGAGTGAAAGAAAAAAATACTGTGGGTTATTGGCAGTGTGGAAATTCAGATGGCATGGTCTCCAAAGCCCCTGTGGTCTTTCGGTCTTTGTTAGCCGCACTCACGATCGTTCACGTATCTAAAAACCCAATTAAAAAGCAGTTGAAAAAATATTGATGATGACACCAAATTACCCTTAAAGTTGAATTGTGTAATTATTTTTCCTGTACCAGCAGCTTCACAGAACTCTGGGCTCTTTATTGCCATCTGTGATTAGAACATATACAAATTGCAAGTTGCTTACAGAGTTGATCTTTAAGTGCATTTAAGTGAACTCTGCTGTTTTGAGCATCCAAAATAGCCATCTGAATGAGCAGGACTATTGGCTGTCAAACCAGTGGAGTGTTCAGGAAACCAGTTTGTAAAACATCATTTGATGCATATCTGCAACCATGATAAAAACGATAAAAATGTTCACAAATATCGACAGACTTCTCTCTGATGACATATGCAGTTCTACAATCATTTAGTCCAATCTTTTAGTAATCTAGTCAATGATTGATGAACAGAACCAAACACTGCCCTACAAACCCATGTCTTCCATCGTTCGTAACTCATATTGAAATGACCACAATGTGAAGTGCACCAAAGCCACAATCTGTAATGAGCCTAATTTACATTAAAAGGTTGCACGGAACACAATTGCAATAATTTGTAAACTTTCTGTTCAATGCAACACTAAAAAAATATTTTCTTATGTAGTATTTTTGTCACTTTCCAGTACAAATATCTAAACATTCTTGAATCAAATACTTGAGAAGCAAAATTATGCAACATCTTGTTTTCAAAAAAAAAAAAAAAATAATAGTTGAAGCACAAAACTAACTAAATAAATAGTTGTCAGTGTGCTGAAATAAATACACTAGGTAATATTTTTCTAATCCCACTGGCAGATTTATTTGCTTGTATTACGCTTAAACTTTTTTCTGAAAATGAAACATAATATCTTCTGTCATTTTTGCTTGTCAAACAAATGTATCTTCATTTTAAAATGTATATATATTTATATTGTGTGTACAGTGTAGTACTGCAGTAATTACTCACTTTGTCTTTAATCAATTCTGAATGCTACAGTGATTGTTACTGAGATTCCTACAATCCCAGGTGGTGAGAAGTTTGAAATTTAATAGTACAAAGTGCAATTTCATAGCCAAGGCAAGACGTGTGAAATGAAAATACAATATGGTGATGCATTTTGCATCAAAGCTATAGAAGAAAGCTTTGACATAAATTTGATATTGAAGTTTTTTTTTCACCCAAACTACTGACATCTTCTCCATCTGACAGTCAAAAAGAACCTTCAAAGCCAGCGTCCAAACGCACTGAATGTGAGAGCTGAATCAAGCCAGAGCCAAACCCAACCGGAGGAATCAACCAACATACTTTTTCATCCTAGTTTGTGGCCGAATACTTGTCTGTTTACATATGCATTGATCTAGCTAACCCATCCACCAGAGTCTGTTTTCATCTATCTCTGCGCTCAGAAGTGGGTATTATATGACTAATGATGCACTCTCGTGGCTGTGTATGATTGAATTAACCCATGCCTTTTACCCTGAGCCCAGCCATCATTTTCTATGATGGATGAAAATCGAAAAACCCCTCAAAAGCCCCCCACCCCACCCTACGAGATTCAGAATACGTCTAATACAATTAACGATTAACAGAGCAAGAACAAAACTAGACTCTTCGATTTTGTCTGCTGTAATTTCTCCATAAAACCCTTAAAATGTACTGCACAAGAACCCCCCCCCCTCCAATTAGCAATGTCAGTCCATTAAATAACGATTAACATTTTTTCATTATTAGCATGATATTAGCATTTAAGTTGCAAAAAGGAACATTACGGACATGTACTTGTTTGACAATTAATGTTTGTAAATTATCTCTACTCATCTTAATCGTACAAAACACAGATTCTATATTTCTCAAACTACATCTAAATGTAAAGTTGTTTTTGTCAGTGACCTGCAGTCCTTCACTGGCGTTTCACTCAAAGTTGATGCTCCAAACATGTTCTGATCACATCAGAAGGTTCAATCAGTTTTCAGTAACCACAAAGAACAGAAAAATAGCTATAAATGTGATACATTAATGACATACAAAAAACCAGCGTTAAACATTGAAATAATTGTTTGTATTAACGGTAAATTTGACAGCCCTTACTATAATGAATTCAGTTTAATCTAATGAAATACATCACACAACACATTCAGAAACAATGTCCCAATCAGCTTTTCTAATTATGTTGTATATCTTGTTAGGCTCCGAGCACGAGCATGACATGAAAGTGCACTGCCTCTTTGACGAAGAGTTCATAGTGTAAGGCTCAGGTATTTACCTCGTTAAGACAAGAGATGAAACCGCGTCTTCAAACGACAGACCGTTGTGTCTGTAAAGGGGAAGAAATATAAAACATAAAGAATGACTCATGCTCTGTGACCTCATATTCAAAGCTGTTTTTTTAAACGTTTTCATTTACTTTCAAGTGCTGCACTTCTGTGACTGATTACAGCAGGGAGAGCAGGTGGGAATAAAGTCATATTTCATGGAGCACACAGTAAAAATTTACACAAGCATATTTTGGGGGAAACGGAGCAAAGCAAAAATAATTTTACTAGAAAAGGAAACCTTTAAAAAAGTGAAATGCTGCAGTGGAAACCTTAGAAATTAAACAAAAGACAAAAATGAAATTACATTTAATAACCTTAAAAATGTAATGAAAACAATGATTACTATATAATTGATTAGGAAAATATGTTGAACAAGAGATACACTTTTACAGTAACTATGACAACTATGATTATGATTAAAATAATTAAAAAAATAATAATTTTAATTATAGTTGTTGGATTGAGTTGGTATATTAACATAAGGCAATGATATGTAAAAAGCTAAATCTGCATGAATTAAAATGTAGAATATTAATCATATATAATTTGTACATTGAATTTATTGCACTTGTTACTGCAATTCTGCAGTTATTATCTATAGTATAAGATACTACAATTACAAAAGTATTTTAAAAGGATATCAGGGAGGCAGAAAGCACAAGTGAAGGGAAAGAAGGAACAACAGAAAACTGTCCACCTCCGGATTTTCATTCGCTAGGGAATGTTTGAAATTCTATTAGGGTCCTTCGGCCTGCCTGAAAGCAAGCACCGCAGGCGTAAATATCTCCGCTGCCCAGATCCCCACCCTAGGGGCGCAGAATAAAAGGGGGTGTCCCAGGAAGGCAAACAGAATTTTTCATCAGAACGCCATCGCTCATCAAAATTTCATCTGGCCATTCTGTATGGGGACTGTATCTAGTGCAACGCCATCACAGCGGGACGTTCCTGTTCACTCGACTGGGCCAATCCCTCCTGCACTAAAACATATTGTTCATTAAATGCTCCTCTCTGCCCACACATAACATCAAAAACACCATGACACGGTAGTGCCTGCGGAAGAGCGATTTCTGATGACTCTAAAAGTTATAAAATCCAGAGCTGAAATGCACACTTTGAAGTGCATCCACAAATAATGTGTTTTTAAGTACAACACCATATCAGACAGGGCTGCAGTTATTAACGTCTTTGCAAATCTGGCTATTTTGTTCTTTAATTAATCAGATATTTTCATGAACTGATGCTCTCCCATCCTCCTAGATACAATGTGTGAACTGAAGTTTATCACATTGTAGCTAAATTAGTTTAAAATATGATAAAATACATACAATTAATGTAATATTTTAAATGATTATTAATATTAATAATGTATTTTAATTACTAACATAATACATATATTTATAAATATAGTAAAATATATAATATTAAAAAGTATTACGTTTTTACGTTATTACTACTTTTATCTTATAAGTATTACTATTATTCTTCACATAAAAATATCATGACTTGCATGTAGGATTTCAAGTTCAACTATTCAAACAAATATGGTGTTTAAAAAATGAAAACTTTTTTATCTTTTAACAGTTTAGTTTATTTATTTAATAATGACATTTTAATATTGTAATTTAATAATGATAGTGGCTTGCTATTGCTTTCTGTCAGAATACAAAATTAAAGTGGTCATATAAAAACATGAGCAAAAAATAAACTTATATATACACACACACACACACACACACACACACACACACACACACACACACACACACACACACACACACACACACACACACACACACAAATATATTTACATTTTTTTCCAAAGACTATTTTGATATATATTTTATATAAACTTTAAAGTGTCACTACTAATGGAGGATTTCCCTGCACACCACCAGACTAAGATATAATGAAATGTAGTGTTATTTACATAAATTATTTTAATTATATACAAAATATGACATATAATAAATCGTATTATACAGTAGATTGTTTCATTTAAATGATTTAATTAGCTGTTTTGCTTATTTAACTATTGGTTCATCTACACGCAAATACAACCTAATGAAAGGAATGATCGCAGATAATTAGTTCAAAATCCAACACCAACCAGTGTGATTTACACTGTAAAGATAAGTGTGCCCATCTCACTGTATTCAGCGTCATGCGGATGCCTAGAGGATACAGCTCTGTGGACAGTGACGCAGCAGGCGATGGAGTCACATTCTGGCAATAATTGGCCCCATCGCGATGCTTCCGTGGGGGGGAGAAATTAATTATGAAGGGACCTCCCTTATTCTTTCTCTCCTTCAACTTTTTTTGATGTGCACAGGCAACGGCAAGACCACTCTCTGTCGTTTGCGCGCACGTCTCCTTTCCTCACTGTTAATCCGCATCTTCCACGTGAGAGGCGGTGGTGGTGGCAGTGGCAGCGCTTGCTTTTGGCTTCCGCTCTTTCGTCCGGGAGTGCAGAAAAAGCCCTTTTCTGCATCCTGTGTGAATAATTTACAGGAGCTGCCGGTGCCAAAGCTTTCAAGGTCGTCTGCGATTCAGTAGCTGTGGTACAGGAAGGGCCTTTCGCCTCATGGAGAGCTCTCTCTCTCCCATGTATCTCCAACCTTTTAACTGCAAATCCTCCACGAGGAGCATGGGGAACGGGGCTGTAGAGGCCAGCTCTCTGGTCTGCCACCACCCTTCAGCGCTGCTTTTGTATGGACAGCTCTCTCAGGCATCGGGGAGGAAACAGCGGGGCATTTTTCATTAGCCGCTCCCCTGGCACAGGCAAGTAAAGAAAAGACCACATTCAGAAACGAACTCCCCGCGACTGCCTTTTAACACACAGATCCGCTATTGTGCGGCTGACCTTTTTTTAGCTGCTATACTTCAAAAATGCAAGAAGGGCTGGAGCACGGATAATAAGGAATATGAAAACAGGCGTCTAGTGAGGCGAGGAAGTTCTGTGAGAGCCGCGGCACCGGAGGAGTCTGCATCGGGCATCGTTAGCCGAGGTCAAAGCTTTCAGGGTCCTGTGGAAGGATTAGGATGTGGAAGAGAAAAGAGCATTTGAAGCCAATTACCCACATCGGTCTTACTGAGCGGTTCTTATAAATCAATATCCGCTGCCTGAACACCGTGTAAACTGAATTGAATCTTATTTTCGGAGAGCTGTCATGTTCAATTTGTACCTCTCATCCTTAATGGACGAAGCTAAAGCATTGCTAATATAAGGTGTATGAGGCCCAAGACATTGAGCTTGTTAACAAAGCGGGTTGTTTTCTCAAACAGGCCAACAAGTTCATGGGCCACGTGGACCATTTGTAAACGTTCACACATTACCGTTCGCTAATGGCCGTTCTTTCTCTACATTCTCTTCCTCAATCCTCCTCAAATTGGAGGTAATAAGTCAGTCGGGTCCTGGTGATAATGACCAATCTAAGGCGGCCCGAGGTGACTCTCCGGGCAACGATCGTCCTCGTCTTTACTCCATCCGTTTTTGTTTGCGTAAGTGCCTCATGATGAGCCTGGCAGTGCTTCTGTGCAAATGAGAATAAATAGTCAGGGTGTCTCGTGAGAGAGGACTGTGGGAAAAATAAATCAAGCTCACATTAACAGCAGCTTCCAGCTGCTTCAGAGCAGCGGACTCCAGCGGCAGCCTTTTATCTGTCTATCTGTGTTTGTTTAGTGCCACTGCTATTTATTCATCCGAGCGCCGCGCTCCCGTTATTTGCACCAGACTTTGGCGCTTTTAAACAAATCTTGAAAGAAATCTAGCTGCCGCATCCCATAAAGGCATAAATGCTCATAATGAGATTCTATAAATGCTCATCAACGATGCCCTGGGGAGAATTACGTCACGTTCGTCTTCGGTTGTGCAGATTTATCCAAAAGCTCATTACCTAAGCAATGGCAGGTTTAAAAACAGTTTATGTTACTTTCG
The DNA here is from genome assembly GCA_027422405.1 of Ptychobarbus kaznakovi. Classification (NCBI taxonomy): domain Eukaryota; kingdom Metazoa; phylum Chordata; class Actinopteri; order Cypriniformes; family Cyprinidae; genus Ptychobarbus; species Ptychobarbus kaznakovi. Next base: position 20,435,633 of record CM049810.1, on the reverse strand, counting down.
TCAAAAGGAGGGCGATGCTCAAGGCAGAGAATTGCGCTTGGTAGAAAATTCTGAACATTCATGTGTTTATTTATTTTTTTTTTACAGATTTTGTCACTTACTATTTAAACTACAACACCCAATTTAATGTGCTAATTAGTGTGATCAATTAAAAACTACTTTTGATTTGACACAGTTTCTTAAAAACACAGCGCTTATTGTGTGAGCCAATTTAGTAACAGTGGCAGAGAATGTGAACATAGAAAGAATAAATATACATTTACATATATAAAAGCCGGAAATTGATTTTGATTATAACTTTGTAATTACATTAATCTGTTGGCAGTAAACATTTAGGAAACCTCTTTAGAAACAATACAAATTTTTGCAATTCCATTTGTTACCTCAAGTGGCTCAGAAATCAACGTACAGCAGTTTCATAGGGTGAGGATAAACCACCTGCAGGGTAAAGCTCTGAAGTGTAGGTGGATGTGTCTCCTTCGGTCTCATTTTCTGAAAAACACAATTAACAAAGATTGTCATCTGAAGCCATATTCCTTTCAAATGCTCTTCAAATTGTTGAGGTCATGTTATCTATACACTGCTCATACCTTCATTCAAAATACCCCAGGCAAATTATTTGTTATTACTGTTATCTATAAAGATGATCACAAGCAAGTAGTCACATCAGACTGATAATTAAGCCACTCAATAGCAGCCATATATGCATGATTTGTTTTTGTTTTTTATCAGCATGACAGCCAACCTGAATAATAAATAATCACCATAGTTATCTAATACAGCAAAATCCTGTGGCGATGCCAACCGGAAAAGCTTTAAGTTGTTAAGATCCAGATAAAGGAGGAAGAGCCTTCTTCACCAGTATAAGGGATTTGTTTGGTGAATTATTTTCACCAGAGTCGTCCCAGAGCAGGACAGTTTGAGTTTGACTAAATAATGATGTAAATGTGGATATGGGTATAATTAAAAAATAAATATGTCACCTTTAATATTTAAATGCTAAAGTAAAATTAAAATAATAATGTAAATAAACACTAAAATAAATCAATAAATATAAATAAATTATACATGGAGTTGTGGGTGTAATTTAAAAAGAAATGTATTACAAATAGTTTTTGTGATTTTTTTGCGAATTTAAATATATATTTATTTAAATAAATTTAATTATTTTTATATTTTAATTAAACATATCAAAATATACTGAACAAAATTATAAACGCAACACTTTTGTTTTTGCCCCCATTTTTCATGAGCTGAACTCAAAGATCTAAGACTTTTTCTATGTACACATAAAAGGCCTATTTCTCTCAAATATTGTTCACAAATCTGTCTAAATCTGTGTTAGTGAGCACTTCTCCTTTGCCGAGATAATCCATCCACCTCACAGGTGTGGCATATCAAGATGCTGATTAGACAGCATGATTATTGCACAGGTGTGCCTTAGGCTGGCCACAATAAAAGGCCACTCTAAAATGCACAGTTTTATCACACAGCACAATGCCACAGATGTCGCAAGTTTTGAGGGAGCGTGCAATTGGCATGCTGACTGCAGGAATGTCCACCAGAGCTGTTGCCCGTGAATTGAATGTTCATTTCTCTACCATAAGCCATCTCCAAAGGCATTTCAGAGAATTTGGCAGTACATCCAACCGGCCTCACAACCGCAGACCACGTGTAACCACACCAGCCCAGGACCTCCACATCCAGCATCTTCACCTCCAAGATCGTCTGAGACCAGCCACCCGGACAGCTGCTGCAACAATCGGTTTGCATAACCAAATATTTTCTGCACAAACTGTCAGAAACCGTCTCAGGGAAGCTCATCTGCATGCTCGTCGTCCTCATCGGGGTCTCGACCTGACTGCAGTTCGTCATCGTAACCGACTTGAGTGGGCAAATGCTCACATTCGATGGCGTCTGGGACTTTGGAGAGGTGTTCTCTTCACGGATGAATCCCGGTTTTCACTGTACAGGGCAAATGGCAGACAGAGTGTATGGCGTCGTGTGGGTGAGCGGTTTGCTGATGTCAACGTTGTGGATCGAGTGGCCCATGGTGGCGGTGGGGTTATGGTATGGGCAGGCGTATGTTATGGACAACGAACACAGGTGCATTTTATTGATGGCATTTTGAATGCACAAAGAAACCATGACGAGATCCTGATGCCCATTGTTGTGCCATTCATCCACGACCATCACCTCATGTTGCAGCATGATAATGCACGGCCCCATGTTGCAAGGATATGTACACAATTCCTGGAAGCTGAAAACATCCCAGTTCTTGCATGGCCAGCATACTCACCGGACATGTCACCCATTGAGCATGTTTGGGATGCTCTGGATCGGCGTATACGACAGCGTGTTCCAGTTCCTGCCAATATCCAGCAACTTCACACAGCCATTGAAGAGGAGTGGACCAACATTCCACAGGCCACAATCAACAACCTGATCAACTCTATGCGAAGGAGATGTGTTGCACTGCGTGAGGCAAATGGTGGTCACACCAGATACTGACTGGTTTTCGGACCCCCACAATACAGTAAAACTGCACATTTTAGAGTGGCCTTTTATTGTGGCCAGCCTAAGGCACACCTGTGCAATAATCATGCTGTCTAATCAGCATCTTGATATGCCACACCTGTGAGGTGGATGGATTATCTCGGCAAAGGAGAAGTGCTCACTAACACAGATTTAGACAGATTTGTGAACAATATTTGAGAGAAATAGGCCTTTTGTGTACATAGAAAAAGTCTTAGATCTTTGAGTTCAGCTCATGAAGAATGGGGGCAAAAACAAAAGTGTTGTGTTTATAATTTTGTTCTGTGTATATAATGAATAATATATACTATTGTATCCCCAGAATATTTTAAACAAGAATTTTAATAAACACTAAAATAAATAAATAAATAAAGTTGTGGGTTATATAAATATTTAAATGCCAAAGAATTTGTCTTGTTTACACACACATTGTGCCTGTGGGCAGAGGATGGCAACATTTTACCCAGCCTTACACGCACAACTTGTAGCTCACAGTTTAGAGCTCAAGCTTTGAGATGAATCCACAACAGCTGACTTGATCTCTCCTTTTAGCTCCTCTGTTTTGCGGTAGCATTAAGGGCCATATGTTTATCACACACTCCTGATTCTCCAGTCACAGATGGCCAGATAGGGGTTTGATCCTATCCCAACAGCAGAACCTGGCAGCAAGCGTGCCCACGAGATCTGTTCCTGTCCCAAGCAGTGGGGTCCCAGCCCTGCGGTGTCTGGATATAGCTGCCCTGGATCCACACAGCTCCTGTGAGTGCAGGGCAGAGAAATCTTACCTCACACCCCAGAAAAAGATGCTGCTACTTCGCCCCCCTACCGAGGTCCAGGATGCCTCCCGCTGTTCCCCTGCAACCTGCAGCGAGACTGCCCGATTGCGCTAGAAACGCACCCGGGCCGGTTCATCAGCCCATCTAACCCCATAATGCCAGCGTTTTAATAAGAGCAAAACAGCCTTACTCTCTCTGTCCTGAACAGTGGCACAAATGATTCCTTCTGTCCTTGGTTTTTAATCACAAGACTTTACTGTCTACATAGCACTTTTTTTGGTGAGGTGTCAATAATTTAGAATATTCATGATGATGAGGAACGCATACCAATCTGCAAGCTAGCGCCCGTATCGTTTGCAGTTTTCACACTCACTATCCATGCACATTTACAAAACGCCAGCAGGCATTTATTCAGCTGTCAAACCAGACAGATTTCTTTTTAGCGTTGTTTTTGCCAAGGGCTTGCATCACTTCGAGTGCTGTTTTTCGCGGGACGTTAGATTCCCACAGCTGCCCCGCATTAGTTGGCGATGTGACTTTGCCGCTTTTATCTGGCAACTTTTGTTTAAGATGCAATTCCTGATTTAAAACTACATGTTTAACCATGCTGAATGCACCTTCATTAGGTGCTTGGTTACTTTCTTATGTTAACTCTCTGAAAACACATATTTCATACTCGCACTAGCTGAATTACCCCACTAAAACGTATCAAAGTGTGAACGTACATTGCTCACTTTTGTAATAAAAAAAAAAAAGTCTAAAACATCATGAACATTTTCATGTGTGTATTTTCCATCCCATTTCAAATTATTTATTGCATAGAATTCTGTGGTGGAAATTACATTTTTGGACTTGCTAGATCTAAATTTAGATTTTTTTGTACACATACATGCACACAAAAACAGATACACAAAATTATGCAATATTATATAACATACTTTTTGCAGCTTGACAGGAAATTATGAAATATATAATACAACAAAATGATGTTACAACAATAATTAGTGATATTTACCTTGATTTTTCTTTATAAATCACATGTCTCCTGATTCATCTCAAGGATGCTCTTCTCTAAACTGGTTTTCTCCTGTAACCAAGTACACAAAAACATTGTTATAAAATGATAATTATTGTAAAACATTTGATTTAAATAGTTTTCAGTAATGAATGTATGGTTTATGATTTTGATTACTTTGTTTATCGTCTATTTTAAGAATGTAATAATACTTTGACTTTCATATTTTAAAGGGGTCATCGGATGCCCAATTTTACACAAGTTGATATGATTCTTTAGGGTCTTAATGAAAGGTCTGTAACATACTGTGGTTAAAATTTCTCAATGGTAGTGTAAAAAACATCTTTACCCTGTCAAAATCAGCTCTGTTTTCAGCACGCTGTTCTAGTCCATGTTTTTATAAATCCTAGTGAGCTCTGCTGACTCCGCCCCTCTCTTCCCTGGAGTGATGAGCAGACCATAGATATGTGTAAATTCCCTATTCGACCACTCCAGATACGTTGACGCTTCACCATAATAATCAATGAATATTCATATATATACAAGCGTATAACTTGCTGTTGTAGACGCACACAGTCAATGCGCTCAAAGATTCGCAGACCGTTCCAAAAATGGCGGATGGCTTACGTATCGCAGCCCATAGAAAGAGTCCATAATGAGGCATCTACGTATATCTATGGAGCATACTACTAAACTTCAGCCGAGAAACTGGCTAACTAGCACATTATTAGGAAAAGCGATTTGCAAAGATTCACCCTTATACTCACTTTTTCTGAGGATAAAGCTGGATCATGAATGATTCGCGCGAACAGACGCATTTAGGCGGATCGGGGATCGGCGAATTCCCTTCAAAGCGAAAGTAACGTTAATCTTCTGCGTCTTCAGCAGCTCATATATCGGGAGTAACTGACGACTGCTTTATTCATTATTATATCCAACAACTAAACACTTCAATCGCTTAATATGAGACATCTTGCACCGGAGTTGGTCGGACTGTTTACAGCTCACTGAGGGCGGGTCTAAGGTAAGTCAATCAACTATCGTGGGAGGGGCCTGTACAGAACTACGTCATTCTGACAGAATCTCAGAACAGCCTGATTTGAGAAAGAGGATTTTAAAATAGGGATTTAAAAAAACACTGGGTGGATTTTTATCATTATAGGATGGATGTGTACACACACTTCCAACACACATTTTATGTTCAAATAACTTGTAAAGAGAATTTTGCATCTGATGACCCCTTTAAGATTGAAAGTCTGGGTCTGGGACAAGTAATGAAAAATCTATACATAAAAGGAAATTGAAAAGTACAATAAATTACCGTACAAAGTTTGGGGACGGTAAGATTTATTCATGTTTTTGAAAGAAGTGTCTTATTTTCACTAAGGCTGCATTTATTCGATCAAAAATAAATAAAAACATTAAAAAAGCAACAAATTAAAAAAGCAGTTTTTTTTGTTTTAATACAATTCTAAAATGTAATTTATTGCTGTGATGCAAAGCTGAATTTTCAGCATCATTATTCCAGTCTGTAGTGTCACATGATCCTTCAGAAATCATTCTCATATGCTGATTTGCTGCTCAACAAACATTTATGATTACTAAAAATGGCTGTTTTTGGTGGGTTTTATTTTACTTTTAGTTTTAGATAAAACATTTTAGTTAACCAAAAAAAAAAAAAAAAAAAAAAAAAAAAGAAATGAACATAAAAGTGGCCATTATAGATAAGGAAACACCCAAATAGACACACACCTCTGTATCCGCTCACGGTGCACTACATTACACAGCGACTCATTCTCATCCGTTTCTCATCGCTCCTCACAGGGTGAGTCCTAACTCCAATCTGGACATAAGAGGATTGTAAAGCACACACCCTGGATTTGGTCAGAAATTGATACGGGACCTTGCCGTGCTGTAATTGATTAACACTCGCTTCAGATCCTGCACTACCTCTCAAAAGTAGAGAGGTCTCCCTTAAGGCGAGAATCTCTGCAATGAAGTGGTCCGCCGTTGATTAATTTGTCATGATAGGAGCTTGATGGGCACTTGGTCTTGGAGAAACAGCCGAATGAATGAGTGTGTGATTGACACTGGGTTTTAATTACGACTTCAAGGCCTCCAGAGGGTGGTAGAAGTCTAACTGTCTCCTCAGGCTTTTGAAAAAACAGACCTAATTAAAGTAAATTAAATTGAGTAAAATCATACTCTGTCAACCATCATGTCTCAAACATCATGCAAAAAAAAAAAAAAAGCTGAAAACTGATACCTGTTGTGCACATGGGGATGAGGGCCAGTGACGTATTCCTACACTTTCTTGTCTGTCCTATTAAAAATGAAATAAAAACCCTACATAAAAAAATTACATAAATAAAATAAATATATGATATTCATTTTTACTTAATTTTATGTAAATAAATAGTGCGCATTTCTAAACACATAAAAATAAACATTTATTTGATATATTTTACTTAATTTTATATAAATAAATTGTGTGTATTTGTAACATTCATTGTCAAATCATTCATTCTGTAAAGTTAGTAAAGTGTTTTTCACTAATACACTAATTTATTGCAATATATATAAATACATATGTCTACATAATATATACAGGAGTTTACAGCAATCTTGCAGGGCATGAGACGGCATTTTATTCCGGAGTTTCGTACAATATGTTTGCATGGCACGATCACTTTTTTCAAGGGAGTCTTCGGAGGGCGAGGTATGACCTCATTATACGGCAATACAGGGTTCGGTTATGGGGTGTCCGCATGGAAATATATAGGTCAGCTTCATAAATATTTCATGCAAATGGATAGCTGTTCGCTCTAGTGAGTTTGAAAAAAAAAATCGGATGCATTGGGCTTTACACACTCATTTGATTAGAGAGATTGTAATTGCAAAAGTCGTCATTTCCATACTAACCTGCTTTCTTCCCCAGACCTTTAATCTCAACTATCCTTAAACTCGGCTGTCAGATAGCCGGAGCATTCCTCATAAACTCAAAGGAGGGAAGCGACATTTTGTGGAGCACTGCAGATTTTTCTTATAAAGCCAACGATAAGGAGAGACAAGGCAAGGCCTTCTCCATTTCCCCCATTTATTCTCATTACTAGCGATAATCATTACTCTCTCTCTCTTTTGTTGGTTCCATCTTTCTTGAGGTATTCCCTTCCCCCCAGTAGACGGCTGCTATATTTGGAGTAGAGCAAACGGATGCTGTTTACTGTCCCCAAAGATCCCAGAGTTTTATCTCCAACATCAGAGACAACCAGAATCAAACTCTCCCGCATCTACAACAAACACAAACAGAGTCCATGAGGCATGGGAAGAGTCTTGATAATAAAACATCGAGGAAAGTAAAAAAGATCACACTAATCTCTAGAAAAGTGCAGATAGAAGCGGTCAGGACCACACACTGCAAAAAAATTCAATAACCTTATGAGAATCTGTTCCTTTATCCCACTTGTTTTTCAGTGAAATTATCTGAGAATCATTTTTTTCCTCAGTTTTGTTGTGCTTTTGTCATTTTTACTATTTCTACTTAGCTTTAATTAATTTTTATTTGAGCTGCAGTAATTTAATATTTCAAATTAAACACGAATTAGAAAAGTTACTATAACAACACTGGTATATTTTCTTACTTGATTTTTAGACTTGAAACAAGTAAAAATATATATTGTTACGACCTCTAGGGGTTAGCCGTGACAGAAAAATAAAACTTAAGTTCACACCAGAGAGATGCCAAATAAAGAATTTTATTTTCCATATACGGGAATCTTTTCAGGGGCAGACAAGGCCAAAACAAACTTATTTTTGATAACTAAATACGCTCAAACGAAAATAAAGCAAACAAAATACAGCCCAACTTCCCTACCTCCCTCAACCATAAACAAAGTGAAAAATATGCATAAATAAAACGGCGTCTAGCCCCCTACAGCCCTTAATTTGGCAAACGTGTATTAACAAGAGTATTTACAAAGTTTCAGGGCGTACACAAAGTAGAATCAGAATCCAAGTCATAGTCAAAACAGGCAATGTTCAGATAAACGGGAGATATAGAGTTTGATCTCAGAACAACAAACACTCAACAGATCTATACACTCAGAATATCTCTCTCTGGCACGACAATCCACAGGACAACAGTCACTCAGAATTCTAGCAAAGCACCACGGCACGAAGTCAGCGAGGCTCGAAGGCAGAAGACGAGTGTTTGGGGAGGTCTTTATATCTGGGAAAGGTGCATAGTGGGAGCAATCACCACCTCCAGCTGCTTAACAGAGGCCACACCCACCGGGAACACAAACATGTCTACACACCAGCGCAGAGAGATCAAATATATACAAGAACAATTCAGATACATAGAATATCTCAAGGTCATAACAGTATATATGCCAATGCATTGGCAAAATACATGTATATTAAAGATATATCCTCTCTTATATTAGTGTTATTTATGTACTATCTGAAAGGTTATGAATATTTGATTTATTCATATTTTACACTTTAAAATATTTTTTCGTAATTTTATGTGCTTTTGTAATTAAGATTTTTAAATAAGTTTAGTAATTTTACTTTAAAGTTTTAGTAAAAGTTTATTTAATCTAAAAGTTTTTCATCTATTTAATTGTTTCAACATTTACATTTTATTTTGAATTACCAAAAACATTTATTAGATTTTTTTAAATAGTTTTACAATAACACTGCACTGTACTGGAAGATTTTTTCATATCAATTTATCTTGTTTAGACTTAAGTAAAAAAAAAAAATGTATAATGATAATAATAATACAAATAAATACCAGAGCATGAAGACGATGTACACTCATTTTAACAATATATTCTCTTAGTCCTATATCTAACACAGAGTTGATTTTTTTCACTTTATTGTTTACTTGTTTGAAAATCAACTAGAAAATAAGGCAACATACTCATTAATAATATGATTTATTGCAGTGCACACTCTCTTAACCAGATGCATCCAAATGAAGTAAAACAAGATCTTTAAAAACAATTTAACTTCATGCAAATTAGTACAGTGACTTTCAGAGATGAGATTTGTCCACAACAGCCATGATAAGCAACAGGACCAGCGTTGTACTGGTTAGCCCCGCCCACAGTAAAATCTCATTGGCCCAAAATCCTCTTCTATATAACTGTATACACATTAACCACAATGTAAAGATCTGTAGAATCCACAGTATTCCCTGCAGGTACTGTTTCAGCCATGCGCTACGATGTCTGGATTCACTAATTAGCCTAGCTGATTTCTTGAGCTGAGCAGCTGAGCTAATGAGCTACCTCGGGTGACCCTAACAAATAAAAAGTGGAAACTGTCCTCGGCGGTGCAGCAATCCTTGCCTGTGGCTGCGATGTAACAAGTGTGCTAATTGGTGTTTTCACAGGTGTAAGTGTAACCTCCACGCCGGTCAGTGCTCCCTCCGTGACGGGACCCTTCAGTGTGACTGCGAGCACAACACCACTGGACAAGACTGTTCGGCCTGCGAGAGAGGATTCAAAGCCAAGTCCTGGAAGCCCGGCTCCTACCTGCCCACCCGGAACGGCTCCCCGAACATTTGTACGAATTATGCACCTGCTGTATTCAGACACGCACACACCAAGAGCAAGCTATGATTTACGTACAGTGTAGAAAACTGGGGCATCTTTACTCGATAAGGAAAGCAGAATAGCACGGAGCTTTCAAGTAAACTTTGCAATAAACAGAAGACAGGCATATTGAATAGAAGAAAAGTTGCTACTGTACGTTCACTGCGTGCAAAAGCGAGGCAGGTTTCTGTATTCTTTAACTCTTAGATGTGCTCCAGAGAGGTAGAGGAATAAATACTATAAACCCACAGGAGTGTTTTGGAAAATAAATGAGTAAAACTCTCTCATTTGTTTTATCCTCTCTTTCTGTTTGCAGGTGAGGCGTCGGGAACGTCTGACAGTAAGTGGCATGCTAATGGAATGCGCTGACTGTCGTTTTCATGTTTTCGCTCCTGCTTCCATCACTCTTTTTGGTCTCTTTATTTCATGTCATTAACAAGACGTCGGTTCTGATCCGTCCCTTAACTGTCACTGTGAACTCTGATGGCGTGATGCATTTTTCCACAGTTTTCTACTTCATAAATGTTTCATTTGATTTAAGACGCAAAGCATTCTAATGCTGGCTAGTGATCTATGAGGGTGCGCTCAAGGTTATAGGAAATTTCAGCGCGGTTCTGCCCCTTTTGTGGTGGTCTAATGCTGTTTTGTTGGAAATCTGAGGTGATGACTGATCTCAAGAGAAATATAGAGGAAGCATTTTCCTCAAGATTATTCTTAAAGGTGCACTTGGTACTTTTTTCCAGCTTAAAGGTGAAACGTTTAGATTTTTAGTGATGCTAGTGGCTCATACTCTTACTAAGTTTTGCATCTGAAGAAATCTGTGGTACTTTTGAAAAATGTTTCAAATGGTTTAGATGAACAATCTAGCCATATCAGATGCATAAAAGCTGTTTAACTAGACAAGAAAGTTCTCTTCTCTTGGTGGTGGCCATAATGAGATCCCATGACCAGTTGAAATACCTGGTCTACTACAAACAATCTCAGTAAATGATTTTTACGACATGTTCAGTTGTGGAAAACGGGTGATAAATGTGACCCTGGACCACAAAACCAGTCTTAAGTCACACGGGTATATTTGTAGCAATAGCCAACAATACATTGTATGGGTCAAAATTAACGATTTTTCTTTAGGGTATAAAGTAAAGATTATGTTCCATGAAGATTAAATGTCCTACTGTAAATTATATAAAAACTTAATTCCTGATTAGTAATATGCATTTCTAAGAACTTCATTTGGGCAACTTTAAAGGCGATTCTCTCAATATTTAGATTTTTTTTGCACCCTCAGATTCCAGATTTTCAAATAGTGATGTATCGGCCAAATATTGCCCTATCTTAACAAACCATACATCTATGGAGAGTTTATTAATTCTGCTTTCAGCTTTCATTATGTATAAATCTCAATTTAAAAAAAATTGACCCTTATGACTGGTTTTGTGTTCCAAGGTCACAAATGTGCTTGTAACAAGGGTATATGCCAATGTTGTCTGTAGCCAAAAACGTTTGCTTTTGCATGATACAGCAACAAAACCAGTTCTGTAGGTGTAAGTATCAATTCAAAGACTAGAAAAAAGTTACATTACATTGCACCTTCACTCGTTTCCCAGAAGAAAAAACAGGCTATAATCTTGTTTTCCATTTTCAGTGCCAACACTAGCAGTTACGCTTGACCCTACCACTGTACCAATGTCCATAACTACATCAATAACACCACCCACAGTCCAACTGACCTCAGACTCCACACCAGCCACCACAGGTTCAGTCCAGCCGATCTCAGTAACCCAGACTCCGGGTACATCAGCGTCTGTAAACATCTTAACAGGTCAGAGCGTGTTTGAAGTCCATAGAGTAGTGCAGTTTGTCTTGTAATGGTCTGTAGATTAAAATAGGTTAGTCTTGTAGTAGTTGAGTAGTGTTCAGTAGATAAACTAGAAGAATATAACAGAAATGCATAAAAGTGCCAAAAAACATTGTATACCATGGTATTCCAAGGAAATAACATAGAGCACCATATAAATTACATAGTACATGGATATGGTAATCATTCAGTATCATGGTACATGTATATGGATAGTTGACAAATGGACATGGAAATGAACAAAGCTTTAGAGCTTCAAAAAGTTTGAGGTCAAGTTAGGTTTATACAAGTTATATATATATATAAAAGTATGTAATATGTAAATTCACGACTAGCTCTTTTTGGAAACAAACACACTTAGATAAGTCCAATATATATTTATACTGTATATATTGACATTTTACATTATTGATGGCATACTGCAAAACAACAACTGTGTTATTGAAACTGCTAAAAATGCTTTTTTTTGGGTCAAAATCTGTTTCCTGTGCAACAAATTGCAGAAAATATGAGTTAAAACGGCCTTAAGAGAAATTACAAGTCATGCCAACTGCCCATATACCACAAGTACTGACATGTGGTATTATTACCATTTGAAACCATAACTGTACTGTAGTACCATCACAGTGCTTTTGGGTCCTGAGAAGCTTTTCTTTCCAACTCTGACCAATGAATAACACTCACTGGAGTGAGAGCAATTTATCACAGCGTGTGTCGGGCCGTGGACTCTCCCTCTTCCTCAGGGTCCCGCTGCCTGCCATCAAACACATGCAGAAGAGACATTAATACATTATTTCACTCAAAGTAATAGGTTGAAATATCTCCATAATTCAATATTATTAAGGCCTGTCAGATAGGCATGATTTTGGAGTTGGTGATGTCATTTTTTTCAATCATTGCCATTGCCATAGCTGAAAATATTTAATAGCCCTCACTAGAAAAAAACTGGGTTTGTTTGGAGTGGGCAATAAATAATCATCCACAACATCTCTCAATGTTTGTCTACTAAAAACAATGTTTTACGTAAGCTTAATGATGTGTGAGAGAGGTTTCCCCCCCGAGCCTATAAGGTGCGATGCCCCTTCTAAAATAGACATCATGTGTGCCGTTACAGGAAGAAACTGTTCTGTACTAAAAGTTTCATGGTCGCTTCTAATATTTGTAGACCCTGGGAGGAATTTGTGGTTCAATAACCTATTGAACAGGGACGTGTCGCTGCGTTCATTCATCCCGCTGAATAATGGAGCACTCTGACACTCGCCAAGGACATTTCTGGAATCTGAATAGTCTGATTATGAAACTCGAGTCAGATGTTTTAAAATCTTTTGTTATCTTTTTCTTTTTTCAGCCTCAAACACACCATTCGCAGACTGTCTGACGTATACAAAACTAGCAACAGCCAGAGAAATCCCAAGCTCTGATTGGCTGGATGACATGTAGCTTCTCTGAGGGTGCACAGGTTTTTATCAGTTAGCCGGGAAGCTACGTTTGAAATTAATTGTTCATTGTATTATTAAGATTAAAAATATATTGTTACAGAGCTCCCATACGCATGGCAAATCTCAAGAAATACATTTCTCATATTTATTTTAGTTACACTACCATTGAAAAGTTTGTAGTTGGAAAGATTTTTAAAAAGTTTTAGAAATAAGTATTTTTATTAATTTGATCAGGAATACAGTAAAAACTCTAATATTGTGATATATTATTACAATTTAAAACAATAGTTTTTTATTTTAATATTTAAAAATGTACAAAGCTGAATTTAAAGCATCATTACTTCAGTCTTCAGTGTCACATGGTCCTTCAGAAATAAATCTAATATGCTGATTTAGTGCTCAACATTTTTTGGTTTATTATTATCATTGTTGAAAACAGCTCGTAAGAATTTTTTTTTGTGTGTAAACTGATATTTTTTTCCCCAGGATTCTTTGATGAGTAGAAAGATAGCATTTATTTGAAATAGAAATCTTCTGCAACATTATACATGTCTTTACTGTCACTTTCAATTTAACGCATCTTTGCTGAATAAAAGTATTAATTTCTTTGAAAAAAATATTATAACTAGTAGGTGTATATCATGCATATTTAAATATAATTTTCTTACGATTAAATAATTATTAAATTGTTAATTCCCCCCCAAAAAATCACAAATAATTGGAAAAGCCATGTAAATTCAGCTAATATGTGAGAATAGTCACACATAAAAAGACATTGACAATCTAACTGTATAATCCACTTTATTGAATGCCTGACTGATTTCAGATTTACCCACCTGTAAACATCAATATAAAAAAAAGAAAAGAAATGGTTTGTTCATTTTACAAGCCTTCTAATCAGTTAGCGACCAGAATAACTTAGGATGTGGACGCAACTCTTGTTGAAATCTAGTTTCTCCAGTAGGACCTCTGCACTCGTCACACTGAAACAAGAAGGTTATCAGCATATGCGCTTCAGGGCCAAATCAAGACATCATTACCAAAATGATTTCCAAACAGTCCTGGGATTGAACCCTACTGCTATGCAGTGTCATTTTTTATTTTATTTTTATTCAATTTTACTGTGGAATAAAATATGGAAGCACCGTTTATTCCATTCCTCTTTCCTGGATAGAGTGTTTGGAAAGTGTGATAGAAAGCTCTCACTGTCCTAAAGGAGAAGACAGAGAGAGAGTGAAAGAGAGAGAGAGAGAGAGAGAGAGAGAGAGAGAGAGAGAGAGAGAGAGAGAGAGAGAGAGATGCAATAGAGAAAGACGGAGAGCAGGAATTTGGAGGAAAAGGATGATGAATGTTTATTAATCTTGTGGGCCTCACATCACACTAAAAATAACCCTCATGCATTTATCCAGCAAGGGCAATGTTATTACACGTCTTCATGCCCAAGTGTCTGATGCAGTGCATGGGGAGAAGCATCTCGAAGATTTAGTGAGCAACTGTACGTAATAAAGTTGAAATTATTCCTAATTACTGCAAGGAACTGGTGCTGTTCCAAAACCAAGTGAACTTCCTCGCTGTCTACAACATACACAGGCGCCTGCCTACAGCATGTTAACTGAAATGCAAGTTCATAAGTGACTGAATGATCTAAACTGACAGCAACGTCATGGGTCATACAAACAGCACTCCTTACAGCAACCGAATGAAGTTTTGTCTACAGTTAAATGAGTGGCGTTTACTGTTGTAATTACAGTGGACAGCTGGTACATATGCATGTTTTTTATGTTAAAATTAGCCCATTTCACAGAATTCCATACCCTCTCACCAAACTCACATACTCCCAGAAAGGTACAAGGTTAAAAGATAAATATATAAATAATGTCTTTAAGTCAAACACACATATATGGTGTGAGGACAGACCATTTGTAAAAAATGAATGGGAGAAATTGTAAGGCTCAATACGGTGTGTGATGCAAGGGAAGCCCCGCCTTCAATTTGAATGAGCCAATCACTTTGCTCATTTGCATATTCTAGAATCTACATGCACATTACTGACCAATCTGAAAAGTTAAAGTGCCCCTATTATAGTTTTGGGAGTCCCCAACAACAGGTTGACATGCATGCAAGGTCAAAAAACACTTTCATTGTCTTATAATATGCATTTATTTTTACCTTATTTGCTCAACAACTCCCAAATGATTCACTTAATAATACATGTTTCCAAACCCCTCCTTTACATGACGCTAAGCTGCGGTGATTGGTCGATTTCATTTAAAGCAGTGTTTGTGAGCTTTTAAAGATCCAAAAGCGGCACCTAGTGGCAAAGAATGAATTTGCATTTTCATTCAGACCAACGCGAAAATCAAGTTTTCCCAGGTCTGCACAGGCACGGCTTGGGATTATTTTTAAAAACGACTCGTTTCAAGGATTCAGAGTCGACTCTTTCTTTTGAGAGACAATAACTTTATACATGGTGCAATTCAGATTTAAAATTTGCAGGATGTTTTCATTTACTTAGAGATGTGTTACAAACTGCATAAAAGGCCATTTTCGAAAATCCATAATAGGGGCACTTTACATTTTTATTTTATTTTAGACCTAAAGCAGTTTAAATATTTAAAAAATGAGAAAAAAGAAAGAAAAGAAAAAGTATGGCAAATAATAATTAAATAAATATAAATGTGTTGTACATTTCAATAGCATCAACAACAAATGAACTGCACCCCGAATTCCGGAAAAGTTGAAATAGATCGTCACAATGCATTTTGGCATTAATCCTTTGTGAAGCATAAATTCTGTCTTAGAATCTGGCCAAAATACATTTTCTTAGAAGGCAGTACAGTCATCCTGCCTACCATTTGGAACAGCAGGAGTGCACTTATGATGCCTTAAATAGTCAGCTTACTAGACTTTGGAACAGAGCCATTAATTCACAAGATTGCAAGCCTGTCTTTTTTTTTAAACACTCTTTCTTTGTTTCTCTCTGTCGTTTTAATGTGGCCAGAGACTAAATGCGATCTGAAGTAGATCGGGCCACTCTGCGCCTGCTCTTTTGGTTCTGGTCTGGTTCGGTGGCAGATGGCGGTTGGGGGGTTATGTGAGAAATCTGCCCGTGATCCAGCTCTTACGTTAACCCCCCGTGGCCATATGCCTGCCCTCCTGTTACCCGTTCCCTGCTCATCGGCCCTGTACGGAGCTCTGAGCTCTCTCTCACACAGGCACAAATACACTCTTTGTCTTGAAAGCATGAGTGCACTGCGAGAGACTAATTCGATTAGTACGCTGTTAAAAGGCACTGGATGATAATTCCTCTTTGGATGCCTCTACTGATTATTTTGTGTGAATGGACAAGTGTGACACAGCATGTTAAAACAAAATCTGTTGTAAAAGACATTGAATAAACAGTCCATCTAACACCATCAAGACCAATATAAAAAATAGCACAGTTGTAACACAAGAAATTATATATTGACTCCTGAACTGTTTTTTTCAATAATTTTACTCATCTGCCACAAAAATGAACATGTCTTTTCATGGAGCTTTTATATCATACAATTTGCGTGACAATGATATATTATGTGGCTTTTTAGCACAAAGTAATTTTGTGTTTTGTGAATATTTTGACCCACGTTGTGATAGTTTAGACCCCTATACCGTATGGTTCAAAGGTTTGGGATTAGTTTTTTTTTTAAGAAATCAATAATTTTATTCAGCAATAATGTATATTAAATTGATCAAAAGTGAGAGTAAAGACATTTATAATTTTGTTTGTAAAAAAATAAATATATAATCATAATAAGAAATGTTTCTCAAGCACCAAATCAGCATATTATAATGATTTCTGAAGGATCATGCATTTTAAACATTTAAAAAAATCTCACTGAACTTGTGACTGGTAGTGTATGTGCAGTAAACAGCCTCTGTTATGATTTTATTACTTCTTCTGGAAATCTGTTAAATAATGAATAAACAATGATATGTAAATGTGGTCAGTCATTCAGTTATGTTCACCCAAAAATATAAATTCTGGCAACATTTACTCACCCTCATGCTGTTCCAAACCTTTATAACTTTCTTCCAACTGTTCGTTGATTCAGATGTCAAAACCATGGCTTTCCATAAATATCCTGATGGAAGGAAGTTTTGCATTGCATTAGGGTATAAAAGAGTACATAATACAAAGACGTTTAATTTCCACATGTCCCCCTTTATATAAACCAGTTTGTATAATTACGAAAATGCAACTGGTCTCAAAGAACACGAATCCCTCTGTGAATTTCTCACTGAATTATTACAGACAGACTGAGACATAAATTAATTTCATTCATGACACTCAGACACAACACTAAATAAAACATCTATCGGTAATACATGCCATTTTTCATTAGCAAACATATAAATACAATAAACCCTTGGAATTAGGGAACAGTGTCTTCAGCCATGCTTTAATTATGAAACACTGGGGAGGGACGCAACCTTAATAAAACATTAGCATGCCTGAGAGCAGGAAGTATCGGCCTGCTGCGGCGCTCACTGTGGGCTGCCCACGCTGAATCCCAAAGCTCCCATCAGCACCGGCGCAGTGTGAGCTGACATGGTCATTCCTCTTCCAGAGGGAAGACACCTGCTCCTACTGAGACAGCCAGACAACAGCGAACAAGCTAACATGCAGGAGACGCAGAATGCCACGTTCCATATTTGACATACAGTACTGTGAATACTGGCATAGAGAGAGATGATTAGCATTGTGCTGGCATTGAAGAGAGCGTGTGACTTTAAGTAGGGTAGGGTGTTTTTTGTTGAGTTTGTGAACACGTGAGTTCATAAAAAAATTAGCATGTGCAGTGCAAACATTCAGCAAATGTACTATGGTAAAACAGAGGTTTGAATGCTACCATGACAACATGATCTCATTATTCAAACCTCACGTCTGATTTTAGCATGTGTACATTTTTGTGTCTGGAATTGGATAGACATAAAATGTCATATTAACATTTTAAATGTAAATCCTTTTACATATGAACAGCTTGAGATATTATCAATACTCACAGTGCATTACATACATTTTTTTAAATAATTACTAATCAAGGTTAATGCTCCTTTACTTATAGCCAATAATAAATAAAACAATTATAATATTAAAATGAAAATAGAATACATGATTTATATTCTATGTTAATATATAATATAGGCCTATAACATACATATACATATATATTTGGTTTGTTTGTATTGTCATCGACCAAGGCTTCAAGTACATTAAATGCAAATAAAAGTTGCTTTATTAAAAATTTATATTAATGCATTAATATATTATTAAAACAAAATTATATAAAAATTAATATACAAATGTATAAAAATAAATATTAATATAATAACATGTTACCTGATATATTAACATAATAACTGACATTAAAAAACTATAATGAGTACTGAGAATATATACATATGCACTGATGTGTGTGTGTTTTACAAATATAATAACATTAAATACATAAAACAATAAACAACAAAAGATTGAAGTATTAAATAACCTATTAATATAAAAATTGCATTCTTAAAGATTGACCTCTGCACTGGCAAAAGTAATGTGCAAATGCATTCATAATTAAATATAAAGTATTGATTTAAACCAATGAATTTGTGTATAAAAATGTGCGCAAACTGTACGTATGAAAATCTACGAATACAAATGAGATCACCTTGACCATGATGGACATACAGCATTATTGTTAATGTTTGCAGTATATGCACATAAATTGATGAGTTTTTATGACCGACTGACGTCATGTGTAAATCCATACCTCATCAAAATCGTGCTCATCGGAGTTCTTCTTTAGTGCTGTGGGCTGCAGTAAAGTGTCTTTAGCAGTGCCCTTTATTTGTGGTCAGCGAATAGCTGAGATCAGGTTGATTAAGGCTATGATGGGCAATACTGTCGTGCTATTTGATCCCTGCACTGGCGATCTCATCCTTCTGTCTGCTGACTAGACACGGCCACCTCCAGTGACACATCGACTTCTCCTCCTGCCCCTACAGGCGGCTCAGCGATCCCTGAATCCCTCACCAATACACCAGGTGACACAGGCAGACACTGCATTAGCATCTTAAAGCAGTTCAGCTGGTGGATACAGACTTGATTTATGAAACCTTGTTTAATGGATGTGCTTTTAGCTCCCTGTTTTGCATGAAAGTCAACATGAAATGCCATTCGCAATGCATTTTACTTTCATAATATGATGCAGTTCTGAAGGAAACAGGATATTCAGTGGGATGGGAACGTAGGATGAAAATTAGTCGGGAATTAATGGATTGTGAAAAGTGGACCAGACAAACATTTGATTTACTCACAATAAGATCAGTATCTTGTACTGGGTAAAGTAAATAGGTGATGCAATCCTGAAGGAAACAGGATATTCTGTGGGATCAAAATGCAGGAAGAAACTTGGTCGGGATTTAATGGATTGTGAAAAGTGGACCAGACAAACATTTGATTTACTCACAATAAGATCAGTATCTTGTACTCACCCCTTGTAATAGGGCTGATTTTCATTTCATGTTGACTTTAAAGTTCCTTTTCATTGCTGTTTAGTAGTAGATGCCCTGTTTTAGCTTTGTGGTTGAACTTATACTAGTCATGATAAAAACATCATAATATATAATAATAAAATCAGTGATAGCACCTACAAACAATCATCATCAGATATTTACTGCAATTCATAAAAACTAGAAAACATCTTTGAGTGATTAAACTTGTATAACTAGATGTACTCACTTGTCATTTTTACAGACTTTGTATTCTTTTGCATAAGTACAAGTCTGTTTTCCAAAGCTAAAATTAAAAATAGAAGTGTTAACAGTAGGAGGTAGCTGGCCCTCTTTACTTACTCTCTCGGCTCTCGACTCAACGCTGTAATTTTACTGTCCCAAGTGCTACTTGTGACGAGCTTTCTGCCCACAATGCCAGCTGCTACCATCTCGAGCCAGACAGACACCTCGTCTTTAACTACGGTGCCATCTCCGTCTAGTCCAACACTCACAGTCGTACCCACTGCACCTGACCAGCCAGGTAAGAGACCTTCCTGTAAATGTCACAATCACAATTTATTTACACGTTTGCACAAGAGAATAACATACAAACTAAATGTTATCTCTCCCAGTATTAAAGTCTTGATATTTAAGGAAAGCAAATCCATCAGAACTCTGTTCACAAAGACATTTCAACCTTGAAATAAGCCGTAATATATGCAAGCATGTGTCCATCTATTTAGGTTAGGCATTCTTCATTTATTCGGTCTCACTTGTGTTAATAATTGAGAGGTGAAATATTCAACAGGGAGCATGTTTAAAGTCATACACTGAGTTTTGTTCTTTTGCTCTCCTGGTTGTGAGAATGCATACATTACAGTTATTCTATTACAAGGCGCGCTGAATTTACCAAATTTTAAAAGAGCCTAGAACATTTGAATTTGTATGTCTTCATTTTATGCTCTACTGTAGGCCCAGGGTTTACTTCATGGGGAGGATGATTAAAACCTACAAACAAACAACAGACATGTTTGTTAATTAAAATCAATACAATTTTCAGCTAGTTGGCAAGGCAACATTACTCAATTTCATTTTGTTTTACTTCAAGTAATACATTTGTAAAATGTACTAAAGTAACTAAATAACTAAATATTGAAATATACAACAGTGTTCACTAAACATTTTATGATATTCTCTAAACCTGCATATCATTCACTAGCAGTAAATGTAAGGGCAAGTAAACAAGGCCAATAGCAAGTGAAATACTTCTTAGTAAATTCCCTCCAGTTTCTTTGCTCTCTCTCGTACTGCACAGGAGATCTTGAGGAAAGCAGTGCATGCAGGGAATAATGCTCCACTGTAATTCCTCTCATGACTGATGGCCGTAATGATGCTCTATATTCTGATCTGAGGTATAGCAGGGTGTGGAGATTAAATATGATTACTGCT
This sequence comes from Ptychobarbus kaznakovi, assembly GCA_027422405.1. NCBI lineage: Eukaryota > Metazoa > Chordata > Actinopteri > Cypriniformes > Cyprinidae > Ptychobarbus > Ptychobarbus kaznakovi. Next base: position 20,414,433 of record CM049810.1, on the reverse strand, counting down.
GTGCTAAATCACTCATTAATATATATGGGCCAAGGTGCCAAGTAACATACCATGTGGCGGCTCCTTAAACTATGTCTTCTTGAATCGAGCATTGAAGTCAGCAGGGCAGGTGGAGGCTTGCTGATTTGTAGTGTTTTGATTATGATGCCGTACTGATGCTTGACAACCTGTTACCAATTTAAACCGGCTTTTAGCGGTAAAAATACAATAAATAAATAAATAAATAACTGACAGTGAAATCTGTTCAGACGTTTAGGATTCAATACAAATAAAGCAAAACATAAGCATCTGTGCCATAATGTCATAATTACTACTGAAAGTAATTTTGACTTATTCAATATTTTTTTCTTTGACACAATTTACAACCACCTACAATAAAAATGCACAAGGCCAAGAAATACATTAAAATACACATCATTTTAAAAGCCAGAACATTCAGGAACTAAAAGTAGTATGATTTAGACAACTTTACAGCTCAATTTATTATTATTTTAACATTGTTTATATAAAAAAAATATTTTCTTATCCAAGTATTTTTTTATGAAAATGTCAATTTCTCTAATATATTTTTTGCAATAAGTACATGCTGATTTACTGCATTTACAAGCAGTATGGTCCTCTTACAAAGCAGGTTAAATTTCCAATCGGATGTGCTAGATAGCAGGTGTTCAGTTCTGTCGACTGTGAAGAAGTTTTTTGCTTTGTGCTTAATCAAAACAATATGCCACCACCTCACCTATCCCACCATTTCTGCCTCACACCAGGTGTGTGTAGCGTTCACCTTTCAAACCTAATGGCGCTGAAGCTGTAACTATGAAAATGGCAAGCCCAGCCTCGGGAGATAAATCATTAAATACTCTGTTATTGTGAAACACAATCACTTTCGAGAGCGCATGGCGTGGCGGTAGAAGCTCAGCTGAAGGCCGGAGCTCAATTCTTTCAGATCTATTTTTGAATAGCGATTGAATGAACAGCTGCTAAATATTTCATAAGAGAAAAGAGACCAGGTCATGGTAAGGAAGACCAAAAAGGGTCCAATTTATTGAACTTACGGAGAGAGAGATAGATACATGAAACCATAACAGGAAAACGCAGCGAGTCCTGTCCTTGAAGGGTTGGATGGGGGCTCAAACGGGGGAAGTGATTCTATCAGATCTTGTGTATCCCGTTTCTGCTCAACTGGAAATGGCCAAAGGTTGAATCGCTGCAATAACATCTATTATGTACAATATGTAAGCCCAAAGGGCACCAATGGCATCCGTAGGCATCTATACTGCTTTTCACGAACGGTTTAGATATCTGACACTTTATGCTCACAATTACAGTTTCCGCAGCTCCAGATGTGATACCCGATGCGGCCACCGCAGCAACCGACACCGTGACTGCAACAACTGGCTTTGTTACAAGCAATCCACTTTCTGTTCTTCCTAAGGTTACTGATTCATTTGCCTCATCCTCTGGCGGCACTGCAACAACACTTAATATGGACATCCAAGCAATATCTTCTGCAACCATGGCAACAACACCTTCTGCAACCATGGCAACTTCTGAAACAACATCTTTAGCATCAGCTAGCACCATTCAACTGCCAACATCTCTTGCTGTTGAAGCTGATTCACTTGTTTCTGATGGATCTCTAGTGGAAGCGGGTGCAATGGTTACAGCAAATACTGCAGTAAACTTAATTACAAGCACAATTGTGTCCTCAACTGATGCAGTGATGAAGACAGTTGATACACTCCCTCCAGACATTGATTTGATTGTACCAGCATCTGACGTTCCTCTAACTCCCGCATCTGATGATGATGATGCACCTGCAACCGATGCCGTCGCAGCTGTAACAGATGCTCCAGCAATGGTTATAGTTTCTCCTGAGATTGCTTCCATTGCCCCAGCAACTTCAGACTCAGATGCTCCCGAAGGTCCAGAAGCAACCGATGTGTCTGATGAAGGTGATGGTGCTGATATTGTCATCGCAGGTGTGGAAACCGTCACTGATGCTGCTCCTCAACCTAATGCGGAGACTGACAGTAAACCCCCATCTGAAGTAGGAGAGAAGAGTGAAGTTCCTCTTGTTGAGACTGAGGAAAAAACAGCGACAAATCTGGAGAAGACAGATAAAGATGCTCCTGAAAGTAAACCTCCATCTGAAGTAGGAGAGAAGAGTGAAGTTCCTCTTGTTGAGACTGAGGAAAAAACAGCAACAAATCTGGAGAAGACAGAGAAGATGCTCCTGAAAGTAAACCTCCATCTGAAGCAGGAGAGAAGAGTGAAGTTCCTCTAGCTGAGACCAAGGAGGAAAAAACAGCAACAAATCTGGAGAAGAAAGAGAAGGATGCTCCTGAAAGTAAACCTCCATCTGAAGCAGGAGATAAGAGTGAAGTTCCTCTAGCTGAGACCAAGGAGGAAAAAACAGCAACAAACTTGGAGAAGAAAGATAAAAACGTTGAAGTCCCAGGTACCCACAACAAATCTTGACATCTGAATTTTCTGACAAGAATAATCCCTGCTAAAGTGCAAATTGCACAATGATACACTTAAAGGAGCTTCAGAAGTTCATTTTGGAGGTGCTATCTGTTGAAGTTTGTGTCTCACAAACCAAATTGCCTTCAGAACAGTAAGCCAAAGGCCTGCCTCTCTTAAAGGAATAGTAAATCAAAATTCTGTCATCATTTACTCACCCTTATGTCGTTCCAAACCTGTATGACTTACTTTCTTCTGTGGAACACAAAAGGTGTTGTTTGGATAAATGACAGCCTCAGTCACCGCTCACTTTCATTATACAGGGAAAAATAAAGTTTTTTTTTTTAAATGGAATATTCCTATATAAATAAGATTCCTTTTCCATTGAGGAAAGCAAGTCACATGGGATTGGAATGACAAAAGGATGAGTAAATAATGATAGATTTGCCATTTTGAGTGAACTATCCCTTTAAACACTTTTAAAACAAAACACTGAAGTAGTATACAGTATATCTACTATTCTATTATTTGAATAAACAATACTGTTTCTGACAGAAAGAACTGATTAAACAAATTAGTTACCCAACCTTTGGGGGGTTCAAGCCTTAATTAGATTTTCTCACAAGTACACCGTGTTAATGAACAGACCTTTGTACATTCCATGAAATAACGTTTAAAACAATATCCTTAAATATTCAACCACTATGTCAGCATAAACAAATCATGTATCATACTTGAACAATGAATAAAATGACCTGGAAAATAAACCTCATGTGACGTGTTCTTCTTCAAACACTCATGATCTCCCTGGTGTAAACAGTATCTGGTGACATTAAGAAGAAGAACGAGGCTGGGAAAACCGGAGAGAGCAGGAAAGCCAAAGAGGAAAAAAAAGAGAAGGAAAAAAAGAAAGAAAAAGATTATGAAAAGAAAGACTATGAGAAAAAAGGTATACAGCATTTGTCACTGAGTGTGTGCATTGTGCGTAGCTACACTATAGACATTACACAAACAGATACTGCACTCATCCGACACAACGTTTAACTTTTTAAATGACTGCGGTCTGAAAATGCATTTCTGCTTGACTGCATTGTGTCTTCCAGTAATGCTGCTGTGGATGAGATGGAGAATCTGTTAGTGGAGAACATTTACAGCTAGTAGCATATTGATTGGTTTAGCTGCCGTTAGATCCACAAGAAAGAAACTCTAAACCCTAGTTTCCTCTAGTTTCAGGCTGTTTTGTTTACAGTAGGCCTATCACTTTTCCTAAATAACAGTAGCCTCATTTTAGTGCATCTAGCTTCATTTTCGGCCCTTACGGTGAATTTTTCCACATTGTTGAGTGATTTGTGCCAACCGTGGAGCCGTGTTAGCCAACAAAGAGAATAACGTTGCTTTTATTCTAAAGTTGTTGTGAGGATTTTGATCCCTGGGGGGCCAAAAACGCAGTTGTCAAGAATAGCGTACATCAGATTTCAAGGTAAGGCGATGCTTTAAATCAAGATAGCAAAAAGACATTATTTTCAGAGTTTTAATGACATTTTATGTGAATGATGTATTTATATGCATTAGCGCTCCTGTAGGCAATGCTTATCAAAGGACAATTCGGTTATGATTTCTGTTTTTCTGAATATGGACAGACACTAATACGGAAACTGTGGAAAAATTGCTTCCTAAATGTTATTCATTTCCTCTCTTCCATGTCGCCCTTTCTTGTCTCTCTCTCTCTTCTTTGTGCTCGCATGTTTTGTTTTTTGCTTTGTCTCATAAGGTAAGCTGCTCATGATGTATTGTGTTTGCTAGAAAACAGAAGGATCTCCCCCAGGCTGTATAATCAAAGCGTCCTCTTCTAGAGAGTAGCTACTTTGCATTTTCACTCGTCGAGTGTTAGACAGCTGTCTGCTGAAGATGCAAGATCGTTTGTGAAACATCGCTCTATCCCTTCACCAATCTGGGGAGTAATTGAGCATTTATATTTAATTAGCTGCTCTTGCCCCCCATCCCACTGCTTAGCTGACTGTGACACAGCAGGACCCCACATCGCCAGCATCTTTAAAACATCATATCAATTATTCAAAGCCCCAAGTGTCCAAACAGCAAAGAATCGAAAAGATCAGCTTCTCAAACACAACTTTAACAGCAGCTCATTATCACTGTTTATCAGTGTTATATTAATGTCCATTTAAACTATGTTAATTAAGGCCTACAGGTAAGTTTATACACTCATACTGTGTAGAGGCCAAACCAGAACACTCGGCAGAATAAAACATGATCTGATATTATATTTGTTCATTGCATAAATAAAACACTGTATAATAATAACTGGGAACAAAATACAGTTAAACTAGGTTCTAGTTAAACTATAGTTAATAGACCAAGATAAGTACTATTACTACTTAGTTACCTTATGTCTCTCTAACTTTGAAATAATTATAAATTCATTTAAATAAAATTATTTAAAATTAAATAATGGTAGCACTTTATTTTACAGCACTGTTCTAAAATGTACATATTATAGTAATTACAATAACTAATAACTAGGTAGTAACCCTGAACCTACCCTTAAATTTAACCTTAACCCATGTAGGTACATCAAGTACATTCTTGGGTAAGCACACTGTAAGTTCATGTAATGTAAAATAAAGTGTAACCCAAATAATGATAGTTTTACAGCAAATAGCAGTGCATAAATTAAAATGAAAAATAGGAGACCATAAGGAAAGCAGTCTAGGCTATAGTGATCCACAGCTGACCCTTCGTAAGCCTTGGTGGTTTACTGTTGCTGACTCGGACAAGCTTTACATTACATCCCATTGGAATGAACTGGATTTTCATTGAAAGTGCTCATGAAGTGGTAAAAATGATTGGATATTATTCCTATGTGGGTTGGAATGAATCATGACTCTGCAAAACATTTCTATTTCCCAAGAAGTTGTTAAGCGATACAGTAAAATAATGAAAAACTGCAAAGAGTATAAATCAAAATAGAGGCAAATGCCTGATACAGTCAAATAAAAAAAGAAAAGAAAGAAAAGCCTTTTTTGATAGTGATTACAAGTGATTAACACTGATGTTTCTAGAGTTTGTACAATATACTATGAAACGGTCAACATTTTGTGTTAGTCAGTTAAATAACATTCATTTACTTTCAAGGCTGCAAAGCGATTAGTCGATTAATCGATTCAAAATAAAAGTTTATGTTTACATACTATATGTGTGTGTACGGTGTATATTTATTATGTATATATAAATACACACACATGTATATATAAAAAAAATTGTATGTAAACATATGTATATAATTTATATTATATATAAATATACATATTTTACATTTAAATCCAACATATTTTTCCTTAATATATACATGTGTGTGTATTTATATATACATAAAGATACACAGCATACAGTATGTAAACACACTTTTATTTTGAATCGATTAATCGCGACTAAACGTTTTGCAGCCCTACTTTCAAGCAACTGTGTCAGCATGTTTATTTGGGAATGAAGGCCATAGACTGTACTTCTGTAAATATGTTTTTAAAAATAATCCCAATCCCAAAACTTCTCCATAAACTTACATTAGATAAAAGCAGTAAGTGGACAGCCACAGTTGTAGAGGTAGGATTTGTCAGTAATGTTTTTAAGTCTGGAAATCAACTGGTTAATATTGTCTGTAATCTAATCTAATTTCACATCATTTTTTAGTTAGTATTGAATGCCTGCCAGCTTTTCCAGCTGGCTAAATAGTCTTAGCCTAGTTTATAGTCTTTTTAGCATCTACATGTCATGCCCATGTCCTCTCATCCATACATTTCCTGTGTCTTTCCCTCTTCCTGTCCCTCGTTCCCTGATCCACAGACTAACACCTATCTATCTACTCTTTCCCCATCAGACTGCGAGTGCAACGGTCACTCAAATCGCTGCAGTTACATTGATTTCATCAACATTGTGACTTGTGTGAGCTGCAAACACAACACTAGAGGGCAGAACTGTCAGCACTGCCGCCTCGGATACTTCCGGAATGCTTCCGCTGAGCTGGACGATGAGAATGTTTGCATAGGTCAGTCAGATATCACTCCACGCCAATCCGTTTCACTGTTCTCCTGACGCACCCACACCACGCCGCTCAGAAATTGTCCTTTCTGGCCAAATGACATGTATGGAATTGGAAAGGTCGAGAAATCTTTCCTTATTTGCATACGGTCCAACATTTGGTCTACCACCACCTTGCCATACATGTGACAATTTCTGACCTACTGAAGTCCAACAGAAGTATGGATTTAAATATACTAATATCATGCATCATTCATTTTAGAGACTCGCAAGAAATCTTCTCCCTGACTCCCGTCTTCTTTTACTTAGGATCTAGGAAACTGAACAACTTGCATTTTTAACTGTCCAGCTTAAAACTTTCAATATCTGTATTGATATGAGAGTAGCACAAAGGAAATGTGATAAAAAAAAAATGTACTCTTTTGTGCATGATCTTAAAGTCAACATGAAATGCCAAATGCAACTCCCATTTTACTTCCGTAATGTAATACTTGTAATACCAGATATTTACCAAGAAATAACAAAAAAGCACAGTAGGATGGTTTTGATTGTATCTGTAAGGAACTGACTGAATTTTTAAAAGTGGACAGTACATGGTAAAACTGAAAAGAGAGGTTTGTGATTTTTACATGTCACAGGCGTTTTGACATTTTAATAAAAGATTATGAAGACTAAATATTTTCTTTGGAATAAAATTAATCATTCACTATAAGACAAGGAATGTGTATTAAAAAAGTAAATAGAATGAATTTCGATTTTATATTGACTTAAAAATGGGGGCACGAGAAATACAATCAGAAATCCTAAGATTAAAACTAGTTTTTTCTTTTTTAATACTTTTTTTTTTTGCTTTTTGATGAAAACTGTTCCAAGAGCTGTTCAAGCAATCTGTCACAACACTTTGTTAATGATACAGTGACCTCTACTGGAAAAATGCACACACATAAATCACTGCGCTATGACTGACAGCTGCCCAGATGACCAAATTATGCCCGCTTACATGACTAATGAACAACCACTGATCACATAAAACTGACAACTCAAACATAGAAGTGAATTTCTCCTGCAAACACATCTGAATATATGCCTATTGCGTTTAGGCAAAATTATGTAACTTTTGAAACACTGCACATCATTTTTTATATTTTTTTATGAACATTAATTTTCCTTGAGGTCCACTAATACTGTTATTTATACTATTTAATACTGACTATTTACCACATATGTTTGTGACCCTCAGAATTATACACCTCATTTTTGCTGCTGTGCCATTAAGTCTTTTATGTAAACAGTTTTTCTTACGCAAAATGCTATGTGGCGCTGTTCTGCATTATTACTAAAAGGAATAGTTCACCCAAAAATTCAAATGTGCAAAAAATGTACTAATCTTCAGGCAGGATGTAGGAAGTAATAAGCTGTTCCCTATCAGTCAGTCACGTTCGACGTAACGTCAGAGTGACTGACTAATGGGATCTCGCTCGAGAGCCCAATCACTTCTTCGAGTGTAACAGTGTAAACAGAACAAGCCAATGACAGTTGGCGTGCGTGTTTCGCCACGCGCACCCCGCCCCGCAGCGCGGGTATAAAAGGAGAGCGCGTGCAAACGCACATCAGCTTTTCGCTTCGGAGCCGAGCCTTCCGCAAATCTCCAGAGTGTCTACAGACTACCGGCGTTGGTGTTACGGCGCGTCAGCGGAGGTTGCTGTCCAGTGCTGCAAATGCCTGACGGTTTGCTGCAGCTTTCTTCTGCGGTCACGCTGCGACCTCCCCTGGGCGCTTCAGCGCTTTGAAGAGCGTTTGCTGAAGAGCAAATCTAAAAGAGCTTCACGAGCGACGGGCGTCTTTTTAAAGATGGCTTCCCGCTCGTGCGTTTCTGGATGTGGTCGTTTCCTGTCTTCATCTGATGGTCACGATCGCTGTCCCTCGTGCTTGGGCTTTCAGCACGCTGAGGCAGCGCTCGTGGATGAGTCATGTTCTCATTGTGGGAACATGACCATCGCGATGCTGCGGTCCAGATGCCTCCTCACCAAACGAGGTGGTATCCCCCTTGCCATGCCCCGTTCTAGCTCCTCCGGGTTTCGGAGGGCTACTTCAGCTCATGGTCAGGGTGATTTGAGGATCACAGTGAGAGCTTCCCCGTCGAGTGCGTCTCCGCGGGCCTCTCACTCCTCCAGCGCATCGCACCATCTGGTGCTCCCGGACGAGCTCGCGGGGTCCTCGGACAGGGCGGGGCCCAGCATCTCGTTCGGAGCACCAGCAGATGACACGATGTCGATCACTGCATCGGGGGATGAGCTAGGTTCTGGAGATGACGATTCGGCTGCGCTGCCTCCGTCAGGAAGAGTAGCGTTGCCCGAGTCAGATCCAGAACTGACTGCTATGCTTTCCCGGGCCGCTGAGAGCGTCGGGCTGCACTGGTGGCCTCCGCCTTCTCCCGAGCGCTCAAGGCTGGACGATTGGTTCCTGGGGGCGCAGGCCGATCGCCAGCGACCGCCTCCGGTTCCTTTCTTCCCGGAAGTGCATGAGGAGGTGACTAGGTCTTGGAGGGCACCCTTTTCTGCCCGAAACAGGCCTAGTGCCTTCTCCGTCCTCACCACCCTTGACGGTGCAGCGGCCCGAGGGTATGTGGAGATCCCCCCAGTCGAGCGCGCTATTGCCATGCAGCTCTGCTCGCAGGGCGCCGCCGCCTGGAGGGGTAATCCACGCCCTCCGTCCAGGGCCTGTAGGTTCTTGTCTGCTCTAACGGCCAAGGCTTACGGTGCTGCTGGACAGGCCGCTTCCGCCCTGCACGCCATGGCCCTCCTGCAGGTCCACCAGGCCAAGGCATTTAAGCAGTTGCACGAGGGTGGTGCTGACCCAGGTGTGTTGCAGGAACTGCGCACAGCGACGGACCTCGCCCTAAAGGCGACGAAAGTCACAGCGCGGGCCCTAGGTCAAACGATGTCCACATTAGTGGTCCAGGAGCGCCACCTATGGCTGACCTTGGCGGATATGAGGGAGTCCGACAAGCATCGCTTCCTGGACTCCCCGATCTCCCAGGCTGGCCTACTCGGCGAAGCGGTGGAGGACTTTGCCCAACAGTTCTCCGCCGCACAAAAGCAGACTGAGACGTTTCATCACATCCTGCCCCGGCGGTCCGCTGCTGTCTCAAGCACCCTACCGCCGGCTGCAGCCCCTCCGTCTGCTCGTCGCCGAGGGCGCCCTCCTGCTGCCTCCACCTCCACTCCAGCTCGGCCACGGCAGCAGCCTTCTCTACAGCCGCAGCGTGGAGCTGGCCGCAGGAAAGCGGCGCAGCCCGCCTCCGCCCCTGCCAAGCCCGTGAAGCGCAGGGCAGGCGGCGTCCCTGAGACGGGCGACCCGGAGTCTCTGGATCCTGCTCTTCAGGAAATGGTGACCGCACCACTCCTTCCCCCGGAGGAGGGCCGGGTGGAGAATCTTTTGTTTCCTTTTTGTTCTGTTCCGCCACTGGCCCCCGGGCCGGTGGTACCCCCCAAAAAAGAGCAGTTTCCATTTCCTCCGGGTCCCAAGAGGGCGAGGACGGCAGTGCACGAGACACACTCCCATCCCCCTCTCCCTTCACCAGTGGGCAGCAGGGTCCGGTCCGAGGACGCGATGCCTTCTCCCGCGCCCCCTGCCCAGCCTTGGAGCCAGGTCAGTGTCACATCACACACTCAGACCCCACTTCGAGACGCACTGCCTTTCGAGTCGGGCCCCTGTGCTCCACTTTGCTGCCCCACCGCGGGTACGTCGGTGACTCCCCTGGTCCCGCTTGTACGGTCTCTGGGGGCCTGGCTAGAGCTCCCCAGGCCGTCTCGCTGGCTCCTGAGGACCATCAGACTCGGCTACGCGATTCAGTTCGCCCGGCGTTCTCCCAAGTTCAGGGGCGTTCGGTTCACCTCAGTGTTGAACAAGGATGCCCCCCTGTCTTGCGTGCAGAAGTCGCGGTCCTACTGGTGAAGGACGCGATAGAGCCGGTCCCTCCAGCCGAGATGAAGTCAGGGTTCTACAGCCCGTACTTCATCGTACCCAAGAAAGGCGGTGGGTTACGACCAATCTTGGACCTGCGTGTTCTGAACCGGGCCCTTCACTAGCTCCCGTTCAGGATGTTGACGCAGAGACGCATCTTTCAATGCGCCCGTCCCTTCGATTGGTTCGCAGCGATTGACCTGAAGGACGCGTACTTTCATGTCTCAATTCTCCCTCGAAGCCTTTGCGTTCGAAGGACGAGCATATCAGTACAAAGTCCTCCCCTTCGGGCACCTCAGCCGGTTGGGGCTTCGGGTCAACTGGGAAAAGAGCAAACTCTCCCCTGTGCAGAGGATCTCTTTTCTCGGCATGGAGCTGGATTCGGTCAAACTCACAGCACGTCTCTCAGTGGAGCGTGCTCAGTCGATGCTGAACTGCCTGGAGTCTTTCCAGCGCAAGAGGGCGGTTCCACTGAAACACTTTCAGAGGCTCCTGGGGCATATGGCATCCGCAGCCGCTGTCACGCCGCTCGGATTGCTTCATATGAGACCGCTTCAGCATTGGCTTCACGACCGGGTCCCGAGATGGGCATGGCGACGCGGCACGTACCGGGTCTCAGTTACCCCGTCCTGCCGTCAGACCTTCGCCCCGTGGTCGGATCTTGCCTTTCTTCGGGCAGGAGTTCCCCTAGTGCAAGTATCCAGGCATGTTGTTGTGTCAACAGATGCCTCTGCCATGGGCTGGGAGCCATGTGCAATGGGCATGCAGCTGCAGGGCTCTGGACAGGGTCCCGGCTGCAGTGGCATATCAATTGCCTCGAGTTGCTAGCAGTATGGCTTGCTCTGCGCCGCTTCAAAGGGCTGCTACACGACAAGCACGTACTGGTCCGTACGGACAACACTGCGACCGTTGCGTACATCAACCACCAGGGTGGTCTACGCTCCCGTCGCCTGTCGCAACTCGCCCGCCATCTCCTCCTTTGGAGTCAGAAGCATCTGAGGTCGCTTCGCGCCGTTCATATCCCTGGCGAGCTCAATCATGCAGCCGACGAGCTCTCACGTCAGCCCGCCCTTCCGGGAGAATGGCGACTCCACCCCGAGGTAGTCCAGCTGATTGGAGACGCTTCGGGGACGCTCAGGTAGACCTGTTTGCCTCTCTGGACACGTCCCACTGCCAGCTATTTTACTCCCTGTCCGAGGGGACCCTCGGCACGGACGCGCTGGTACACAGCTGGCCTCGGGGCTTACGCAAGTATGCGTTTCCCCCAGTGAGCCTTCTCGCACACACCCTGTGCAAGCTCAGGGAGGACGAGGAGCAGGTCCTTTTGGTGGCACCGTACTGGCCCAATCGGACTTGGTTCGCAGAACTGATGCTCCTCGCGACAGCCCCTCCTTGGCAAATTCCTCTGAGGAGGGATCTCCTTTCTCAGAGAGGGGGCACCCTCTGGCACCCGTGCCCAGACTTGTGGAATCTCCACGTATGGTCCCTGGACGGGACGCGGAGGTTCTAAGTGGGCTACCTCCAGCGGTAGTAAACACTATCACTTCTGCCAGGGCCCTGTCTACAAGACAAGCTTACAGGCTGAAGTGGAACCTGTTCGTCGATTGGTGTTCTCCCTGCCGGGAGGACCCCCGTAGATGCCCGATCGCAGTCGTGCTTTCTTTCCTGCAGGATGGGTTGGAGCGAAGGCTGTCTCCTCCACCCTCAAAGTGTATGTCGCCGCTATTGCCGCACATCACGATGCAGTAGACGGTAAGTCTCTGGGGAAACACGACCTGGTCATCAGGTTCCTCAGAGGGGCAAGGAGGCTAAATCCTCCGCGCCCTCACCTGGTACCCTCTTGGGATCTCCCCTCGGTCCTGTCGGCTTGAGGGGGGCCCCCTTTGAGCCTCTGCAGTCAGTAGAGTAGAGCTTAAGTTTCTGTCACTAAAGACAGTGCTCCTCGCGGCATTGGCCACAGTCAAGAGGGTAGGGGACCTGCAAGCATTTTCGGTCGACGATTCGTGCCTAGAATTCGGGCCGGGTAACTCTCACGTTGTCCTGAGACCCCGGCCTGGATATGTGCCCAAAGTTCCCACCACGCCCTTCAGGGATCAGGTGGTGAACTTGCAAGCGCTGCCCCGGGAGGAGGCAGACCCAGCCATTGCTCTGCTCTGTCCCGTTCGTGCCTTGCGCATCTATGTGGACCGCACGCAGAGCTTCAGGACCTCAGACCAGCTCTTTGTCTGCTTCGGAGGACAGCAGAAGGGAATAGCTGTCTCCAAACAAAGACTCGCCCACTGGATAGTGGAGGCTATAGTCTTGGCCTATCAGGCCCGGCGCTTACCGTGCCCCCTTGGTGTGAGAGCACACTCTACGAGAGGCGTTGCTTCCTCTTGGGCCTTGGCGCGAGGCGCCTCGATAGCAGAGACATTTGTAAAGCTGCCGGCTGGGCGACACCTAATACGTTTGCGAGGCTTTACAATCTCCGTATAGAGCCAGTGTCCTCCCGTGTACTTGGCTCAGATGGCCAGTAACACTGGGACACTGCTCGGTGTCAATCACGCTTGCTGCGCCATTCCCCTCTACGGACCGGATACGTGCGCTTTTGTTGCTTCTCAGTTCAGTTCCCCACGGCGAACCCTGTTGAAGTTCCTCCCGCACCCTCGGCAGTCAGGCGTGGCGGAGCGCCAGACGCCAGGTCCAGCACTCGTGTGTTTGCCCAAGGTCAGCCCTTGTGCTGGGCTAGGTGCCCGTGTGTAGTGATTCCCCTTCGGGTGATCCCACATGTGTATTCTTCCACGGTACGGCTCCCCTCATGGTGAGCCCGTGTCTTCCTGGCAGAACTTTCTGCCCTCTCTGCTGTGTAGCTATCTCACCCCAGGCGGGCTGAGTCTACCTCAGAGACTCCCGTATGTAGTACTGCCCTTGGCCAGTCCATATGTGTAATCTCCACACGATACCTCCTTATGCGGGATGTGGCTCCGTAGCGTTCCCCCTACTTGGGGTACGCTTTCCCAGTGTTATTCTACCCACTGAACGGAACAGCAGTGGCGGTCATCTCTGCCTAGGCCCTGTCCTATCTTCCATCCCAACTGGCGTGGGGGGACTTGCCGGCTTCTGCAGAGCACTGGAGGGGGTCAGCAATAGTGGCGTTTTCCAAGGGATCCCATTAGTCAGTCACTCTGACGTTACGTCGAACGTGACTGACTGATAGGGAACGTCTCGGTTACTTGCGTAACCCCCGTTCCCTGAAGGAGGGAACGGAGACGTAACGTCCCGTCGCCATAGTTGCTGTACCACCGCTGTACGGCCGGGGCACAGTCTCGGCTCCTCAGCGAAAAACTGATGATGTGCGTTTGCACGCGCTCTCCTTTTATACCCGCGCTGCGGGGCGGGGGTGCGCGTGGCGAAACACGCACGCCAACTGTCATTGGCTTGTTCTGTTTACACTCGAAGGTGATTGGCTCTCGAGCGAGATCCCATTAGTCAGTCACTCTGACGTTACGTCTCCGTTCCCTCCTTCAGGGAACGGGGGTTACGCAAGTAACCGAGACGTTTCTTCATTGGAACAAATTTGATAAATATAGCATTACATCTCTTGCTCACTAATGGATCCTCTGCAGTGAATGGGTGCCGTCAGAATGAGAGTCCACACAGCTGATAAAAACATCACAACAATCCACAAGTAATTGACACAACTCCAATCCATCAATAATTAAGACATTTTTAACTTCAAAATGTTGCTTCCACCTAAAATGCAAACCCTCGATCAATATTATTGCTTTCTCCAGTCATCTTGTCTGGATCAGGTGAGAAATATGCACAGATCAACCATAGTTTACAAGCAGAAACAGTCCAAAAGATGTCTAAAGAAATGTGCTGGTGGATGTTGATGTAAGAGGACAACAGGGCATGGGCTTTTTGTACTGGTGAAGCATTGGTGAGCAAGTGATGTAATGCTGAATTTCTCCAAATCTGTTCACACGAAGAAACAAACTCATCTGCATCTTGGATTGCCTGAGGGCGAGTACATTAAGCAAATTTTCAATTTTGAGTGAACCATGTCTTTAGGAGCTGCAGGTTTGCCGTTGAGTCCAACACAGTTTTACTGTCCCATAAGGAACATAGTTAAAAATAGTTTCCAACTTTATCCTTCAATATGCAAAGCTGCAACATTGGTAGCATGAAACAAGCTATTTTTGAGTTTCACGTTCTGAAAGTTTTCATAGTTCAATGAAATCGATCACAAAATGAAGAAAACATGGCCTTCTTTTCAAGGTTTCAACACAACTAATCTACAATTGCTGAATAATGTACATATTTTCTATACACAGAGTGTAACTGTAATCAGCTGGGCTCCTTACACGCCCGGTGCAATGACACCGGCTTCTGCCAGTGTCGAGAGGGCACCACGGGCCAGAAGTGTGAGGACTGCCTGCCTGGATATACCTGGAAGCAAGGCTGCATGCGTAAGTCACACTTCCTTCACAAAGGCATTAAACACAGGCTTAGTCATTAAAAGACACATTCTGTGATGGATGATACCACTCGTACAACAAATAAAGTGCTGTGAATGAACAACATATGGGTGTCATTTCACTCAAACATATGAGCAACATTGTTGTTACTCACAGAGGTCTTTGCTGTTGTACTACCAATAACAGCCTGCTGGTCGCAGCAGCATTTGTGCATTACAGATACTTGTGGGTGGGGTGATACAGTGCCTAAAGCAGTGAGGTAGAGATAAGAAGAAGGCTGCTGGTTCAAAACCTGGCAAAGTATTGGTTGTATAATGAAACACTGTCAGCCAAGGACTAGAAAACAGCCCCAAACCTACACCGGCTTATCACAACTCACCATTACCAAAATTACGGTTTACAAATATAAACTTGATTGTGACAGCTCCCAGTTCTTCAAACACTCAGGAAAACTGTTTTTTAGATCAACACTTTATACAAAATGATCTGAAAATGATGTGTATATGGGATTCTAATGCCAGTCTACAAAAGACTGGTGGAGGTCTGTAGATTTACATCATTATTGCTGGATCAATAATTATGATCATTGACAGATCCCGGGTCATCATTATCATCTCTGCTATAATTAGGCCTGGTTTTCATGCAGGCATTGCATAAACCTTGAAATAATAAATTACCACTTTTGTTTTTTTACATTATTTAAATATTCTAATTAAGTTTACTGCGAGGTGCGGTTTCATTCATTAATTTCTAATAATCAAATTATTATTAAATATTTAATGGGATTTTATACACAGATCATTAATATCTATTATTTATTTTCTGATATATAATTCAGATTTTTGTTATCTAATACTTTTATTTAGCAGTGGGTAACATTAAGGTGTACTTGTTACACAGGTTACATGTACTTACTATTATAATAACAATAAATTATGCATAATTACATGCAAGTAACCATAGAACAAACTCTACTCCTAACGCTAATCATACAGTAAGTACATGTAGTTAATTAATATTACTCAGTACTTAAATGTATAATTACACTGCATCAAGGACACCTTACAATAAAGTGTAATCCAGCAATGCATTCAATTGATGTAAAAGACTTTCACATTACTACAAAAATAGGACAGTTTCTAATAAATGCTGTTCTTTTGAGCTTTTGTTACATAAAAAAAAAAATAATAGAAAAGAAACGCATCACAGTTTCAAAAAAACATTAAGCAGCACAACTGTTTTCAATATTGATAAAGAGAAATCTTGATCAGCAAATAATATTAGATTCATTTCTGAAGGATCATGTGACACTGAACTGAAGGATGAACTGAAATTATACTTAAAGTTTATTTTAAATGTTAACTTTTTCCTTTACCGTATTTTTGATCAAATAAATGCTTGGTGAGCACAAAATACTTCTTTTAAAATATTTTTTAAATCTTACCAACCATAAACTTGAAGTTGTAGGCCTACATATAATAGTTTACAGACAGTTCACAAAAAAAGCAAACATAGATAACCTTTGGTCACTCTCACTTTGAACACCTTAAATCACTCGGAGTAAAAGATATCTGCTAAATGAATACAGACGTTTAGGATGGACAAATCTAACCTAGCTTCAAGACAACAGAACAATCCCTTAAAACATGATCTATCTGCAGATCTGCGAGTAGTGTTACAAGGGCACCAGACAAAGTATTATTTAGATCATCTTTATGTTTAGAGACATGTCACATCATTAATGAGAATCTCCCCTCTGTCCTTCTTCCCAGCAAACGTGTGTGACGATGAGTTCCTCCTGTGTCAGAACGGCGGCTCCTGCATCCAGAACCAGAAGTGCGTGTGTCCGCCCAGCTTTAGGGGTGTTTTGTGCGAGCAGTCCCGCTGCAAGGGCGAGAAAGGGTGCAACGGCGCATCGGCCTGCTACCTCAGCACACTGACGCTGCTGCTCTGCCTTCTAGCCAACAGCCTGCTTAAAGCCAGCGCCTAGAAACCCATCTTAGTCCTGATATCGAGCCTAGTCTACGCAGGCCAAAGGGCTGAACCCTGCGGATGGAGAGAGAGAGAGAGAGAGGCCTGAACCCGTACGGACCCAGCCTCACGGTGCCGAAATCTTTTTTGGAAATGGCGGCGGCTGCGCTGAGGTCAAAACGCCTTCATGAGACAAGCAGTTTATTGCTCGCCTTCTAGCATCACTGATCGCCTGAACTTTATACCAAAAACAGAACTTAAGTTCAGTTTCAGCTCACTCTACACAAAACAACACAGAAAGGGGAGAAATATATAGATGCGGTTTCTTTTCCTTTGCATTTCTACTTTCTCTGTAGTTTCGACGCTCACTGAGGTACAAGCACTGCACTTAGCTAGCTTGTTTTAATGAACAACAAACGGTCGATATCACGGAAGCCTACGTATGCCAAGTTATTGTTCTCTTGAAGACTTGTTTTTACATTTCCTTTCATTGCTGTATTTTTCTTGCATTTTATTGCCATTGAGGTGGTAACAAGTAGATGAAACCGATGGAAAAGATGTTTAATCGCCGTCCTGCTAGTATGAGGAATGAATGCCTCAATAGCTTGTGTTTGAGATTACATTTATGGAATGTAGAAAGAGGTTTTAAATAGTCACACTGAGAATACATAGCTATATCGGTCTATCTGAAAGGAAATATGAAGTATTGTATATTATGATTATTATCATTTCAATATTTTTTGTAGAAATTGTTATTTTTGTTGAGTAAATGTTACCATTGTAAAGACATTGCAGCCTTTATTGCAGTGCATATGGTATTCACACATGGTAAAACTATATTTGATGATACATCAGAGTGCATCTCTAATATATTTGGAATATTCTCCATTCATATCATTACATTTTAATAAAGCATAAACGGTGCATTACATGCACAGCTTTAGCTCGATGTAACCTGCACATCATCTTGTTAGTGGCATGTATTCATCAGTGCAGAATGATATATGACCATTCAGGACTGCTTATTAACACACGATGATAAGTACATTCCTAAAGCACAAATTCCCACAAACCCCAATACTAGATAATTATGAAGAAAAAAATGCATTGTCAACACAATTAGAATGACCATTCAGATTAACAATTAAAAATTCAGCACACTGTATATCATGCAATTATTTTTCAAATAATTTTATTTTCCTTGCATGAGTCTCAAAGAAATTACAAAATCTAATTTGATGTATTTCATATTTACAAATGCTTTACATTCATGATGAGCCAGGGTACATAAAATACTATCAATAAATATTATAAATGAATAAAACATGACAATCAGAAAGCACAAAGAGATGTGAGTGAATCGTCTTTCTTTAGACTCTGTCCTTCTATATTCATATGAAAGCTTTACAGTTAGTGCCTGCTGCAGCATTACACCGACACAACAGTCACAGCAGCTAATAAAGGTAATTAATATCAGGCCATTTTTATTCCTTAGAAAGTTTCACAAGGTGAATCAGCCGTGTATATATATCTACAGACCCAGAATCAAATGTGCTGAACCGTTTGCATTGCTCGAACCACCTGCACTGAAATAAATAAATAAACCCTTAATAACACACAACTTGAGTCAGCGGAGCTTATGCCAGGTGGAGACTTTTGTTTTCTGGAAACAAACAAATAAGACTCTATCCAAGCGTGTGTTAAATACAAACTCACAGAAATAGATTTAATTCTATATAACATACAACATATGTAATTAGCACTGGAAATTACAGTTTGGGGGGGGGGGGGGTTGTTGCACATAGTGGGCTCATTTAGGTTTAAACTCCATAATTGTATCATTTATGAAAGCATTTTTATACCTACGTTAGGCTATATAGCAGATTTTCAGAAACATGCTCCGATCAGAAAAAATGAACATGATGGAAATAAAAAGCTAAAGTTAGCCATTGTCTAGTGAGGGATTGACCATTTGCTTACATGAAGTTGTCAATTTGAAGATAATTTTGAAATATTTAAAGCATAGCTTGTAGTGTTGATATTTCTAGAATATTATCCATCAACATGGAATGTTTTAAAGAGATAATATCTAAAACATCACAAAATTAATCAAACCTTTTGCTAATACTTAGCAATGATTGAGCTTGTTGTTCATTCAATAATGTCACTTCCTAGAGGATGACAGGAAGGAACTAGCTTTTGCTAGATTAAAGGGATTGATTATCAATTAAAACCCAGAACAGAGTTAACATGAGTCATAGGTTCCCCATTTTTTTTCTTATGGAACGTAATACCTCACATATGAGTTTTAAAAGTTGCTGTGCTTTTAAAACATTTAAATTGTGGTCCATTATACTTGATTATTTTATTAGTAGTTTTAATTATTATGATTAATAACACCATAAAAAAAATTTTTTTTTTACTTCAGCTAGATTACATTTCTCATCTAGAGTAACTATGTATAAAAACTATATTTAAACAAATTAAATGTTCAAAACATCAACAAAACCAATGTAATAAACTACAACAGTATCTAAAAAATACTAAAATAACACTGTACAAAACTAACAACTTTAAAATAAAAACTAAAACATAAAATAAAAAGCATTTTAAAAGTGTAAAGTACACCACTACTTTTACATAATTTTGATAGTAATAAAAACTAAATACTCTCCACTATTTATAAGTGTCTGAGACATGAAAACGATCTGCATAGTAGGAATGACCCAGTAACTTTAATTCTGAAACTGTGCTCTGCCTTTTTAATGAAAAGCGTGACGTCATAAACATTCGACCAAACGACCCGTGCGCTTGTTTAGCCGGTGGGACTAACTCACATGGGTTATGTATACAGTGGGCAAATAACTGTACTTTATTCATTTAATGTAAATAACTGTACTTGTTAAGAGTGAATGATGCATCGTGTTTTCCGCTCGCGGTGGGTTTTATCCGGGCTGTCAGTGACAGCTGGTATAGGCATCGGTGCCACCTTGACAGCAACCGGCGATCGCCTTAACAAAATCCGGGATACGAGTCACAGCGGCGGACTGCTGGAGCGCATCCCGGTCATCCCGATTCCGAGCGTCGACGCGGCGTCAGAGATTATTCCGTACCAGCCGGGACAGGTCACTGTAAGCAGCTCCACAGCTGTGATGAAGTACGGCTTCCCTTCCCTGTCCAACATCAAGAGCAGAGAGTCTTACGTGACCTCATACGACCCCAGAAACAGGACCGCAGCCTGGGTCATAGAGCAGCTCAGCGCCGAGACAGTAACCGGGACTTCGGACAGAAAGTACTGCGATTTCAAAGAGGACGACTCGGTTCATGTTTACCACAGATCGAGCCTTGCGGATTACAAGGGCAGTGGGTTTGACAGGGGTCACCTGGCCGCAGCAGCCAATCACAAATGGAGTCAGAAAGCCATGGATGACACCTTCTACCTGAGCAATGTGTCACCACAGGTGAACAGATCCCACTGTATTACACAGCTGCTCAAACCTCTTCACGGAGGTCTCACTGCAAACAGCAGTTAAGGAAGTACATTTCAAATGATTTTTCCCTTTTGATGATATTAATAATCCATTTTTAAAATGCCATCTATAAATATGTATTCTATGTAACTTATTTTTAAATATTTATTTATCAGTGATTTCTTTAGCATTAATAACTGAAATTAATGAATTTATATAACTGTGTAATCAATTAAGAGAAAAGTATTTTGAACATAAAAAAGATGATATTAATAATCAATGTTTGAAATGCTACCTATAAAGCATTTATTATTACTTGTTAGTTTTTATTATTTATTAAAACTTTGATCATTTATTTTTAACAATAGAACTTCTACTGAATTAAAAATATTTAAATATTTTTGATTACTAGTCATTTTAGTATTGATAATTAAACCATTATTCAATTTATATAAATGTCAATCAA
The DNA here is from genome assembly GCA_027422405.1 of Ptychobarbus kaznakovi. Classification (NCBI taxonomy): domain Eukaryota; kingdom Metazoa; phylum Chordata; class Actinopteri; order Cypriniformes; family Cyprinidae; genus Ptychobarbus; species Ptychobarbus kaznakovi. The sequence continues at coordinate 20,393,581 of CM049810.1, read as the reverse complement.
GATGTTTTTATATATCAGAATTCAGATTTTTTTTATATATTAATAAACACCGTTTAAAAAAACACAGATAATAATGCATTGTTTTTTATATAGATTAATCATTTGTTTATTATCAGTTATTGAATTTATTTGTCTAATCAATAAGGAAAAAAATATCAGAAAATTTATTTAAAGGGGTCATATGATGCGATTTCAAGTTTTCCTTTCTCTTTGAGTGTTACAAGCTGATTATGCATAGATAAGATCCCTGAAGTCTCAAAACCAAAGAGATATTCTTTATCAAAGTTCAGATTCTGTCACGCCCCCTAAAACGGCTCATTCAATACGCCCCCACATGTCTACATCACGATGTGGAAATATTTGCATAATGCCGCCCAAATGTTCACGCAAAGAGAGAAGGCGTGGTTTCAGTAACCGCAGTAGTGCTGAAACAGTCATGTCAGAGAGACACTGTGTTTCTAGGTGAAAGCAAAAGCACTTTATTCGGCCTTCCGAAAGTAGATGCATTTAGGAATCATTAAGATTACTTTCAACAGAACGGCAACACATTTTATGGACGACCGTTTCGTGAACCTAGGAGAGGAGGTAATTCTGACTTTGCTGTGACAATCTGGCGCTTCTGAATCAGCGACTGATTATACAGTTTTGTTATTAGTTTAAGTATTTGCTATTGACTTCAAATGCTGAGTTTTGCACGTTGTGTGTGTGAGAGAGAGAGAAAGAGAGGGTAACAGCACAGCGTTGTGTGTGTGTGTGTGAGAGAGAGAGAGAGGGTCACAGCACAGCACATTTTTGTGTGTGTGTGTGAGAGAGGGAGACATGGTCACATCACAACCGCAGGTTGTGTGCAAACATATACGAGCTTCATTACCGTGTCTGTCACGCGACTTTGTACGCCTCTCTGCTTGAACTGATGGTAAAACTAAGGACATTATTAACAGTCTTTACTTTCATTTTGAAACCTAAAGCTTGCGATTATGGAAAGGGGAGTTACATTTCCGACTCATGCTTGCAGTGTTCGCCGGCCAATCACAATGCTCGGGTCAGTTGGCCAATCAGAGCAGACTGTGCTTGTCAGAAGGAGGGACTTTGTAGAAAACGAAGCGTTTGAAAGAGGCGGGGCATAGAGGACCTACAATAATGTACAGTATTTGAAAAATAATGTGTTTTTTGAACATTAAAGCATGTCAACATATTCTATTACACCAAATAATGATATTTTAAAAAGCATCATATGACCCCTTTAAAAATCACCTATGACAATGAATTTAATTTATTTTGTCTATTTATTAATAATTGTTTCTTATTAATAAATATACTTTTACTGAATTGATATAAATGTCTAATCAATTATTAGTTAAAATAATTCTTCATTCTGTATTATTCAAATTTTTACTCATTAATTGAAATGGAAGTAATTAATTTATATAATTCTAGGTGTAGGTAAGAACTAAAGAGTAGGGTAGATTTCCATGAGCACCTTATATTATACAATCCATTAAACCACCAATAATTTAAAGAGTTTGCTTATTCGTTATTTTACTATTTGTATGGGTAATTATGGCTGCTAATACTGCGGATATCTTTTCCCCACAGAATCCTCATCTAAACCAGAATGCATGGAATAACTTGGAGAAATACTGTCGCTCTCTCACCAAGCATTACCAGAATGTCTTTGTGTGCACCGGTCCACTCTACTTACCCCGGTAAAAGCCTCTCAATGTGCTCTTGAAAACACTGCTCGAGATATTTCAAATTAGCCACATGTCTGAAATCAACATAGGTGAAACTATTTAATCAACTGATATATTAATAAACTAATAGAACCTATTTTTTCCCTCCCTGCACCTACAGACAGGAACCTGATGGGAAAATGTTTGTGAAGTATCAGGTTTTGGGAAAGAACCATGTAGCCGTGCCGACTCACTTCTTTAAGGTGGTGATTCTGGAAAAGCCAAGAGGAGACGTGGAGCTGCGGTCCTATGTGATGCCCAATATGCCAGTCGATGAGAAGATTCCACTGGAACGCTTCCTGGTTCCCATCGAGAGCATCGAGAGAGCGTCTGGACTGCTGTTCGTACCAAACATCATGAAGAGGACCAGCAGTCTGAAAGCCATTACTGCAGGCTAGTGAGGAGTTTACAGTGATTACTGAGGGGGAATGGAAATACCTCAAAAAAGTTTCATTATGTCACTGTCAAACATTTATAAAGTTACCAGGGAAATTGTTAAGTTTCAATATATGTGGAAAAACTACAGAGACAGATATATCAGTTACTTGCACAGGCTGACTTTCTAATGCTGTATTGTGTAATAGGGGAGATTTTGTATAATTGTTTTTAGATGTCAGCCAAAACCAGGGTTTTTAACCAAGCCAAACCTCTGTGTGAAATTAGATTTGAATTTCAACTGTGAAATGTCATTTGTACTACTGGAAATAAAACAAATCTGTAAGAGGAGAATTACACTATTTCCCCGTCTAAATACTGTAAAGCTGACGTAAAGCTTCTTTGACACAATTTGCATTGTTAAAAGCACTATCCAAAAAAAATAGTGACTTGACTAATCCTTAAATCATATTTGTGTTTTTCATTCACCTTTAAAGATGATTCAGAAATGAATGGCATTTAGGAACAATATCTGTTTTTAAACCTCTTAAATTGTGTTCCGAAGATGAACGAAGCTTTTACGGGCTTGGAGTGAAAAATTACCAAATTATCATTTTGGAGTGGAGTATCCCTTTAAAATAACCTAAATTCATGATTGTCAACACATAAAAAATGCACAAGCCCATAATTGACCGTAGAATTGACCTATATGAGGTAACAGGCCTGGAAATAAGACATTTTCAGGATGAATTTAGTTGAAGTTAATGGGCATTTGGAAAGAAAAGAAACACTGAATATGACTTATTGTGAAATACCGGTTAAGTTCTCTACCAGCATTAAATATTAGTTTGTTTTTCTATATTTATGCCACAGAAACTAAAGTATACAGTCTGATAACCTGCACAACTTTCAATATACTTTAATTCTTGAGAGCTGGGACAAAAGAGCCTACAAAACTAACTATAATATCTGGCTCGTTTTAAAGTGGAAACGGTTTCCAAACTGAAGGCAGTTGTTGCGACACGCTTTGTTTCAGGTCTCAAGCATCAGTGATAAACATCTGCTGGGCAGCGACATTCATCAAACATGAGTTTGATGTTATCAAACCTTACATATTCCGTGACATGTGAGCTCTTAATTCAGTCCAAACTGCGCCATTCAAACTGTATACATTACCTGTCTTAGGTGTGTAATCTAGTTCAGGTGTTGCAGGCAAAGAAATGCGAAATAAACGTTGTAAATCTTCCTCTGACTTTTTGATATTTCCATCATCGACGGCGTTCAAAATGCAACCAAGTTCGTCGACGTCATCGCAAGGTTTGCATACTGCATTTCGATTGGTCTTTTTTCTGACATTAACCTTCATGGTGATTTGTGATTGGTCTAGTCTTTCTTGCATATTTAACCATTTACTTGTCCCTTTTAATTGAGGATGACGTGAAATCAGATCGTTTTGTTTGCATATTATCCCTAAATTCAATCTTAAATAAATACAAATAAATAAATGTACAACTTGTGCACAATTCTGACAAAACCCTCCGATAGGCTACAAGAATATCATGAATTTATTTTAATATTTCAGGTCTTTGCATGCATATATAATGTATATATATGCTATTTTGCTACCTTCAAGCACTGATATTTTCTTCATAAAATTCAAATCTATATTGTCTATATTATTCAGTTGTTTTGATCAACATCATAAATGCTATAAACTGGATCAATATCCTATATCCAATCAATATACACATGCTTTAAATTACAAAAAGTGTGTGCACATCCACTTGACGAGCACTAGATGGCACTATGGTCTCAAACAACATTGTTACATTTGAAAAGAAACTGTAATTTTGCTATTATAAAGAAGTCAAGGTTTTGGTTAGCATGGTCCAGTTATCTATAATTACTCAAAAGTTTTTTCTCAATTGATTTGCATTCAAAAGTAGCAGTGTATTCTTATGAAATGTTTTTGCATTATATACAACACAAATATTTCATTGTATAACATTGTTTTAAAGAAAGACGTTAGGGATGACAGTGATGGACAAATACTTAGCTTTTATTCTGAATGGCACTCACTGAAGTGCACCCCTCTTGACAATGGCATTCTACATGGATATATACATTCTGTCCATAGCATTTACTTCACTTTACACAGGTGAAACAATATATCTTTTTCTCAACAACAGTATTTTTCTTGGACTGTACAGTAAACTAACAAATAATGTAAGAACCTTGAAATAGCTAAATAAAACTTTAATCATTCTAGAGGCAATTGTACAGGAATAGCACTGAACATTTTCTTCAACACAAATGAACTCTCATATATTGGTATGTCTTCTGATCATGTATGTACATGTGGCAAAACCGTCGGTGTAGCTCTGAAACATACATACAAAAGATGTAGAGGTAAAGCAGAAAACACTGTGGAGATTTGACATGGTTTTTGATATATAATCATGCCAAACAGGAAAAAGTTGTCTTCCTTTAAATGAAGTGACACTAAACAGCAGCCCTTTGACTTTCACATAACGTATTAAGGGAGTTAAAAAATGTGCCATACTATTGCCTTCAAAAGTTTGTTACAGGAAGTCCAGACATGTTTTGTTTGCTTGTGTTCAATTTCTCTGTATTTAAACAGGTTAGTATAAAGATGTGGTCACATTATAGGAGTTTCTAAAAAAGTTCACAGGCAAAAAAGAATAATGGAGTGATACATGATACATAACTCACACAGAAGTCACCTTCAAACCAAGCAGCTTTCTGTTGGTCAGCGTCGGCGATGTGATCCACCTGAACCCGTTGCAAACTGGGAAATCTATCGCCCACACATGACATTGCTGATTGCTTTTGTAATGAATGGATTTTGCCTGTGAAATTTTGCCTAACAGTGGTTACTGAGACCTCACTTTAAGTCTTAAAAGTGAAGTATGTAATTTCTGCATCACTAGCCTAACCATCTGCAACTGCAAAAACGATGAGTGTTTTCTAGGTTTCTCGAACTCCATTGTTTGAATAAACAGACAGTCCTGCCTTCAACCTCACACCAGTGATATTGTAACATCCGAAAAAAATCTTCAACTTTAAAGAAATGTAAAGTCACCAACGCACCATGAAACCAAAATGGTAATTATTTTTTATGGAATATTGCAGTGTTTACTATAAATGATTCATTATTATAATTATATTTTTTTTATTAATGCATCATCATGTGATCTCCCCTTGCAAAGACGTCTCTTCTCTTCTCAGATGCGGTCACAGCAATTAGCAAACAATCAACTCAATTCCCCATCAACAAAATCAAGTCCTGTTCTACATTTTTTCTCGTTCAAGAAGCCATTTCTCCCGGATATACGTCACAATTCACAGTTTTCAGTCACGTGACCGGCTCGAAGACCTGGAGGGCAAAACATCCATGGAAGTGCAGCGCAATCATGTCAATTTTACAGCCATTTCCAAGCCACAAATATTGAATTACCTCTCAAAAAAAAATCAAAGATATGTGGGGACAAATGCCAAGTTTTGACCATTTGCCACAATATTTCAATCACTAAAAACATCGGGACATTCAAACATGTTTAATGTGAAAAACACAAAGTACCTTAATGTATTAAAAGAGTGATGTGAAAATATCAAAAACAGTATACACCTTATTGATGATACTGTTCATACTTTGTATAGGCGAGCAGATGATCCCAGAATGCAATGCGTGTTTTCTTTATAATAGATTTCTATGGGAAAAAATTAATGTGAAACTTTGCACATTGTGTTTATATTCTGGGTTCATCTGCCTGCCTGTACAACATATGCATCATTAATAAGGAGTATACTGAATGTAGCCTTCATAATATTATTATATAATGTCTTACTATATTATTACTTAATATAAGCCTCATAAAAAGAACTGGCGGTCAGTGGTGGAAAGCTGTGTTTTGCCCTCCAGGTGGGCGTTCCTGTAGGGCTGTGACGTCACATCAAAACTATGAATATGGAAAAGATGAGCTCAACTTTTGTTCTGTTCACGCTCAGCATTCAAACAAGTACTCTTGGGTAATTTTGGGGTTAAAACAACAAATATAGGTGAATAAATAAACTAAACATAATTTAAAACATAAATAAAAAAATCAATTCCAAAAAAAAACAGTTAAACAGAGCATACTTTCTTTCGAGCTTGTATGATAAATAAAAAATATATCTAGCGAAAACAGAGAATACAAAAAATGGAGATGTCTGATATGACGTTTACACACAAAGTGGTTTGCCCTTGCAGTTTTTCCAAAATTATTGTCCCAAATTCACTGATGTAAATATTTATACATAAAGAAACACAGACAGTCTTCAAACTCTTCTTTGAATAAAGTTCAGTGAAGCTAAAACAGGTTCGCCTGATACCAGAGCAAAGGGTCCGTCAGCAGCAGGGTTGATGCAACTATTGCCGTGCTACTCGTTTGATGCAAACTGCATCTGAAGAGCAGAAAACATCACAAGCTTTAAGTAAAAACCCGCCACGTACCCTTCACACATCAACTCAAGTGCCGAATGCTATATGCTTTGTACTTGCTGCTCTGAATAGCCTTTATAACAAGTCCACAGAAGCAGGTTTTGGTTAAAGGGTCCATTCTAATGCTATAGAAAGTGCATAGCGTGGAAGAAAGACATCGTGGAGGACACACACCGATTGTACTGTAGGTACGATGTTGGATACGGAGTCTAACACTGGCCGACAGCAAGCAGTATGAGGACGTTTCTATCCACGGCGTTGATAGCAGAGGAGTTAAAGTGTGTCGTCGTCTTTGCCCTGTCTAGAAGCAGCACCTGAATATACAATCAGAGCTTACATTGTTTTGTTTTTCTTCGAAATAAAGTACAGCAAACCTCAGCACACAAAATACACTCTACCAAAAAAAGAAAACCTCTTTTCTCTGAAAAGCCCATAAAAAACTATATACATTAATGAGGCGCGTCGCCTCTGTATAGACTTAAATGTTATGCACATACAAAAAAGTATGCAACAAAATGCGATGTTTAAAAGTCCTTTCTTTAACCTTAAAAAAGCGAGCGGTTTGTGCTACTGCTGCCCTGGAGTGACGCAAGCAACAAAAATGTGAAATGTACACATTAAAAGGAAAGCGGAAAATAGTGTTTCAACAAATAGTTACATTATTATCATGCCAAGTCCAATCAAAAGGTGTATATGCAAAGTTCAAATCTAGAGATGATATAGAATCTGGTCACGGCTTACATCGGTGACCGTGTGGCTCTCATGACAAGGGCTATGAATGAAGCATCATGGGACATCTTTGCGAAGCTAATAATCTAAAAGGATTCAAAAAGACACAATAGCCTTTATATACGGAGTGAAAAACCAACATTGTGCAACTATATCCAATTCGTTCCCAAGAGTTATTTTTGACCCAGTACTAGGGACTTTGTGAAGTCAATTGAGCCCTGCCGTATTTTAAGAGAGTTACTCATAGCCCTTGTCCTTCACTAGACCCTTAGGCCTGTGTTGTGTGTTTGTGTCCATGCTAGCAGTTGCTGCTGTTCCGAAATTCACCGTTTTCCGTGATCTGCAGCTTGGTAGGGTTGGTGGGAGAGATGCCGTTCCTCGTTTGCATGCTGTAACGATCCTTCAGCTGAGACAGAGCGCTCATTAGCCGGGCGTTTGCGGCGTCCAGGGATGCGATTCTCTTCTCCTGTGGGGAGTGACCATTAATGGAGGTCAGATAGGAGAAGGTGATTAACAGTGCATGATATTTAATGTTTAATTAAAGACTTTCTACTCTGCAACGGACTCAAGGTGACTGGCACTCTCTAACGTAGTTTGAAACATTACAGACTAATTATGCCATCTAAGAGCCATAAAATGAATTCACAGAGTTTAAATTAAAATTCATGCAGCGATAGCAGTAACTACTCCTTGCCTTTATAAAATAAATCTATGATGTAAACAGTCTTTAATGATTTTGATGAGTGCTAAAGCGAATCCACCATGGGTGGTTTTATGCTCATCAAACTGTTTACAAGAGACACTGATTGTCCCCGAAGGACACGGGCGTTCATCATTAAACTTTCAGATACATTAACACCATTAAACCTCAGAGACCAGCTCACAACATCATACTGAAATCTGAACCTAACAGAGGAGGGCGCTATGACCCTGCAAATGAGTCAATCCAAACATCTGAGACCATTATTGAAAATAATGCTTTTTTTCTTGTTTTATAGAAAATTATTTTTTTAATGATATTGTCAGCATAACAACTTGAGTGAAAAGTTAACATTGATTTTTTAGTATTCAGTATGCACCACTACTGCTTTAATGACAGCTGCACTCAAGCCGACACGGACTAATGATCATTTTCTCCAGCCTGATTTGAGAATGATCCAAAAAGCATCTTGTGCCTCAATGGAATCCTTTTTTTATTTGAGTTTTTATACAAACATGATTAATGTCACAACATCTGTTTATTTGATTAGTGGCTCAAAAAGAGTGCAGAATCTTAAAAATATATTTTCTTTATCTTCACACTATCATTCAAAAGTTTGAGATCAGTAAAGTTTTTGAAAACTTCTAAAGCATATATTAGCATTTATTTACTTTTGCAATTTCATTTTATTTACAGTAAAAACAGTAATATATTAAATATTTTTGTTCTATTTTAATATATTTGAAAATGTAATTTATTCCTGTGATGCAAAGCTTAATTTTCAGCATAATTTATCCAGTCTTCAGCATCACATGATCCTTCAGAAATCAGTCTAAAATAACTAGTTTGCTCAAAAAAACATTTGATGCTCAAAAAAAAATCTAATTATTATCAATGTTGAAAACACTTGTTCTGCTTATGGTAATATTTTTGTGGAAACCATGAAATATTTTTTTCAAGGTTCTTTGATAAATAAAAATGTCAAAATAACAGCATTTATTTATTAATTTTTTGGTAGCAATGTAAAAGTCTTCACTGTCACTAATCAATTTAACGCATCCTTGCTGAATAAAAGTGTTAATTTCTTTTTTTATTATACTGATTTCAAACAGAATAAATATGATAAAGTGTATATTTAAGTCTTTTTTCAGTACACTTTTTTTCATATACCACTGCTGCGTGACCATATAATTTTAGTCTCACATTTAATATGAGTTCATTAAACCACATAATAATTATTAAAAATATTGCTAAATGCTGTTTAAAGTAGTTTTCGATGGAGTATAGCATGTATTTTTTTATTAAAATTAAGATTCTGAATCCAAAATCATCAGTCGAATAACATCATGAAAACTATTTGAATACAGCAAAACATTGCCTTGGCATGAAAATTAAATTGATTAAAAAAATTGTAAATGAATAAAGACATTTAATTCACCTGGGCTTCAATGATTTTCTGTTTGGAGTCTACAAGTTGCCTGCATGTCTGTGTGATCTTTCTTCAGCTCTTCTTCAACTGACATCAACCTGAAACATAAAATGGCCACATCCATCGTTACACTACAGATGCTACTTCAGTGCTCGCCTGAACTAGAGAATACTACTTCAAATTCTGTCAGAAGTTTCAAACAGTACATTTTGAACCCTAATGTCATTTCTAATGGATCACCACTTACAGGGTTTGAATCTACAATGTTTCAGTTTCTAGATCAGATCTTTAACCACAAGACCACACCACATCTTCACCTGGTGATGATGCTCTTCATCTGGTGCTCTTTCTCATCCTGCTGCTTGCGTAATCTCTCCTCCGTGTCCTCAAGCCGGGCCTGGTACTCCAGGAGCATCTTCTGGGTTTGGTCGTCCTGGCTCTTCATGCGAGATTCATACTCCTCCAGCTTCTTAGCAGAAATACGCAGCTTCTCCTGCAGGACAGCAATCTCCTGCTGATACTGAGGAGGAGAAGGAGAGAATGAAGAGCTCTAATAGCAGGATTAGAGAGCAACAAAAGCTGTGTAAATAGGGAGTCCTCGGGTGTGTACGGCTGTGGTTTGAAATGCATATTACACGAACAGAGCTCTGCTAATCATCTCATATCTGTCTGCTAAGCCTGGGAAAGCCAGCAAAGCTGTATGAAATATATCTATATATGTACTACTGAATATTTCAAAGATAGATTTTTCATGTGTTTTGGGGCAATCCTGTAGCTCACAGTAGAGTATGCTGTCCACAACACCAAGGATCAACTTGAAATCAATGTGTCTGCCATATGCATACATGTACATTATTTTACGTTATTTTCACTTGAAAAAATATATTTCTGTCATAACAACTCTTGGAGGGTTTAGCATGGTAATATACATGACAATGTTAATGTGTTTGGTCTTAGCGTAATAGATCTGCTGCGTTGCTGCTGTGGCAGAGCAAATACAGAGACTTGCTACTACTGCCAATACATCCACAGACATGCTGCTGTGAGCATGTAAGAAATACTGCTGCTGCACAAATAACATATACATTATGAAATAACCCCCATATATAGCATGCATGAATCACACCGTAGCCGATCTATACAGGTGGAGCTGGGGAAGGTGGAGGGTTTCTGAAGCGCACTGCAACTGCTACAGCAAGCACAAGCCAAGCTCATTGGCTGCTGATATAAAAGAGAACCAATCAGCTATGCCATGTTATAATGATGTCATTATGTCAGATTGAGTTAGACCTATCGGACAGCGGCATCTAGAGTTTCATGACAGAACTTTGTATTTATAAGGCTCGTCTTTGTTGCATTGACTAGAAATAAAGACAACGTATCTTAACATTTTAAGCTCTTCAAGTAAATTGATCTTGTTTTTGGGATGTTTACATATTTATTAAAAAATTAAGACAGACATACTAATTTAGGGAATCCTTTTTGCCGTGTGGTTGCTTCAGGCAATTCAGAAACTATGAAAGTGCTGCACCAAATGTTTTATGCAGCCGTTCGGAGAAGAACGTTTTTGAGATCTGGCTCTTGATAGTCTCCATCTCGTGATTCTGCTTGGTTGGTTAAGGGCTTATAAATACAGAAACCCACTGCTTTATAAATATGCAAAGACTTGGAATAATAAGCCTAGTTTTCTGTGTGTTTTTTAGTCTTGTTATTTTGCATCTAGGCTAAAACACTGTTCTGCAATAAGCTACATTCCCTGTAGAGGATTCAAACGATCTTCACAGTATCACTTACATTAACAGCTTCAAACAGCACGGATGCAGTGGAGACGCTTGAGTATGTGGGTGTACACACTCAGTGCACTCCGCCGGGCTCATTATTCATTTAAGAACAGGGGAAAGAGACGGCAGACAAGCCCTGAGCCAGGCGTGTGCTCTCCACTCTGCAGTATCGTGATTTGAGCCTGTCCTCCTAAATTACAACACTACAGAGATCAAAAGTCAGCTTCGTCTAAAGTCTGTTTCAATTGCGGTTTTGCTCTTCGAACGAGATCTACCTTTCTGCAGTTGAACATCCACAGTCCTCGTATCAATTTAGGACATGATGCAGTGACTAAGCAACTGAAACTGAGCCTAAAATATCCTCAAATCTGGGTGCTCAGGGAACAAAAACCTTGGACAGTTCTGTGTTTCTGGGAAAATGGTTTAAAATGTTTAAGTTAGCAATCTACACTGTTTAAAAGTTTGGGGTCAGATTTTTTTAATATTCTTTGACTCATTCTCACAAAGGCCGTACTTATTTACTGTATTTATTAATAATATTATTATTGATATATTTATTATTATTAAAATGTAAAATAAGTTTTCTATATATATATTTTAAATTCTAAATTTTCAGCAGCCATGTCTCCAGGCTTTAGTGTCACATGATCCTTTAGAAATCACTCTAATAAGCTGATTCAGTGCCCAAGTAACATTTCTTGTTACTATTAATGTTGACAACGTTTAATATTTGCTTAATATTTTTGTGGAAACTGTGATTTTCCATTTTTTTCAGGACACTCTGATGAAAAGAAAGTTCAACAGAACAACATTTATTTGAAATATAAATCTTGTATAACATTATAAACATATCCACTGTCACTTTTGATCAATTAAATGCTTCTATGCTGAATAAAAGTACTGAATAAAACTTTTTTGAATGGCATTATGGCAAATGCTGAGCTAATGAATATTGATTTTTTTTCCATGATTGGTCATTCCAGGAAGGTTACCTAGCAGCATCAGCATGACGTTAATAATATTCATAAACATGTCCTCACAGAAAGTCCATTATGTTCCAGAGATGACAAATAGTGAAACTAGCTAATGTATTTTATAAGACATCATCATTCTCTGCAAGCGCTTCCTGTCTGTGTGCCCGTGGGAGGCCAGTTTTGATCACACAAACAGTAAGCCTGTTGTATTTCTGCATATACTGCTGTTTTTCGTGCTGCCGAGCCGCAGGATGAGGTCTCATTATTACCTTTTCAGTTGGTGTGAGATCCTCCTTGTTTGGAAAGTCCTCCCGGTGTTTCGAATCTGGGTCAATTCCCTCCTGCTCCAAATATTGCACATTCATATTCAGCAGCCACGCAGCAGTGCGGTCCAATGCATTGGGATTCACAGGAGATGGAGCCTAATAAAAGTTCATTCAAACACACACAAAATAAATACATTATTGTATCATAATTAGCCATTCTAACATCTATACGAGTCTCTAATTTGTTAGCTTTCACTCATACACAAACAAACAAATGCCTTAAAACTTTTCAAGGTGACAACAACACTTGTGCTTGCTAGGAAAAACATTAAAACATTTTTAAATGAAGATTCATTCCACAGACATCAAAGTAACTGGACAATGCGAGCAGTCATTTAATCACTAGCACAGTGCTTTCGCTCCAGCAATTAATTCTGCTTGTCTGCTCCGTTCCTTTCTCTTTGACGGCGAGAAGGCTGCGTGTTTGTCTCAACCTAAGAGCCTCGTTGATTGTAGCGATGCACCAAAAGACTCATTAACCCCTGAGAGATCTGAGTGCCAATTTGTTTTAAGGATATCAGCCGAGTGCTAGCTAATTTAGTGGTATCTATATTACCTATGGGAATGTAGCAACTCACGGACCTAGTGAGACAGAAAGGATGTGATTGGTTTTAAAATGATATCTCTTGAGAACACGGAACTTTGAAAAGCATATTTTTCTTGATTGTAACAATAATAACTATGAATAGGTTTAACATTTCTGAAAAAAATGTGAACGGCGCCTACATTGCAAAACCTGCCACCATAATGGTAGTTGTTAGTGTGTTGCTGTGAGGTTGTTTTGGAGTTCGGAGTGCTTTTTAGTATGTTGGTTGCTAGGATATTCGGTTGGGTTGCTAGGTATTTGCTTATTAGGACAACTCAAGAAGAGCCGACCCTCAATCCTTAATGATATTTTGATCTCCAGATATAACTTGGGTCTTATCTATTTTATTTTCTAACACAGTTTATTGTCCAGGCATATGTTTAATTTCCAAAATTAAATAAAATAAAAGTTAAGTATATAGATATTTTTAAATAAATAAAAAATTACAACAGAAAATATAAGATTTATATATATAGACATACATATATAAATAATTAATAAAAACTATAATAGTATCTCAATGATCCTAAATTACACTGGTCCCATTATAGCCACTTGTTTAACATCTACATTTTTGACAATGTTAATTTTATTTGATTTTTAACCAATCAAAAACTTGTTCAAAACTTTTTAAAGACATTTGGATATATTAGTAAAATAATATACTGTAACAAGTAAAATAAATAAATAAATAAAATCTGCATTATTCAGCAAACACTTTTTTGTTAAACGAAATGTTTGAATATTTAATTTTGCACTAAATGTTATTTTCAGTGAGTACAATTTTAGCCAGAGTAAAACTGTCTAAAATCAACGCATATGACATGATAATGTGTATGATTTAGTAAAATGTAGAGAGTATTTTCATCAAAAGACAAAAAGAAAAAAAGTGTAAACATGAACTCACTTGTTTGTGTAGGGTGCGCTGCTTGGATTCTGGACTGTCCCCTTTGGAGGACGACGACTGCTGCCTCAGTCTGGTACTGCTGCTTGGCCAATCAGGAGATGATGACATCATACTTCCACTGGAGGGGCGGGGGTACGGCGCGGTGCTGAGCATGTTGGGCGGAGTGCGGCCCCTTGTGACGGCTGGAGGCGGCTGATCTATCCGGCGCTGCGGCCCCTGCGCTGTTCTGGCGAGGAACGTTGGCTTGGTGTTGGGGCTCCGTGAGGGACAGCTGTCTGCGGGTGAACTCTCCAGAACACCGAATTAACTCGTCCCCGCTGCTGCCCCCTCCACCGCTGGCCCCCGTGCTGGACTGGCTCAGGAATGGGTGCTTTGACGCCGCGGTAGCTGCTTCCTCTGCGTTACTCTGGGAGCTGATGGAGCTCTGGCATTCAGATCCCGAATCGGCCACCGCACGGGGCAATCCGGCAGCCATCTGGTACACGGGGTTCTGGAACGAGAGCGGGGCCAGCAGCTGGGACCTCCCCGGGGCGGTTTCTGTGCTCGGTGTGGTGGGGGTCTGACCTGGCCTCCTCAGGGTCGGACCGCTGGGCGTGTTGCCCTTAGCGGTGCGGGTGGTCCACACTCCTGTGCCCTGGCCCACAGAGGTCTGGCTGTCATTGATGGGGTCACTGAAGGAGGTGTTGGGAGCGCTCTCGAGGGAACGACTGTCCTGCAGGTCCACCATTGACAAGCTCTTGCTGCCATTGGGAATCTGAACATCTGGCTCATTGGCCTCCGAGTAACTGGAGCTGCGGGCAGGCGACGGTTGGATCATAGAATTCTTCGTTACGAAAAACAGATCCTTGTTTTCGGGAGTCGGTGAGGGCAGCCGAGTGAAATCCACCAACCTGTCCAAGTGGCAATGGGACAAAATGAAAATCACAGCTGTCCTTTCATTCAAATCAAACTCATTGTTTGCCAATCCAGCTCATTTGCATGGCTAATGGATGTGTGTGTGCTGATGTGACAGATCACAGTCCAAACACTGTACTTTGACAAAACATGTAAACTAAGCTGTATTAAAATATGTCTTTGGTTACTGTGCTAGAGAACAAACCACCTTGAGGAAAAGGAATGTATGAACAATGCCTTGCTTTGGTGCTCTTTAGTCAAAACAAATCTGTTTCTAATGGAGAAACTGGCCATGTTAACTGCATGAATTGTATTGTCAGTTTCTATATTTACACTATCGTTCAAAGTTTGCTTTGATTCAAAGTGACTGACTGTGCATTCAAACAGTATGCGTGTTTCTAAGAGAACTGAGCCATGACCCTGACGTTTCTATTACTGTGCTCTGCCAGTTGAGATAATCAACGCCACACAGATAGTTAGACAGTAACGTTATATAGTAGGGATGGGAAGATTCCCCAATTCGCTCGGCGCATGGGCCAAAAAAGTTAACGATGCGATGCATTGGTTGGCATTTGTATCGCGATGCATCGTTTCTAACATACTTACATCTGTAAAAAATATTTATTTATTTATAATTACTAGTGGATGCGCTACACTTTTATTGTTTAGAAAGTGACCAATAATCTGTGACCAATATTTTCTATGTAGATTGATTTCTCCTCTCGAAACTGTTTCTCAAGCGCGTTCTCTCATCACCGCTGCGCGTGAATATGACGAATCACAACAGCACGGACACCTGATGAAAAACTGGGATTAAACTCCAAAACCTGACTTGAAATAACCTAACAAATCAATCGTGGCTAAAGCGGTTATAAACGACAATGTAAATTCACACAATCTAACAAATTTGTGCACGCTTATTCTTAAGCAGCCCTTAATGTCGATAATGGATCAAATCGATCCACCATGACAAACAGCGAATATATCTGTGCTGTTTAATGCATTTGAGACATTGTGTTTTCCTCAGTGCATAACTGACATGTCGCGAGTATATTTTTCATCTGTAAACGTTAGAAAGTCATGCAAATATATCCATTTTGCTTTCAGGAGTGGGCTTACGCGAGTGGACGAGCGCTGCTACACACATGTGTGCTAAAATAGGAGCGCAATAATTCTGAGTCAAATATGCATTTTATGATAGCAGTAACTGTAAAGGAACTATTGTAATGGGTAAATAAAATGTAGGCTAATACAGTCCTAATTACTAAGCTCAGATGAGTTAATCTGTTTCTTAGCAGTTAAAATGTAGTTTTAATTTAGTGATTTTAACTTTTAGTTTAGTGATTGTTAATGCTTTAAAGAGCAAGATTGTAATGTTCTAATGCTATCTGTTCTAACTATAAAAGCTACAGCTGTCATAAAACCAGATAGAAAGGCTGCATGGCTATGATAGTATGTGAGAGAGTCAGTGGTAATATCATTGGTCAGCGAGGAGCTCAGTTTAGCCTGACAGTTTGCCTGCCCTGAACCAGGTTAGCTTTCCAGCAAAAGTAGCCACAGTGACTGAGGTTGATCTTTGTTAAATTTGCTTTATGGAACCAAATTATTTGACAATGAGTCAGACTAACTGAAATAAGCCTGGCCTATTTGGTAAACTTGTTTTATGAAACAGCCCTCAAGGCATTAGAAGTCAGAAAACACAAGTTAATTTATGATTTGCTTTCTGTCTGAACCAACGAAATAAAAGTGATCATATTTTTCCTATTGCATCGAATCGCATTGTGTTGAATCGAATCGAAATCGAATCGCACTGCATCGTAATAGGGGTGAATGGGTAAAAGGGTTGACTATGCATCGAGATGCGTATCGCATCGGCCACAGTTATAGAGATGCACATCCCTAGTAAATAGGTAGTAAAAGATCTGAAAACTAACTATTAAAACGTGAAGATATTATCAGATACAAGTAATAAGCACTGGGTGATCAGTCGAGCAGCAAGATATGGCGTTTTATAAGAGCCTTGCTTGGGACACATTTTACACCTTCATTTTTACTGTATTCCACAACAGAATGATAAGATTTGACAAGCTTGCAGTTTTCCCTCTCAGCTTAATTTGCATTTCACAGTGTCGTATTTAAGACTCCCACCTAAATATATGAGTGCTTTAAAAGTATCTCCCTCATTTCACTGACTGCCACAGAAATTAGCCATCAACTCACAAAGATCACTTCCCAGAGCCCACAGAATTAGAATTCTTTGGGGATTTTTTAAAAAGTTTTTAGTTTTTAAAAGCATTTTCAGTTTATCGGTTCCTTAGTTAGAAGCATGAGTAATGCTAAACAAGACTGTATTTTAGCTTTCCAGTTAAATTATATACTTCTTATTACTTTTTGAAGGACAATAATCTGCAATCTAGACTAGGCTGAAACTGAAAAGTCTGGCTACAGTATGGAAGACCATTTTTTCCTTGACTCACCCTGTGATCTCACTGTCAATGACCATTTTTTGCAGACCGGTAGACAGGCTGCTGCTGGGTAGAGTGGGGGAGCCCACACGCTCGGTGGGAGACGGCATGGGGGCTCCGGTGGGGTTTGTCAGGGCCGAATTCACGTCCCGCAGGATCCGTGCTAAAGGACCCAGTTTAGTGATAGTACTCTACAACACAATACAGAACTGTGAATGACTGGATTCATACTTGATAGAGCATTGTGAACTCACTCTGTTGAGTACATTTAATATTACTATAGAAAAAAGAATCTATTCTAGAATCTAAAATAAATATTAGCATGTTATTCCAGTACAGCTTTGGATAAAAGTTTCTGCTTAATGCATAAACGCAAATATCAGCTATTTCACATTTGAGATCACTAGCTTTGATTGTGGCTCATCCAGTCAGATGTTAGAGCCAGTATTGTCTGTATTTCATCTTAAATAAAAATCCATTCTCTTCAGATAATCACTTGATAATCTAAATTGAGCTCTTTGTAATTTTTCAGAATCTACAATTTTTTTTATCTCAAATTACAATGAGATGTGATGGTAAGTTTTTCTGTGAGAAAAAATGTTACCCTCTGTGAAATCCAGGCTAAAGTCTCAAAATCTAATTCTGAGATAACAAGCATCAAAGTTGAATTCCAACCATTAATTTCACTATAATTTCAATCTTTGACATGGCCTTACTCAGTCAATTTTAAAGATACGAAGGTTAAATTTTCACAGAATGTTCTTTACCGTATGAAGGATGATTTTATGTAGAAAACAGTAAATCACAAAAAAAATCGACTTTAGCTGGGTTTTCACAGAGAGGGTCACAAATGATATCTGTTCAATCACAGGAATTCACCTGATCGAGTTGTGAAACGGCTTCTGACAGGAGAGAATGGAGAGTGGAGAGTTCACGGCCCAGGTCAACATAACCCTCGAAGCCTGCTGTGTTTGAGATGGTCTCCGGATTGGAGATCTCCAGCAGGAAGCGCTGCATGTTGGTCCATTCGTGCTCCAAGAATTGATTCATGAAGGACATGTACTCCTCCTTACTGCCAAACCTACAACATAAAACACAGTAAATACAGTTTACTCTGATGAAAATGTACCATCCACAACAGTTTATCAGTATGTTCAAATAACTAACTGCAACCACAGAAGTATAATGCATTAAACTCATGATCAACATCAAATTTCATTGTCATTTCAGTATCATAATGTGACCAATCTTAAATCTCAAAATCAGTCTTAAGTCGCTGGAGTATATTTGTAGTAATAGCCAAAAATACATTGTATGGGTCAAAATTGTTGTTTTTCTTGCCAAAAACCATTATGGACATTAAGTAAAGATCATGTTCCATGAATATATTTTGTAAATTTCCTACTGTAAATATATTAAAACTTAATTTTTGATTAGTAATTTGCATTGCTAAGAACTTTATTTGGACAACTTTAAAGGGATATTTTTTAATATTTAGATTTTTTTCAACATCATCTGAAAGCTCAATAAATATTCCATTGATGTATGGTTTGTTAGAATAGGACAATATTTGGCTGAGATACAATTATTTGAAAATCTGGAATCTGAGGGTGCAAAAAATTCAAAATATAAAACAAAAATCACCTTTAAAGTTGTACAAATGAAGTCCTTAGCAATGCAAATTACTAATCAAAAATTTTGTTTTGATATATTTACGGTAGGAAATGTACAAAATATCTTCATAGAACATGATCTTTACTTAATTTCCTAATGTTTTTTGGAATAAAGGAAAAATCGTAATTTGACCCATACAATGTATTGGTGGCTTTTGCTAAAAATACCTGTGACTTAGGACTGGTTTTGTGGTCCATGGTCATATATATCCTTTATTTGCATGAAGAAAGACACTCACTTGGTGAAGTTGGCGAGGTTTTGTGTCACTTTGGCGATAAGCGTAAGTGTCCGGGCGGTGCGGTCGTCTGGATATTCCTGCATGAGGCTGAAGAGTGAGGGTGACATGATGGCAGGACACAGGAAGCGCAGGAAAAGAGATGCGCTGATCAGGCGTTCGCTGATGTCCGGTCGTCCTCGGTTACTGCACTCCTGCCTCCAGGATGCAAACACTTCCTTGAGCTCCCGAGGAAACACGCTGGAGTAGAAACACAACAAAATTAATTGACCAGAAAATATCAGAGCGAACACCACATTTTTATTACAGCTAAAAATATCAGTATACAGGTCTGGAACAACATTAGGGTGAGTAAATGATGACTTTAAACCAGTGAGCTGAAATCTTGTCTAGCACTGCTGAGTAACTGTTTAGTAACAAACGGGCTCAAAAACAACAACACTCCCACTCAGTTCTGCATTCCCACATCGAATCACAGTCACCGTGTGCATTTAATCAAGTGTTAACAACACTTTCACTGCTACACCCTTTAACCGTTACGCCCGCCTTCAATTTTCACATCACCGCCGTAAGGACGTCCTCTGCTGCGGCCTCTAGCTCACCACAATCTGCCGTTTAAGTTGCTCTTTTTAAGACAGGGAGACATAAAAATGGCACATAACAAAACCCTGGCAGAGGTAGACACAACTTATCAAGATTCTGTTTAAAATACTCCTCAAAGGGAGAAAAATGACATTCCCCTGATAGAATATCTTGCACTGGGCCATTGCAGGAGGGAGTAATTTCATACCCAGCATGCTTTTGCAGATACGTAGGTGATGATTGAGGAACAGCACAGTCTCTATGAGGACAGATGGAGACCTCTCACTTTTTATAAATCTTACTATGCCAGGCATCATGGGCTTTTTGGAGAAATTACAAATTTGTCTAGAAATAATTGAAAAGCAGCCGAAAACCCTTTGTAAGTCATAATATTCTTGCATGTTTTTAGTAATTTACATTTATGCATTTGATAGATGCTTATCATACAAAATGACTTACATTGCATTCAAGGAATATATATTTTATCAGTTCCTTGACTGCCTGAGATTCAAACCATGACCTAAACAGTGCCTATTATTAATATTAATAGGCACTGGTTATTATTAATAGGCATACAGTCTGTCTGTCTGTCTGTCTAAGGGCGTAAGTGACATTTTTGGTGAAATGGAGATATCAAATGAAAGCTCTTAATGAGCTATTTCTATTGGCAAAAGTACTGTCATTTGTGAGTGTACAAATTTGTATTATAAACAAATGAAATCAGTACAAATAGTCAGATCAAACTATGGTAAAAAAAAATGGTTTGGCTCTCTTGTAAAGTTGGTAAAATGTCATGCCTTTCTCTGGTTCTCACCCCTCGATGCACACACACACACACACACACACACACACACACACACACACACACACACACACACACACACACACACACACACACACACACACACACACACACACACACACACACACACACACACACACACACACACACACACACACACACACACACACACACACACACACACACACACACACACACACACACACACACACACACACACATATATATTAGTTCAAATATCGCTGGAAACTTACTGATTCAAAAATTATAATTCAACTTTATTTGAAGTACTACATGTGCACAATGCACATTTCTTAATATATAAACCTAAAATGTTTTAACATCACTATAGCTGAGGATTGTATGATCTTTGAATAATAGCGGTCTTTAAACACAAGACATTTAAAGTGTACCTAAAGTATACTTGCAATAGTTCCACTTTAGCACAATCAAATATACTTCAGTATTTAGTTGGACTTCAGCACTACTTCTGCACAATTAAAGCGCATTAAGTACAACATTAGTTGTTCCAGTCTAGCAGACCTTAAGTATACCAGTTTAGTATACCAAAAGTACAATTGCAGGGTAATTTTATTAATTACATAAATATGTAAATGTATTTGTAGTATACTTAGCATGAAATAAATGCAATTAAATTTTTGTACAGGTATATTTATTTTTCACTAGGGATGTTTCCAATAAAACGAAAATTCCCATGAATCTGTCTAGGGCAGTTGAGATGAGCTGTGTGCATACGCTGATGGTGAATTTGATGGCATTACCAGTATGAATTGATGATCTTGCAGAAAGCCAGCTCACAGCACATCTTGAGGTTGCTCTGGTGCTCATGCAGGTCACCGGAGGAGCACTTAGACGGATCCACCTCACAGTTCTCGTCTGACTCATACAGGGCTTTGATGAACTCACCTGGGACGAAGAAAGTAAACAATGCAGAAAACCTCATTTAGCACAGACAGAGTGCAGCCTGCTGCAGCACTGTACTGCCGCTTATATGTTACAGTTGCACAAGTTGAACAAAGGAATGATTACTATTAGGAATTAAAATTACTTTAGCAAAAATATTTGAAAAATGTACTCATCAGATGAGATGTATAATAAAAGCTGATTATTTTACAGTCCAAAATAAACACCATCTTTGAAGAATTTGCAGTAAATGTTTAGACACATTTCATTTACATCACTTGAATCAACAGAAAATTGAAATAAATATTTTGTTTATTTCATAAGGTACAAAAATGAATTGCAACATTTCGTAATGTGAAACTATGCTGTATGTAAACTGCATCACTTTTGAAAGTATTTTCCCAGCATCAAACAAACTCTTTTGAGGGAAACCAAGCCTTAAAACTTTCCCTCCTCACTCGATTTTGTTCCCTTATTCGACTTGATATTTTAAATAATTTAACAGAACTTCAAAAACACAGACTACACTCAAAAAAGCAGTAAATTATTGATTATATATTCTCACAAGCATAGTTGATGGTCTGCAGAAGTTGTAAAGAAAGTATTACACTGCTTTGATTTGAAAGACAATTTTCACAGAGACGTATACACAGTCAGTATTTTTATTTTTTTTACCTAAAGCATCCTGAAGGTACTTCTGTCCCACTAGTTTCAGGTACTTCTCTATAGCTTTAGTAGCCAGTGTGTTCTCACGGAATATGAGATGCTCATTGTCTCCGCACCGATCCACCTCAGACATCATCAGATCTGTCAGAAAGTCCTGAGGGAGACAGAACATTAAGAAGTCTTTATTGATGAGCAGAATTTCTAGAGATAGACTTTAACTGCTTGAAACCTTAGTTTAAATTATAAATGCTTTCCATTGACTCTCATTTGTCAAGATAACAATGTTTCACCCAAACTCATCGGTCGAGCAAATGTTGCTGTCTGATTCTGGCTGACTGGGATGCTTAGACAAATACATCAATGCTTTCATACCTCATCAGATAATTCAACTATATTTAGAGTAGAGTTGTTTTTGCATATAAAACTGACAATAATGGCACACAAATCATGCTGGCTTTAGAACACACAATACACCTCAAAGGAAAAGGCTGTGTTTGTGTCTACTGTGCAGCTTCTGGTCGGTTTCCTCCTTTCTTTCCCCATCTGCCCATCTTTGATCACTCTGTTTTTGAAGTCCCACATTTGATTCTGAACCACACAGAACCTGGTGTCTGACTGGATGACCTGGAAAACAGCAAATGCATCTGATGGGCCGGATGCAGGGGTTTTATTTGGAGACACACAGCAGCTCCAGTCAGAGCGTGTTTCGGATTGAGACGGTTATGGATATCCAGCAGGGGAGAGATGACTCATACGCAGTGATACCGTATTGATTGTGGGATAATGGACATTGTATAGTTCAGCGAGGTCTTGTAATATTCTTTGCCTCACTTCCTGTTTTTCCTCTCTCATGATGCGTATCTCATGTTTCGGCTCCGCCTTCACTGCATCTGTAATCGGTTTCAGCTGAGCACATCAAGACCTCAGAAGCTCACGAGAAAACATGCTAATAATGATTTGTTCTCATGTGGCCCTCGTGAGAGGTCTTTTATAGTCTATTGGCTTAATTTACATTCAAAGTATAATTTACATTCAGAGCTCCAAAATGTACAAAAAGCACGATAAAAGAAGACATGTGCACTAAAAAACTCGTAAAACCACCTAATATCTTCAGATAATTTTAATTGTTATTTGTTGAAAATTGAAATGGAAAAATCAAGTTTTAAGATTTCAGAGCTATGCCTGATGGGAAGATCTTAAGTGAATAATGCACTTTTTATTTTGCACAGAAAAAAAACAGTCTGGATTTTAATGACAGGAAGTGTAATTTACTTAATTGCAATTCTAAGCTATTCAACAGGTAATGGCTTTGTGGGAAATTAAGTTCTTCCACCTCGATCCATAAATCTGCCTGTCTGTCAGTAAAAACTATAAACCTTCAAAACTTTTTTTTTCTTCAAATTATTAATAAAAATCAGATGGAGAGGGAAAAAAGTATTACAAGACCAAAGATCTCTGCATATTTTTCAAATTAAATTGAAGTTATTAGGTTCTTTTTCCCCAAACAGTCTAAAGATCAATGCACACTGAGTCATTTCATATGCGGGGGGCTCAACCAAAATGGTTGCTACGGACGCAAAAACTCAAAAAAATCAAACTTGTTCTGAATTTTTTTTATTATGGATGAAAGTTTCGAAGGCAGTGTGTAAACGTTATTGACACAACATGAGGTCGTATTTATTTTTAAATGTGCGAAAATTTCAGACGAGAATTTCAGACTGAGTGTGCAAAGACTTTTAGTCACCAAAGAATGATAATTAAATATGATAAAGCAGAATTGAGTTGATGCTGTCAGATACTTAAAATTAGTTCAAATTGTATTATTTAAGAAGCATTAAATTGCTTCTGACCTGTATAAGGTCCATGTGTTTAGCATGGATGCATTAAGAGACCTGTACGA
The DNA here is from genome assembly GCA_027422405.1 of Ptychobarbus kaznakovi. NCBI lineage: Eukaryota > Metazoa > Chordata > Actinopteri > Cypriniformes > Cyprinidae > Ptychobarbus > Ptychobarbus kaznakovi. Next base: position 20,369,398 of record CM049810.1, on the reverse strand, counting down.
GTTCCCATGCTACTCCATGTTGGTCTAGGATGCATAACGATGGCATACACCATCAGAACACATGATCCCATCCCACCAGCATCAAAAACACAATCTGGTCATAAGCTATGTAATGCGAGAGTGATGAAGGATCAATGTGGGTGGTGCTGTGCTACTGCTGTCAGCAGAATCTCCGTAAAGGACATGGGCGTGTGTGTGTGTGTGTGTGTGTGTGTGTGTGTGTGTGTGTGTCTACAGCTGACCGTGAGTTCTGCTGATGCCCTGGCATTGGATCAATGATCTGCAGCAGATGTATAACTGTGTTTTGAGAGATACTATCAGAGTCATTATTGCATGTCTCTACAAGCACCCTTCTGATGATTCAGTCTACTAAGCAGGTGTTCGCAACAATCTAAACAGTTGCCGAGACATTACACTTATATAAGACAAGAACAAGACAGGATTTTCTGTGCTGCACAAAGCTCTCTCAGCCATCCCCGGTGGGATCAGGTGATAAGGGCATATCTGAGCTGTTCCCTTCCCAGTCAGGCAGAGGTGTATTGTGGCTATGACACTTAGAGGATCAAATGAGACCCAGTTTCTCGAAAAGCTCTGCGTCTTTGGCAGGAGTCACAACGCTCGGTATTCAATTAGGACACGAGAGCTTAACACAGTGAACAGCACTCAGCGCCCGTTCCCTGATGAGACTTATCCGTAGTCTCACCACTAATCAGACGTCACCGAGCACAGCCCATTTTCTCCGGCATACCTGTCACATCCCATCATGCCTGTCTGTAGCCTAGCACCACAACCAGTACACATCTTCAAAAGAAAAACTATGAGGGTTTTATGGAAAATGTAGTACTAGTGAAGCATTTACTGCATACTAGTTAGAATATACGGTCTATATTTTAAGCAAATAATACATGTGAAACAGTATGCAAACTGTAAATGCTTTAAGGTAGTGTCAGATATTGTTGTCACATGACCGTATTAGATTGCATGAGTGGTGCCCAGAAATATGGCTATTTGCAGCCCAGTTTTGTTAAAAAATATCTTTGGCAGTCGAGAGGGAGATGTTAAAAATCATGGTTGATATTACTTCCAGTTCATTCGTCACACTGCAAGTCAAGCACACTGCATTGCAGGATACTGTGCTGCTATGTGCATACTGAACATTTTGGTAAAAATATAGTAGGTCATTCATTTTCTGTGTATAAAATTATCATAATGTGCACAGTATACACTGCTGCTAAAAAGTTTGCTGTTTATTTTTACAGTTTTTGAAACAAGCTTCTTATACCCAACAAGGCTGCATTTATTTGATCAGAGCTACAGTAAGAACAGTAATATTATTACAATTTAAAATAACTGCTTTCTAGTTTAATATATTTTAAAATCTCATTTATTAATTTGATGCAAAGCTGAATTTTGAGAATCCATTACATAATCCTTCAGAAATCATTCTAATATTCTGATTTGGGGCTCAATAAATATTTCTTATTATTTTCAATGACTAAAACAGTTGTGCTGCATATTTTTGTGGAAACTGTCATTTTTTCAGAACTCTTTGATGAATAGAAGGTTCAAAAGAACAGCATTTATTTGAAATGGAAATCTTTAGTAACATTAAACACTTTATTTACTGTCACTTTTGATATATATATATATATATATATATATATATATATGTGTGTGTGTGTGTGTGTGTGTGTCCGCATGCATATATGTGTATATATATATACAGTATATATATATATATATATATATATACACACACACACACGCACACACACGCACGCACGCACGCACACATATATATATATAAAACCTGACACAACCTATTGTTAGTTTTGTTGTTTATTTAGCTCATTTAATTAAACCAAACCAATAAAACTCAAATATGTTGGTATGTTCAAATACTGTGAATTCAAATTGTTTTCATTGGCCATTCAGTCATTATGATACTTATCCATATTTCCCATTTTTCCTGCTGTCCAGTAGCCTGTGGAAGGGTTGTTAACGTCCTGTTTAAGCTTCATGCTTACAACGGTTTGAGGCAGGCATGAATAAGTAAGCAGTGGCTTGTTAAAATGGCATTGTGTGCCCTCAAGAGTCCGTTCATCCTCTGGGCGATCCACTAATGACCCCTGTCCCACAGGCCCAGCCTCCCTAGTGCACACCCATGCTGATAAATAATCTTTCGGACTCGCACATTACAGCTTAATTCTTCACTGTGCGTGATCACATGAACCCGTTTGGCCCTCAAACCAACAGCTGAATTAATGAAAGCTGATTAGCATGAGGCCTGACACTTGGAATTTCCCTCGGGACAAACCCTGAGCGGACACTTTGGCTCTTTATGTGAGGTTAGAATCGTGAATCTCCCCCCCACCGGCTCACTCCTCACACAGCACGATCAATAGTTCCTGCACAAACAGACTGGATCTATATCTGTGCATCACAAAGCTCGGATTTAAATTGTTGTGGATACATTTTATTTATTTAAAATATATATATATATATATATATATATATTATATTTTTATCAATTTAAAGTCACAATGAAATCAAAAGAGGTAATTCTTATTTATTCAGGCCAGCAGGAAATTATATTAAATATTATTTAAAATATAATGAAATATAAAGACATTTATGAAAGATAAATATATACATTTGTAAAAATATATATATAATTATTAATGGTATATTTAAAAATAATATATATTTAGGAGCTTTATATAAAATTTACAAGGAGCAATAAATAAATATAAAATACATAAAAAACAATTATGTTTTAAAAATAAGATAAAAACATTGGTTATTTTTGGTTTTATTTATCGGCCTTTTTAACTTTGGATAAAGCTATCGGTATAATCTAAATTAAAAGGTATCATGTAAAGACATGAAATGAATATAGTTAATAATTTAAATATTGATATACAGTATAAATTCAGTATATAATATATACACATTATATTATTCATATGCAGATTACATACCATAACTACTGCATATTTAAAAAAGTAAATAATACCTATTTAGGAGCTTTTTTCGAAAATTGACATGAAAAAAAAACTAACTAACATGAAAACTTAATTATATAAATATATATATAAACATTGGATTTTTAAAATGTAATGACCGTTTACACACACACACACACACACACACACACACACACACACACACACACACACACACACACACACACACACACACACACACACACACACACACACACACACACACACACACACACACACACACACACACACACACACACACACACACACACACACACACACACACACACACACACACACACACACACACACACACATCATACATAATATATATATATACACAGTATGTATATACATAGTACATAATACAGACACACTAGTGTATACATTATATATTGAATACCTACTGTATAAACGGTGCATTTAAAAATGTAAATAATAGGAGATTTATCTAAAATCAACAAGGGGTAATAAATAAATATAAAAAAATAACAATGGATATTTCACATCTTTTTATTCCCCTTTGTATTTATAGTTGATAAAGCTCCTGAATAGGTATTAAATATGTAATTCATATCTTAATATATACAGTATATAATATTGTATACATTCTATACTGAATACATACTGTGAATACATGCTGTATCTTTACCATTTACAGTTATGTGCATCAAAAGATGTTTGATACATTAACCAAGCTCAAATGCACAGCATCTCAAGACTACTTTACAAATTTGATGGCTAATTATTAGATCAATAAAGGTGAATGTCATACTATGCGACTACACATTATGGCGAGCTTATCATTCAACAATTCTGGCATGCAGCAATTCAATTTGAAGACCATTTTAAAATGAGATACCGCATGCAGACAGATATTATTTCAATCACGTGCTATCAGTACATAATCAGGCTAATCAGTCCTCATTATTGAAATCATGCAGGCCTGCAGACAAAGACAGGAAGCTGTGGAATGCAGAGACTAAGTCAATGCACTTGATTTACAGTAACCAGGCTTCAGCTAATGAAAGACAATGCACTGGCTGACCAGCTCTGGCCTCGTATAATGAGAGACAATGCAGTCCCTGACCAATTAACTGTTCTGTAATGAAAGACTGTGGCCTTATTGACTTACAGTTCTGCTGTAATGACAGACCAGCCACTTCGTTGATTGTCTGAAAAATTACATATTACTGTATGCATTCTGTCTTGAATTGTGTGCTGTGATGGCAAAATGTTGGAAAATAACAGCTATGGGCTGCTGAAAAGGACAGAATCAATTTTTCATTCAACACAAAAGGCAAACAAAATACCAAAATCTCATTCAATGTCTAAACACAAGACACATTGTGCTTTGGGCTTGTATTGCTGCATTGCAAATTCCAAATAAGCTCAGAGTGGCACTTTACAATAATGCAATCGCATATTCTAGAGAACTGGATGGCAAATTGTTGTGCAGGTCCGTTATGATGCAACAATGGCTTGGAACCGCAAAAAAAAAACAAAAAGCAATTGCAAAACAACTCTCTCTAGCAGCATTTGATCAATAATGACAGATAAGTGATAAAGCGTCAGACGGAGTGCTTTTGTTTGTGATGTCATTTGATTCTAAGGTTGATTTATGGCGAGTATCAGAGCCGTACGTGCTCAAGTTAATGAGGGCAATCATAGCGCTCAGCACTCCTGTGATTAAATGAAGGGAAGCAGGCCACATCTCTATTGTTCTACTCTATCATTGACGTTTTTCGTAGCTGGATATTTGATGGGTTTAGAGTAAGGCCTAGAACGTCCTGTTCTGTTTCTTTTGGCAACACTTACAGCTAGGCAAATGCTTCGCTTCAGAAAAAACTCTTCAAAATAACTGTCACTGTCAGTCAGCTTTTCTATACTAAGACCTCAAAATCCAAACTAACTCAGAATGTAACATGGGAACTCAAAGTAGCACAATGATTGTTGAGTGTTTTAACTTGACAAAGATGTACAAATCGTCACTCTCTCGTTCGGTTGTCAGCAAACTGCATCTGTGAGTCTATAATTAAATAATATTCCTAGAAATAACAAATGCAGCCAGGCAACACATTTACTTTTATAGTCAGCATGAAAAGGCTTTTGCACCTCATTTTAATTATGGAATATGATGCATTTCTGAGTGATGACTTCTGAAAATTATAGCGTTTTAGTGGCACGTTAAAAAAAATACTAAATAAATAGAATAAAAATTACGAGAATTAAAGTTTAAATATTTCAGGAATAAAGTCAGAATTACAACTTTATTCAATGCAGGAATAATATAGTAGAAAAATGAGATTACAGTTTTAATATTTTGAGAATAAAGTTAATATTTTGATTAATCGTTGTTCCTTTACCTTCTATGTAAGAAATGGATGATTTTGTTCAATCTACTTTAGGACAGGATTTAGCAATAAATAACTCTAAAATAGCAACCAGTGGTCCACTTTAATCTCATATTGCTATGAATTTATTCTCCTATTGATATATGACTTGTTCTGCTAATTTTGACTTTATTCTCAAAATACTAGGAATTATCTCACAATGCTACTATTTTAATCTCAAAATATTACAACTTTAATCTCTCAATGCTACGACTTTATTCTCACAATTCTGACTTGACTTATTTTTTAAATAGTACAACTTTATTCTTGTAATCTTACATCTGTAATTTTTTTTTACATAGCACTAAAATGCTGATGTATATATGTAATGGAGGCCAGCGAGTAGGTGCAGTGCAGGTAAACCTCACTCCCCTGATCTCAAGAGACGCACTAGCGACTGATGCTTGTGGCTGCAGCCATTTAGCCCCCTGGTTAGCACATCCGCCTCACATGCAGGAGGCCCTGGGAAGAAGGCGAGCGGGACCCGTTATGTATATATATATATATATATATATATATATATATATACACACACACTAGGGGTTAAATTACTTCTGATTTTTTAAAGTCGACTTTTATGTGATGAAAGTCAAGTCGAAGTCGACTAGTCGCTGATGACGTCATTAATGAACAAATAAGTCTGGAGCTGTGATAAACACCTTGTGCACAGTTATGAAATATGACACAGCGCTGCCCACATGACTATTGCTCCTATAACAGCTTATTTTTATCAGTTCTTTAGTCTTTGGGTCGTTATATTTCTCACAGATTCCTGCTCGTTCTAAATCAGATACAGATAAGTAGCACAGTAAAGATTACATTCATATGAATGAATGCATTAGTGAGAGCGGTTGCGTGTGTGAATTAATTCTACCTGACAGCGTCTCTCTACTAGTAGTGAAGCTGTGGGATTTAGTTATTAAGAAATATATGCTTGGACCTTTTCAGTTTCTAAGCTATTTTACAGAGAAATCACAGAACAGTGTTGACAATACATTTTCACGCTGAATGATTCTGTGCGTGCGAGATCTGCGCGTGATGTATTGTGCGCGCGACTGTCTGTAGCTATGTGTGTGCGTTACAGTGCAGCAGCGCATTAGATTAGAACGTGATTAACTTACCTGTACAATAAGCTGTTTAAAACCTGCATTCTGCCGTTCAATTTCCAGCATCCAGTAATATAATCACACATGTCTTGTGGAGCGCATTCAGAGTATGAATTAGTTTGTAATTTTAACTGTTTGGAAACGGAGCGTAAATGTGGATTTATTATTTTCCTATTGCGCCCTCTATAGGACCAGCGACTAGTCGACTTCAAGCTTAAAGCGTCATGGCAGAGCACTGAAGTCAACAAATCGATTAGTCTGTGCAACCCCTAATACACACACATACTAAAAATGTATTAGACAAACATTTTAAATATTCTTAGTATTGTATACAAAAATTATAGCTTTTAAATTATAAATATAACTTTTACTTTCAAAATTACACTACTCGCAAATAAGATTTGTGTATGATTTAATTTTTCTATTTTTTACTGTACCTATCATATTTGTTTTATATACTGTACAACAGTACCCTGAAACTTTTATATTGTAATAATGTGAACTGATGAATCCTGTACAACAAGAGCAGTAATGTGCATTAGGAGAGGAAATGGGGTGAACTCTGATTTCATGTTTCCTTTAAAGTGGCATTTACAACGCAATCATCTTACCTTGGCCTTGCCTGTGCTTTGTAAGATATGGACAAGTGCACAAGCCATCTCCTCCTTGTTCTTCACACTTAGCGCTGGCTCCAGCAACGAGCACATTAGCATATAATTGTTAGTAATATACTCTGCAAACTCCTTGTACAGCTCCATGGGGAGGATGCTCATGCTCTGATATCGGGATTTCATTCGGACCATGGGTCCTGGACTCTTTCCTTTATTGGGATTCGGCATGCTCACGGAATACCATTTTTCCACAAACTGCCGCCCGGTGACTGCTGCTATAGGCATATTGACCAGGCCCACGTAGTTATTTTTGTCCTTCTTTTTCTTTTTGTCTGTTTCTTTGTAAAGATGCACAGTGATGCTCTTAACTGAGGGCAGGTTGTTGAACTCAAAGTGTTCGCCCCAGAAAACATTGTCCGTTTTGAGTTTGCAGGTAGTCCGTGCGTATAATGTGTCATCCAGACAAAGTTCACAGAAGTATTTTTTCTTTGCCGGCAAGTCCTTGGCTTCGATAATCCAACATTTCAGCATGTTTTCCACCCGACGGGTGTTATCCTGCGGAATATAAAAAAACGAAAACACTGCGTTTTACAGTGACCTCTGTAAACTGCAGAAAGGAATTAGATACTGACAAACAATGTATAGCCTGAATGCACTGTAAGTCGCTTTGGATAAAAGCGTCTGCTAAATGCATAAATGTAAAATGTAGATGACCTCCTGTGTACTTAACAAGTTAAGCCGAGTTAATGCAGAGAAGTCGATCAGAAATGGTCAATATGTGAGACAGGATATATGAAAAAGCATCATGCTGACTGGCTTAAACCTCATCTCGTCTAGAATTACCCAGGATTCAGATGAATCATCCAGTTTACCTTGTTGGGATGCACAGCACGTCTCAAATTCTCCATCCATTTGTCTCTCTCGGCAGCCGACCGACATGAGAAGCATTTGCTTCCTGTTGAAGTAGTTACCTGCAATTACAGATTACAATTATCAAATTTGCGGATAAGTGCATTAAGGGAGCTGGAAAGGACTGAAATGCAGATTCGGTAGATGGTGGAAGTGAGCAGAGAGATCCACTGAACGCTGCAGCACTCAATCAATGAAGCGTTTCCCAGGAGTGGAGAGCAATTACATTTGGAGGAAGAATAAAACTCTCAAATAGCCCTATCAGACAGAACGCACTTAGATCTAAAGTATTTGCAGGATCACATGCGATATCAGAGTTGAGATACATGCATACGCCTTTTATACAAATGTTCTTTTCATATCCAAATTGTTATCCTGAGAAGACCATCTGCTCACAGTCACACAATCCAGGTAAGAACAAAAGTACTGGACCACGTTTGAATACCGAAGGGTGATATCACTAAACAGTTGTGAGACTTTTGCATGCTGTGTTTCAGAACAAAAACAGCTCTAATCTGAAAACCCATCCAGTTTAACCAGGCTTTATCTGCGCTGATGTAGCGCTGCTTCTCCTTTGTATTTAAACTATACTTGAAATAAACATCTAAAATAATAATAAGTCATTAGAAAAATTAAGAAGTAAATATTAAAGAATAAGTCATTGCAATTAAATTAGAATGTAAACTTAATTAATTGAGAAATATAATAAAAATTAAATAATTTTACATGATAACATTTAAATAGATTATATTTAAACTGAAATAAATATCTAAAATAAATAAAGTAACAAATATTAAACAAAAATAAATAATTGTAAAATAGTTACATTTAAATAACATTTGAAATATAGATATTTTAAATAAGTAGTTTGCAAAATGTAATCAAATTTAAAATTAAACTAATAATGAACAAAATTAAGCAATAGCTACATTATATTTCAAATAAGCAATTGTAAACATTTACAAAGTAATGGCAAATCATTATTTTTAAGCTTAAAAATTTCATATTTTATGTAAATTAGGCTTATTAAAAAGCCAGTTCATCCTTCCACCTCAGAAATGTAATGTACCCTACTAAATGCAATTCAATTTTCATATAGTTCTGAATGTTATAATTCTAGTTCACATGATAAATGATGGAATAAATAGAGTAACCAGAGCATAATCCATAATGGACCTCTGGCTGACCCCTGAATAACTCCTACTAACTGTGAGTGTCTCATTCTCTCCAGCTGGCGTCTGCTGCAGTGTAACAGTCATCGACTCCATGTGAATTGGCCTCTCAGAATTCACCTCACAGAGCACAGAGAGAATGAGAGGAGATGTTCAGACAGATGGGACAGGCTCGTTTGCACCCTTTGGGCAGGAAGGCCCTTCTGGTTTTAAGATATGCATGCAGATGCCTGATTTAAAGGTGTTATAGGTGATTGTCTTCAGAAACTTTTTTTTGTTATTCTGGTTGAAAGTCTCTTCACATCCTGATATAAATCATTAAGTGATCTAAATGTATTTATCTGTATTTATATATTCTGTGGAAGGTGTAGGACCAAGAAATGTTCATCCAATCAAAACGCTTGGTTCGAGCGGTTTTATTGACTTTCCTACCTGCCTGTCAACATAAATATTTGCATACCTCTGCGCAGGTTCGCACAGACACGAAGCGCGTTCATGCACGCTGTGCAGCCAGAGCAAGAATGGCAGGCAAACATCAACAACCCGATCTTCCTTCCTGGTATTGTAGTACTTTAAATAACTGTACTATAAAGCTTTCTCACTGGTGAATGACACATGATGTAACCCAGCGGCTCCCAATCCCAGTGCTCGCGCCCCCTGCTCTGCATATTTTGCATGTCTCACTTAGTTAACACACCTGATTCAGATAACCAGCTCGTTAGAAGAGAGCTAAGTGAATGAACTGTGTTCCGATTGACATGCTCCCTACACAGTGTTCATTGCTCCCTACTCCCTTGAAGTTTATTTCACTTCGGAACATTCACTCACGTATTTGCGCTGCGCAGCGTCTTCACACACAGATGAAACTTACTAGAGAAGTGTGACATAATATACCTCTGTAAATAAATACAATTTAAATTCACGTCTCGCACACTTTAATGCCCTTTGTATACGCTCGCTTTGAACTGGAATCATGGCGGAATATCTGGTGATGTCCACTTCGCAGAGCACTTATGACTTGCAGTCGAACAGAACAACCGTTGGGCGTTATAAGATATATATATATATATATGAAATGTGCAGAGCGGGGAGGGTGCGAGGACTGTGAGCGTATGTGCGTTCAGTATTTTCCGAGATCTCCTATTGCACCTTTAAGTAACATACTACCTAACTGAGATTCATTCAAAAACCCTTTTCAAAAACAATTGTTTTTGTGCAAACAAAAACACTGCTCTAAATAAATAATATTTGTATGTAATATGATATTATTGTAGTTTTTATTTACAAAAACATTCCTCTGTAAGCAATTTTAATGTACAATAGTTAGCTAATTGTAATCTAAAACAGCAGCACGACTGTAGTTTAACGACTTCAAATTACGCTTAGCTTGCTGCTTGGCAAGCTGAAGTTTCAAAGCAGCTTCCCAGAACTACTTTTAATCATATTTTTGTGCTTTTTGGAGTTCCACAGAAGAAAGAAGGTTTACACGTACAGTACATTAGAGTGAGTAACTACACAAAATATAAGACATACGTGTGTGTGTGTGTGTGTGTGTGTGTGTGTGTATATATATATATATATTATTTCTTCCTTTTTAAGGTGAATAACTATTCTTTAAGGAAACCTGCATTCTGATGCCTGATCTCAGTTTACTTTGTCTGCACCCTCTGACCTTGTAATTACATAAGCATCTGTTTTAAGTGAGCCTTCTCTACAGCACACGTGAAAATCATCCAGTAACATGACCCGTGGCCCCTCAATGGCTTAACTGCGGAACGGCTAGATAGCGCTGCTATTTTCTGCAAACTATTTGATCTTGGCTAATGGCCTTGATGAAGTTTTAATGGGCCTTTGCTGCGTGCTATTTTGAGACTTGTCGGACATTAAAAGTCCTTTTGGCAATTAATTCAGAGCAGTGACTTCAACAGGGCACTGAGGTCAGCAGACTCACCTCAAAGCAGAAATCCTGTCCCAGAATGCTGCTGTGCACAGGTTTGATGAGCACTTCCTCCTCCATACTGAGATCTAGAGCTTCTACTGCACTGCTGGGGCTGAGCAACGACTCGTGAGACCGCGATTCCTTCAGCCTCGGCATCAGATGGGATCTACTGGAGTGAAACAGGAAGAGAGGAACACATGCATCAGAGTCAAACAGGCATTTGTAGTTTATTAGAAGTGAGATGCGATGCGAACCGGAACTATCGGAATACACTGGCGAGCTGCTTGTGAGCACAGCACGAGCTGCTGACTTCTCAACGCCTGACTAGTCAGCGGTTTTGCTGCAATGCATACAAAAGCCGAAGCTTCCAGGCACCGTCATGACATATCTGACGAAGATCAGAGGGGCGGCGGCCTGGGAAATGATGAGGCCGTGAGGCATTTCCACAAAGTTATAATGAGGCATCAAAAAGCAGCTTTGCCTAATTGGAAGTGAGGTGTGTCTTACATAGGAAGTGGAAAACAAAGTTTGCCCTCCAGGTGGTTGACCTTCACTCAGATGGGACTGTTTGAATGAGACCAGCGAGGGCATGTTGAGATGACTAGTACTGTCATAACAACGAAAAGGATGTAACACTCACACACACACACACACACACACACACACACACACACACACACACACACACACACACACACACACACACACACACACACACACACACAACCACACACACCACACACACACCACACACACACACACACACACACACACACACACACACACACACACACACACACACACACACACACACACACACACACACACACACACACACACACACACACACAAAGTAAAAGGTGAGAAGGAAGTGTTTACAGGAAGTGTGACTTGTCTTCTCCAAGTTCCTTTAGGAAAGAAAATGTTGCTAATTTCTTAATTGCTCCTCCTAGACAATGATGAGATTACGAAAGAGCAAATGGAGCAAATTAAGTGTGCTGTTAGGGAGAAAAATCATCTCAAATATGAGAAAAATAAGAAAAGATTATCTTCTCTGAAGTTTTAGATATCTCAACAATGTCTAAAACGGTGCTCTAAATTGCTAAGATATCAAAATGTGCAATCAAAATATACCACTTTAAAATCTTAAAAAATACTCTTCTGAGCTCTACTTTCAATGATAATTTTGTAGTTTACAATATTTCTACAAATGTCTCATTACAGTCTATATTTATTTCTCCTAAGAAATATTATTATACATCTGAGACAAAGCTATGTAACATAACTCAGGTATGAAAAAAAGTAAATATACTTCTTGGTATATAATAAAATGCAAAATGGAAATATAAATAAAAATAAAATGTATATATTTTTTTTATAAATTACTAAAAAACTTAAATTATTTTGAATGCCACAAAGAAATTTAGGCATCACAACTTTTTAAATGAACAGTATGAAAAATTGATATTCATTCTGAGATTTACGACTGCGCTTGACAATGATATTAAATTATTCAAATGACCGATAAATGATGACCAAGATAATATAAATATAAAAATAGGGATAATGAGCAGGAAAAATGTCAAATTACATATGAATATTCATTGATATGATGCCAAATAAATAAATAATACAGACTGATAACTGATATAGTATTAATATATTTTGTATTTACTGCTGCATAAATCAGGACCAGGACTCTTTGCTGCACCCTTGAGAGGTGTGGGGCTTTATCTATTATTGCGACACCCTCATGCTGTATGTCACTGAAGTTATAGCATCCACAAATCTTATCCTGGCAGTTCTGCAAATTACTATACATTACAACCCAGAAAGGAGAAAAAAAAATGTGCAACCAAATTGATTTTAGTATGAGTCCTTAGATATTGAGTTGAGGTAACAGATGATGGAATTACACAGGCACACTGCTGCTAACCGAAATTAAAGCTGGCAGATCAAATTACGAGTTATGACATTGTGTAACATAAAAACTCCCTTGGAAAGTCTCCAGAATGTTACAGGCCCATTTCGCTATCCTGGTCCATGACAGTCAGAATGGGATTTAAGAGAACACAAGAAATACTGATATTTTTCTGAAATTCCACTAGTTTCATAAGAATGTACAGGGCATCAGTCAAGCTCTATAAAAAACTCTTCTCAGTCAAATCTCACAGGATGATGACCATATTACCCTCCTGAGGTCCTGCATACCACAGTTCATCTGTTCCTTTCCCCTGACATGTAATATATAAAATCAAGCCAGTGCTTCTCAGGTCCTGAGTGCGTTTAAACGATTGATTGACACACTGCAGACTGCAGGCTGATAATACAACTCATGTAACGTCCCTCTAGTGACTCTGCCAGTGGTGTCAGCGAATCCACACATGACCTGAGGCGAACATATGTTTGCTCCAAACATCGACCAAAACGACAACTAAACTTGCTTTATGCATTTACAGAATGGCCGATAAGGGCAACAGGAATGGAAAAAGACGTGCTTCACAACAGAACATGATAAAAACAGTTTATAATATTTTAATACTTAATTCTATGAATTACATAACTAATGTTAGTTACATATATCTATATTTCTATAATTATATATTAATGCATTTTTAATATATACATATAGAGACACACACACACATACTCAAATATATGCATTAAAAAATAATTAAATGTGCAATTTGTAAACAATTGCTTGGCCTTTCACCATTTTAATTTACAGAATCTTGACTATAGCAGAGGAAATAATGAAGGAAAGGATTGCTAAATGCTGCAAACCTCAGAGTTGCATCATCTACACGAGCAGCACACTTCAATGTAGGGGTGGGCGATATGGCAAAAATATTTTATCACTTTTTTTCAGGAAAATCACGATGCATGATTTTATCATTATTCTTTGTCATGATGGTTTTACTATTTGGAAGATGTCTGAGCAGTACAACCAAACTAATTTATTTTAAAAACTGAGAGTGAGTGAGTGAGTGAGTGAGTGAGTGAGTGAGTGAGTGAGTGAGTGAGTGAGTGAGTGAATGAATGAATGCGGATAACCATATCTTGTTTTGTGTCACATTTTCTGTCACATTAAGACTTGCACGCATCTAATAAATAGATACGTATCCGTTTTTCTCTCAACTGTTTACTTTCACTTTAGACATACCAACTGTGTTTATATGCAAACGCTGTGTGTTTTTGCCAGTATTAGCGACACAAAAGATTGCGTAGTCCAGTACTCAGGTGCTGTTTGACAGGCTTTTTAGTCTGTGTGTGCTTCAGGTGTACGCGCTCAGAAAAAGCACAGCACACGAATGAAATATTTCACCGGCAAGGCTTTAAAAGCACATGCAAATAATGAACCTTTGTGATTGCGAAGTGCAGTTTCCCGTGAGTGTAACTCTACCGCTGAGTTAACATTTCATTTGAATGTATGACATGTTGATCTTGTGATATTTGTTTAAAAGCAGATCTTGGATACATTTTAATCTTCCAGGATCAAAAATCGTGATATTGCACACCCCTACATCAATGCATGCCCTTGTGTTAACCGCTAATCCACATCTCTGAACAAGGCAGGCATGTTATCCAAATATTCTTTCTGAAAAAAATAAGCACTGAAAATCATCTATTAGTAGACAAAACACGGCATTCGTAGCATTAAATAATGCAAAGGTCAAGTAGGCATCTGCATGGGCACAAACTTGTTCTATTTGTGCATGCATGGGCTCCTCTGATCAGAAGGCTGGCGATGACTCATGGGAAATGTGAGCCCATGGAGCTGAGATTTACACAGGTCGAGTTTGCAAAAAGAAACTTCTAAATATGTTTTCTTATCAGTTTAAAATGCAAAAGAGAAGTGTATAATGATAAAATCTCTTTTTTTGGTACTTATTTTAAGAAAACAATGACATTTGCATACAGTACATACACATTTAAACATGGAAATTCAGAAAAAAAAGAAAATAATAATAAAAAAAAGAAACATGATGTAAAACAAATATATAATGCTAAACAGAACCTCAGTTTTGGACCCCGTTGAAAGTGGAAACCTTTTTAGTTATGCTGTACATAGTACATTTTTATATTAAAATGCTTTATCAATCTTTCTATTCACATCAGGATCAAAAACTACAATAACTGCTTAGGTATTCAGACATCAAAGCTCCGTTCTGGGTGGATTTTACAAAAAAAAAGGAAACCATTTTGGCATGGCATGAACTGAAACAACAAACTCAATTGCAGGTTACCGAAACACATCCAGCTAATCTGTTAATCTCATCAAACCCAGTGTCAATAACAAGCCTTTTCACTAGAACCACAGCCATCAAGATGAGAAAAACAGGAAGAAGCAACATTTCCCAAACTTACTTTTTACTATTCTGATTCAGCATGGTCCCAGTGCAAGACAAAACAAGAGAAGTGAGCCAGTATAGTGATTATCCTTGATTTTCCTGCAAGATATCAGACGCAAGATTTGGAAACCGTGTTCACTGTACAGCGCTCTGCCTAAAACATTTAGAGCGAGGGAGTGCCTTAGTCTCCAAGCACTCTAGGGAACAATCTGTTGAATCTTGAACACACCCAAATCCATTTTCAAGGATTTCTATTAAAGAAATGCTGCTCTTGCTATCAGAGCAGGGATTTACAGATCGTTGCTGCAGTTCTTGTTGGGTTTACATAGAATGTTATGCTTTAAAAAGACAATTTTACTAAAGAAGAATATTTTTTTAAGGAATTGCATAATTAAAGGTTATAAAACCGTAAGCAACCAGCAGTTAAAAGTCTATGTATTACAAAGCTTAAAAAAATTATAGTAACACTAAATAGGCAATTATTAAAAAAGCACTCCTACATTACGGCAAGCAAAATGGTTTCTCTTTAAGTACGTCTTCATGAGCCAATAATAAGCGCGGAAGAATAGAACGCAGCAGATTGTGGACTCCGCAGACCTCGCATGCTGTAATTAAATTCATGTTGTGGAGAGCAGCCTGCCGTCTGGTCTAAGTTTGTGTCCTATATCTGTGGTTGACTGTGTACGGTGTACTCCGCCTCCAACGGTTCCCACACTCCCCGACAGGAAGCAGTCCTCCCTTGAGATCTCTGCTCCGAATAGGAAATGACTGCCAAGGAAACCAGCAATACAAGCAAGATTTTTAAAGAGAATGACAATGGCTCAGTGAACCTGGCATACGGGGCTGTTTAATGGAAATTCAAACTTGGCCTGTAGTGCAACTGGGAAATACATACAATACAACTACAGCAATGTTTTACAAGGGTGTAAAGTACTTGAGTTTTTGAAAGAAATTAATCTTTTTTATTAATGCATCCTCTAACAAGAACAGTAAAGTGACAGATATTGCTACAAAAAAGTTGCTGTTCATTTGAACTTTCTATTTATCAAAGAATTATTGATAATAAGAAATGTATCTTGAGCAGCAAATCGGCATATTAGAATGATTTCTGAAGGATCATGTGACACTAAAGAGTGGAGTAATGGCTGATAAAAAAATTCAGCTTGTTCATAGGAATACATTTTATTTTAAAATATATCAAAACAGAAATAAGTTATTTTAAATTGTAATAATATTTCACAATATTACTGTTTTTAATGTATTTTGATCAAATAAATACATCAGTGCAGAGTACTTCTTAAAAACATTAAAAGTGAACCTGAACTATTAAACAGTAGTGTGTGTGTGTGTGTGTGTGTGTGTGTGTGTGTGTGTGTGTGTGTGTGTGTGTGTGTGTGTGTGTGTGTGTGTGTGTGTGTGTGTGTGTGTGTACATGCTATAGGCTGTACTGTATATACTGTAGTCTTAGATTATGAACAAGCTACATTTTAAGAGAATTTCACAAGCCAAGATTTCAAAAGCTAAAAATGCATCTTATTTATTTGCTTTTATATACTAAATCCATTTTTACTTACACTCAAATATGTTTTTGGCTATATACTTGGAGTAAAAAAACATGACAAAATGTAAAAACTATCCATTATCCTTTAAGGGCAATGTGAATACACAAGATACACGAGAACTAGACCAGTAAACTCATCCCACTAAATCTCTAATTTTATAATCAGAAAACATTTGGGAGCTCAGTGAACAATGTAATTATTCAGCATTCCATAATACCCTGGTACACAGCTTATTACTGCATTTCAACAGCTGTGTTTGAGTTCACAGATGAATAGTTACATAATCTCAGCACTATCGATGGGGTCACTCCCAAAACCCACAATAATCTTTTTAAAGAAGCTTATTTGGGTGATTCTTGGGGCATGGAAAACAAATTAGTGGATGTTTACCATGCATTGACTAACAAGGTTATAATATGGCATAACATGGTTCAAAACTGACCATTTCTAAGAACTGACAGCCAAATAACACAATTTTTAGGTCAATATGAAGAGCTGTAAAAGCCCATTAAACGCGTCTGCCAAAGTTTGACATGTCAACTTCTACGTTCTACCCAATTTGACCAGCCCTCAACCAGCAAGGCTTTTGAACTGCCAGGAATTACTGAAGCTCTAAAACGGTTGTGTAGAGAGAGGCAGTTAAAATGGAATGATATTTCTGCGTTAACCTCGGTGAGTCTTAAACTGCTATGTGACAAGGTTTTTGAAATCATGAATTTTGAGGGCCCTTAAAAATCCTTCACACAAATAGTGATAATGGCTTAGATTGGCTTGGACAGAACGAGTCAGACGTAAACACTCACACAAATGCCAAACCTTGCTCCTAACAGAGTAATTAACAGATACCTACAAATAAAAAAAAATAAAAATCTAAAACATGAATATTCATTTTGTCCTCCGCATAGCACATTCACACTGCACCTGCCAGGTGAAAAAAGCATCTTGAAAACATGTTTTTAAAAGTAAATAATATGGTTATAATAAAAAATGTGACTTTAAAAAACATTGTGGTTAAATTTGATTATCTTCAATTTTGTACAGGATATTGTACATGAAAATGTCAAATGTATTTGAATTGATGGTTTCAACTCTATATTTCAACTATATATATATATATATATAAATATATATATACATATATATATATATATATATATATAATAAAATATATATACACATATATATATATATATATGTGTGTGTGTGTGTGTGTGTGTGTGTGTGTGTGGTGTGTGTGTGTGTGTGTGTGTATATATATGTATATAAGCACACACACACTGTATATTACTGTCTACACAATTTTTTTTACTAAATGAGTGTCCATTAACAATCAGTCATCGCACACCTGCAGGCAATAGATAGGTGCGTAGGAGAAAAATAAAAAGGTTAAAAAATAAAAACTAAAGAAAATCAAGCACACTACCAATACTTTTTTTATACTTTTGCAAGTATTGGTAGTGTGCGGGATTTTATTTTGTTTATTTACTAAATGAGTGCCAACCATTTAAATTGATTTCCTCTAATTAACAAAAACATGCTTGACTATTTATGATTTACTGTACATGTCTCATACGATTAAGATTTATGTTATGTGTCCAGCAGCATGTAGAATGAGAACACATTATAGTGTGAATTAATTCATTTTGTTTGCCAATAAACATTTAATCACGGCAATAACATAAAGCAAAGTACTCATCATTTATAATAAATACTACACAGATTAATTGTTCACTAAAAGGTTCTTTGGAAAACCAAAACTGTGAAAACCTTTATTTTCAAGAATGAATTATAAATTGCAAAAATCTCCATTCTCTCATAGCACCTCTTCAAACATTGATAATCAGATCCGCCCATTCCACATAGAGAACGTTGGGATGTCAAACAGCACATGTCGCCACCCAGTAACAGGGTGGAATAATGGATCTCATAATATCAATTCACAACCTGACAGTACCATTAAATGAAAAAACGTTACCAAAAGCAGTCATAAAGACCTCTAGCCTCCCCCTGACACGGTGTGTATTCCTCACCCAGCATGCGTTTTTGTACATCTGCTCCCACACAAAGGACAGAACGGGGAAGCTGCCTGGAGTTAAAAGCCCTGATCCGTTCATAGGGACTGAACACCTCAGTTCCCGACCACAATCCCTGCTGACTGCAGCAGCGCTCTGTTTACCATCGATTAATGCCCTGATAATGCCCACAAAGGCTGGGAGAGCACTGTGACTCGTCCCTCATCTCTCTCTCGCCCACTTTCATTCTTTCAGCATGGAAGCAGCTCTGTAATGAGATGCCATTCAAGCACAATGCAGCGCTCCCATAACGCACTCCATCCGCTAAGATCTGGATCTACAGTGCGCCTGTCAAAACCACAGGGATTCTGGGATGAAATACTCACCGGGCATGCTGTCACGATCCCCTGTCCCCTGGCGATGAAGACGAGGATGAGGAAGGCTGCTCACAGCTCCATTTTGCTACCTCTGCTCGGAGCCACTGGGAACAGCGGACACACGCAGCTCCACTCGCAGCGGCTCACACACACACACACACACACACAAAATCACACGGCCCCGCCTCTCTCTCTCTCTCTCTCCTCTCTCGTCTTGCTCCGGCCTCCTTGTTTTAACTGTCACACTCTCATAGAGGAGCTGCTCTAAACCCCCCACTCATATTTAAAGTGGGCCACAGACCGTGGGCTGCACCGATCCTTATCTCTCTCTCTCTCTCTCTCTCTCTCTCTCTCTCTCTCTCTCTCTCTCTCTCTCTCTCGTTGTGTTGGCTGGACTGCTGCTGTGTGCAACGGAAGCAGGCTGAACAGTGTGAGCTGGCCCTGCCCCTGCCCCCTTCCCTCTGTGAGCGTGTGTGTGTGTGTGTGTGTGTGTGTGTGTGTGTGTGTGTGTGTGTGTGTGTGTGTGTCCTGTGGCTTTTGTGATATACTGGCCTCTTCCCTGCACTGGGAAAATCTACATCCAAAAGTAAAGACAATATCTCCCAGCATGCATGTTTGCTGGAGGTAAATGGCTGTTTGGAAGCGTGGGTGGGTGTATGTATGCGCGGTAAACCTTGACCTGAGTAGTGCATACTTAAAAACAATTACAGCATGCTTGGTTATGACACTATTGCTCATACTTAGGGTTTTTTTGGTCTGCAATCCATTTGTTAGATTTTAAAACAGTGGTGACCCCACACCCAAATCTAAAATCTAGAAAAAAGAATTGGATATCATAGACAAATTATGCACTTTTTATATTATTATATTTACATATTTCACGATTTAGTCAGTTTCATTTTTACCAACTATGTCTTGCTCATGCACCATGAACTCTGTGTTATAAGATGTGCCATGTTACAAATGCCTTTGGAGGCAAGACACCACACTTAAGGTTAATAAAAAATCATACTTCCTCAGTTGATTAATCACATTAAAACTTGCAAACCTTTTTTTGTATTCCTGAAATGATGTGTTTAAATATGCATGAGATTTTACCTAATTAAATATGCATTCATTTGCAAACGTTTCCGGAACATAAATTTGGACAAAAGTCAAAGTTTACAAAGAGAGGATTTTGGTTATGTATTTTTATTTTGTATGTCTTTTTTAATGTGATTTAAAGACATGTAATCGCAGATGAAATCTACAGACAAATGGATAAAGTGCAATAAACACTCAAACGTTTATTTTAGATTTTTTTTCTTTCCAAGAAGACATTTTCAAGTCTGAAACAACACTTTAAGCAAAGGCAAGAAGCTCAATCTCAAAACTGACAAGAAAGTGAAAAAAAAAAAAACAAAAAACAATGCCTGTAGTGGCAAAGAAAAAAAAAACAGTTCTGACATGACAGCTTTCTGAGAGTTTAGTATGGTAATATAGGCTACAGGGCAAAGTTGAAGTGTTTGGTCTTGGCAGAATAGATCTGCTGCTGCGGCTGAGCAAGTACCGAGACGTGTTACTGCCAATACATCCACAGACATGCTGCTTTGAGCATGTAAGGGATTACGACAGCTGCACATATAATATATAGTATTGATATAATACGTTATATCAAGTATAACATACTTGAATCACCTCGTAAGATCTATACAGGTGGAGCTGAGGAAGGTGAAGGGTTTCTGAAGTGTGCTCCAACCACTACAGCAAGCACTAGTCAAGTATTTGAATGTTGAGTGGCAGCTCATTGGCTGCAGATGTGAAAATACATTTATGAGATAATTTCATCAGGCTCAGTGCTAAACCCACACAAATTTTGTATTACATAAGAAAAAGTAGTTTAAGCCATAATATGATGAACAACAAGAGAGGAAGAGACCCCGGCCTGCAGCACGTCACTTAAAACGATTAATATGATGAGCTTACAATGACTGATTGAATTTAGGCATTACTGATCTAGATAAATAATAAAAAGATGATTAATCAGCAATAGACATATAGTAAACTAAAGTCCAACATGCGTGTATATAAGCATATATAATATAATAATTATTAGGATGTTGGAGCCCACTGTATATTTGTAAAATACGCACAGTATGGTATGTACAACTTACATAAAACACAAAGCAATATGTAAAATCATTACACTTAAACTGTTTGCAATATCACATCTCACTCATTGTGCTGTAAATGGGTGCTTTCCATAACATGGTATCTGGCTTTTATCATATTTCCAATGGAGATAAAATAAAATAAAAAAGAGGCCTATTTTATCATCATCATCTATTGAGTGTTGAATAGACTGCAACATCTGAACGTCTGATGTAAAGGTTTGCATCCATTAAACATGTTAATGAATGCAAGTCAATTGCAACTTCAAGGTCTGCTCTTTAGCTGAACATCTCGAGTTCAAGCACCAAAAAAATCCTCTGAGTGGTTTATCAATGTTCTCACCAAGGCATTAAAAATCTTCCTGGCTTTTCTGGGTGGAGAAACCAAAGTGGGTTCAATCTCCTTCAGGGCTGAAACAATGAGGTCAAGTCTTTGTTACACGCTGGAGACAGAAGTGTGATGTGACAGAGTCCTCGAGAGTGGGTGTAGGGTGCTGGCTATAGACACACTCGGGAATACAATTCATCATCGGGCGACACCGCGACACAATATCCCAAAAACATGCGTTATAACAGAGGCAGCACGGGAGAGAGAGGAGTTTCCTCTCACCAGCTCGGCTGTCCTCCAAACTCAACCTTTAACATAACGTATCGAATGTGTGCGAGTCACTCGGCAGACAAATTAATGACATATGCTCTCGCTATTCTCCACCATGCACAGCTTTCCCCTACAGCAAGCCTGTGATTCATTTTCCAGTGTCATTCTTTCCACTTTACGCCGTGTAGGTGTGTGTGTGAGCAAGCTAAGAGCAATTACTTGTCATCTTGCAGCTTCACCTAATGGTCCCGCACCTGTCTTATGGAGTTGTGGAAGTCTTTTAATTCATATTCCTCAGAAAGGATTCCTCATATATAAGCTCCCTGAGGCATTTAAGCAGAATGAAGATTTCAATAACCGCCTGATTCCCGGCTGGCCTCTTGGATTGTCAACAGACTGAGAATAATCATGACTGTAAAGATGCAGATGTGGCTAGCTGCCTGTCATGTAGCTGCTCTGCTAGCTATCGTTATAAATGGTAAAGAAACTCTCAGCAGATCTGTTGAATGTCTGAATGCATGTTATGTGAATAGAAATGGGTAATGACGGTTACAAACGCACGCAGGACAATTTGAAAGAAAAGTTACAATTCTGTCATCATTTATTCACCCTCATGCCATTCCAAACCCATGATTTTCTTTCCCTCCTTGGAGAACAAAAGGAGAAATATGGCAATGAACATGACGACAACACAATAAAAGTGGTCCGTACAAGCCATGAGCTATATTCCAAACCTGACATGTTATGTCTAAGGTTGTTGTATTTGAAAAGAAGCAGAGAGCTTTTAGTGAATATCGACTTAAATTTAGGACTAGCTGTCCAAAAGAAAAGAAAAAAAACTGAATGGCTCCAGAAGACTTGGACGATAGTGATGTTATGTTTCTGTTATTTTGCTATATATATTAGGTTATGTTTATGTTATTTATTATTAGCACTTGCATTTCATTGATCTTTTGTTGATTTTGAATGCTTCCATTGTCTTCATTTGTAAGTCACTATAGATAAAAGCGTCTGCTAAATGTCTAAATCATTTTGGACCCCTTGAACTTTAAATATAGGGCTGGATGATTTATTAATTATGATTCTGATAATTTTTTTATTGAAAATTAAAATCTCCAGGTTTGCTGTGCTTGTTTGTAGGAATGCACAATTAGGCAATTTTACTGATTTTAATATACTATAAAACGGCAACATTTCTTATTTTGTTTAATATATGTATTTATCATTAATAATAATAACAATAATAGTGGATTATTATTAGCATTAAAGAAAATGGTAAAGAAAATAAGAAATATTCATATTGTAATATTTCACTGTAAAATGTAAAAAATATATACAATTATATATTATTATTATTAAAAATATATTAAAATATTATATTATTATGTTATAAGACAAATCTTATAAATGTATTTTTACTGGACAACTGTAAATTTACAGTACTAATATTTATGGTTGCCATAATTTCTTCATTTTCAACGTTAAAAACCATTAAGCTTTTTATTAAATTTGTATTAGCTTTTTAAAGCTTTTGTTGACAACAGCTTAAACAGTTTAAAAGGGCTACTTATAAAAGTTTGAAAAGATGGTTGCTGTAATTTGTACATTATAAGCAACCTAAACGCAGAGATGAATTTATATGTAGCAGCATTTACTGAAAAATGTGCCACTCAGAGACAGAAAATACTGGATCATGAAATGATTATGTGTAAAACAAAAAACACAGTGCGATGCTTCACTCTGAAACAAGCGGTTATATTTTGATTAATAAAAGTAGACAATACTTTATTCTGTGCTCCACAGAAGAGACAAATCGCTGTAATAAGGTTAATTCCTTTAATAATCTCAGGCTGTAGCAGAACGCAGGAAGTCCCTTCACCTCTAACATTCCCCTCAGCGTTGTTAACATTCTCCTCCTGTCTCTCCATTAGCTACAACTACAGACCACTGAACACCATAAAACCGCCCCCTATTTCCCTTTTCACAAATTGTTGCCTTACAGGCTGGAATTATGACGCATCATATTGACCTAGTTTTCCAGTAACTATGCTAACAACCCGCCAGGACAACATAACTGCAAACGTGCTAATTACGGAGGTGCTGGATGACATTGTTATAGGTTTAATTCAGTCACGGTCACCTCAGAACCTGCTCTCGTAAAGGTTCACGCGGTCTCCATCAATTCGAAACACCGCACTCACCGTGACAGCTCGAACGTGACCTAAAAAAGGTACACATACCGATGATGTGTATTCATTAATGTGTATGTGACGAGAGAAAAGCGCAATGGCTTATTGAATTGTACTTAATATTTATCTTTGTTACTATGGCAACTCTAGAGGGTAAGATTAGCTTTTGTACCCAGCGACTGACTGCTTTCATAACTGGTGCAATTTCGTCTCCAATTTCCCTCTATAGACTGCAAGTTGTTGACACAAATTACCTTGTCATTAAATGATGATGATTGCTAAGATGTTTTGAGGGACAACAACACAAAATTGCCTATACACTCTACACGGTAGTGTGCATCTCAATAAGACCTTATAATAAACAAAGTGTCACAAATGAAAGCCTAACTCGCAAGGGTATAAGAAACGGTTTCAAATGCAAAGAAAGCTGTGACAAAGGAGACAAAAACCCTGTCTGAGAGTCTCAACGAGAGTGAACCGCACTAAGCCCTGTGAAGAAATGCCAATTTTGTGTGCGTCTGCATGTGTGGCCATTTAAATCACTGAAGTGGGGTAGGTAGACTATAAAAACCACTGCAGTGGCCACGCAGAACTGCTGCTTGAAAGATTACTGCGTATTATAACAAAAGCTTATCTGATCATTTGATTTGCCATTGATCCTTGAACTCCAGTGAATCTGCCAGACACAGTTACACACAGCTCTTGTAACTGGCATGTAATAGACCTTAAGCACAACTGCAGGTTTGTGTTGTGCTTTGTGCTTCTGCGGCGTAATTAGGTCTAAACTGAAAATAACATTAATATTGAATATTTGCCTCTAATAAAGGACCATAAATTATTCAATGGTTATCAGGAGTGAGCTACTGATAATTATGCTATAACTTGACTGTAACTAAATTTACTTCACTTGGAAAAAGACAATCAAATTTACATCCAAATAGTAATTAATTTGCATAGATGTGTAGCTATCAAGTATTCACCTACAGCTTGAAAGAAAAAATATTTATATAATAGTTTGCTTAAATTAATTTAATAGACTCGTAGCTAAATTAAATTAAATATTAAAATATAATTTGAGAAATAATTCTAAACAGGACTTTTAGTTATGTACTGTAGCTACGCTTCTGTCAAGTTATCACATTTACATCCAATTAGTAATCACTTTGCACAGAAATGTGTAAAGTATTCACCTATTGCTTGAAAAAAAACAACACACACACACGCACACACACGCACGCACTCACACACACACACGCAGATTTATTTCTTATTATTTAGTTATTTTTATTATTTAATTATATTAGACTTCACACAAACACACACACACGCACGCACGCACGCACAGCAATTTTTAAACATTATTCAGTAATTTTACAGACATTTTCATTAACTCTAAAACACTACGCAATGAAGTGCAAATTTCAAAATACAGGTAAAACACCTGTAAATGATGAATACAATATATTGCTTCTTATTAATACAATACATTGTGGCCTATTTTTACTGATTTTTTTTTACAGTGTAGTTACAGTGCTAGATTATTTTTTATTGCTTCATAGTAAAATTAGACTAAATAAAAACAATCAACAAGAGAATAGAGTAATATATCTATAGTTTATGTGCTTAGTTTGAATTCTGTAATCTGTTAATATGGGCAGCGAAATTAACCTGGTCTCATGGCATTTGTGTACCTGGGTGCACTTTTTAGCTAGACGCGAAATTAGTACCAAGAAGTACACATCACTGCAGTTTCCAAAATAAATGAACACTAAAGGCACAAGAGTTTCAATTTTCGCACAATTACTTGAAAAATATCATGTTGTGACTTCAAAACAATATTAATATGCTGGGAGATTTGAAAACTGATGCTTTTGAATGTTAGCATCACACATATGGAGCTTCATATCTATGGGTTTTCATAGATAGTATGTTTGCTCGGTTGCTCACGGAGTACAGCGACGTGCTCAAGAGACAAGGAGCTCCGGTTCGACAAAACAGTTCAAATCTGCATATAAGGAAGTTCAAATAGCATGGTTGCATCAACAAATACGTTTTATATCAGTTTTGCATTTGTCAACACTATCGGGTAGGTTTAGGGTTGGGTTTGAAACTGTGGCGAAACGTGCAGTAAGGTACGTAAAACGGTCTCGCTAAAAAGTGCACAGAGGTACAAATTTTTATGAGACCAGGTTGAAATTAACATGTGCAGCTTACAAACTGTATAAACCAGCTTTAGTGTGCATTAGCTACCTACCACTCTATAACTAGATATTTATATTCAACTGCTCATTTACTCCCTGAATTTCGGTCAAAAAAGTAGAAAATCTACTAACTTAATTGACAATTTCCGGCTCACATGGCTTTGTTTTTGGTTTGCCTTTATATGGTCTGCCATACCTCGTGTAATATTTTCCAGGCAATTATGAAGCATGAGTGATCAGTACAGTACAGACGTTTGGAAAATTCCAGAAGCTGATGAGCTGTCGGGACGGGATCTGCGGGACGCTAACAGGCCGTGAGTGACTGCGGTAATGACTGGCCTCATCTCAACCACTGTACAATGCACAGAAAAATCAGGTGACAGAAATGACAGCTGCGTTCAAGCTGTTCCTCTCTGTGCTATCCTCCTGGATATGAGTGTGAATTAGAAAGACATCTCTTCCTAGAGTAAATCAATTTGCTCAGGTCATGGTCATTGCAAAAAGCTCCATTACTAGAGCTGACCAGCATTCTCTGCAGTCAAAACAACAGTGCAAAGTTAAGCCATCTTTTAAAATGTAAATTGCAATCCATCTATTCAGTGGTATCCTCAATTGCACCATCAATCTTTTGCAAACTCTAATTTGTATAAAGCAGTGCAAGAAATAGCACAAAATCTGAAGGTTATCACATTATTCTGCCATTCCTAATTTAATTCACTACAAAAGTTTGTTGCACAAAATCAATCACAAATTCACAAATTGAACAATTGCAAGATGCAAGACTGAAATACATATGTTGCATAGGCATTGTATAGAACTCATTGCATTAGTTTGCTTTAAGTTGATGATGTGACTTCTTTAAAATAATGTTCCAGCTTCAAACTATAAGCTTCATTCACATTATCTCTGCTATGCTGTCATTTACCAATGAAATTATTTCGATCTGTCCCTCAGCTTGTAAAAAAGAATGTCTATGCAGACAATGAAAGTCTGAAGCAAGACGGAGTTTAAAAGCGGAAATATGAAGCTCATATTTTTCTTAATCATTAATTCTTATATAGAAAGTATGTGTGATTTGACCTGTACGTTATTAAATTATCTTTTAGTTATGTGTTACTGACAAAGGAACTCCAAGATTGTATTTAACTTTACACAGACATCCACTCATAGCTAAATTAAAAAGCCAACAATCTAAAACAAAAAGTCTTAAAGTCTCACTTACAGCTTGGATGTGCTTTGATTCAAAAGAGTCACGTATTCATGAATCAGACTACACTTAACTTGCTGAATGCATTTGATTCACTAAAAAGAACTGGCTCATAAGAGTCATTTGTTTGTGAACCGGACTACACTTAATTGCTGCATGTGTTTGATTTGAGTCCGAAGAGTTATTTGTTCGTGTTCATTCATGAAGTCATCTATCCTGTTGAAACTGCGAGCAAACACACATATTTTAATGTTTGTCCTGGTCTAACATCAGTGATGAGTCAAAATGATTTCAACAGCATGTCAGAGATACTGTCAATGCAGCTTGACTTGAGTTGACTTTAACAATACCTGAGCGTTTCTGTTTATACTGTGTTGAATTTAAATTCAGGAGTCATTCAGCTGGAAGTTGTTTTATCAAGAAGGTTATTCTGTCCTTTGGCTCAAGCATTACTTCACATCATAACAATGGGATTCAGTGATTCCTCCAAATAAAGATCTCTGGGATAGAGAGGTCACCGTCCTTGTCCATGAAGATGTCAAACACAGCCCTGCTTACAAGAATTTCATTACTATACATCATCCACAGGCCCGATCTATAATGTACCATGTCAAGCATTCAAAATGAGAGTGAAATGAAGACAAGGAGGGAAATGTTAGCCAAAAAAGAGTGTCATTGAACCGCTGGGTCAAAAAGAAAGCTTTTTACAGCTTCAAAAGCTGTAACACTGCATTAATGATAATTAGTTGTTATCAAGGCCTTTGGTGTAATACAAATGTTCTGTAATGTTTAGTGATATAAATTAGGCTGACAGAGATAAATTTATATATCTATAAAAAAAAAAAAGTAGTTTAGGCACTAAATGTACTGTATCTACTGTATACATTTTGAGATTTGCTAAAGCTGAAAATAATAATCATTTGTTACATTTATATAGCGCTTTTCTAGGTACTCAAACACTTTACATAGTAAGGGGGGTATCTCCTCATCCACCACCAGTGTGCAGCATCCACCTGGATGATGCGACGGCAGCCATATTGCGCCAGAACGCCCACCACACACCAGCTTACTGGTGGAGAGGAGACAGAGTGATGAAGCCAATCAGTGTATGGGGATGATTAGGAGGCCATGATGGTCAGAGGCCAATGGGCAATTTGGCTAGGATGCCGGGGTTACACCCCTACTCTTTTTCGAAGGGATTTCTAATGACCACAGAGAGTCAGGACCTCGGTTTAACATCTCATCCGAAGGATGGTGCTTTTTCGCAGTTTAGTGTTCCGTCAGGTGGCTGTTCTGAACTGTTCCTTTACCATTGTTGAAACCCACTGATCTCCTATTAAAATGATGTAATAAACTGTTATATGAAAGGCAGGACTGGATTCAATAGCACTAAATGTTATAGATTTCAAAGACTGAAGAGAAAGAAAATGGAAGCTTAATTGTGGACGTGATCATAGAAAATCTTGAGAAAGAGATGCAGCTGGTAAGATTACCATCAACAAAACATGCACAGTTCTTAGAAACGGCAAAATATGTAACAGGTTTTATGACCATATGGCTACATAAAAGCTACATAAAGTGCTAAGCATCAATTTCCATAGGATTACCATGGTAAATAAGCCGCAAATCTTGCTCAGTTTGCCAGTAAATGCAGACCTTGAGAGATAAAACCGCTGTTTCATGAAAAGAAAAAAAAACATCAATAACCAGTGAAAGTCCTTGGTCAATCATAGAAATGCTCTGAATGTACATGACAGTCATATTCATAGCTGATATTTGAGGTTGCCAGAGGGTCAAAAGCAGAAATATGGTGCAGGTTTTAGTGGGGTAGAGACTGCAGAAACTAATAAAAAAATAGGTGGTGGGGATAGAAAGCCTGTCAGATAGATGGAGTACTGTGGGGGAAGACAGGGTGAGATGGAGACAAAACCAGAGGGACAGACGGACTGAAGGAAGCGAGGACGTGCCGCTCTGCCCTGGGTGTCTCTTTGTGAGGAAAGCAGGTTTGAATTTAATGAGGCTAATCCATTATGGGCAGACCGCCACCGCCCTCACATCACACATGTCTTCAAACCAAACCCAACCACCATCCCGTACCCGCTCGCTGCACCCCTCCCCCATCTCCTGGGACGCCACATACTGGGGGACAGTGGTTTCCAGTGTGCCTTTAATCAATATCAGTCAATAGTGACAACTTGCGCATGTATTATTTAAGAGGTTGGTTTTTAAAAAAAAAATAGGTGCATAAGTTCCCTTACAAAGACGAACTGGAGACCAGGGAGTGTTGTCACAATTCTCCAAACTAAAATTTATTTCAATATATTTTTGCAATAAATGTAGTAATTTTACACAATTGTGAGTTATAATAACTGTAGGTCAAAACAATATTTGAATATAATAATAGTTTAATACAATAATTTAATAATCTACACTTGACCCTCTAACACTAACACTCTATTCTATTTCTATTCTGTCTACTTGTTTTCTTTTATTTATTATATAAAAAACTTGACCCTCTAACACTAACATTCTCTATTCAATTTAAATTTGATCTACTTGTTCTCTCTTTTTTAAATTGATCCTTCAACACTAGCATTATCTATTCTATTTCTATTCTATCTACTACTTATTTTATTTTTATTTGTTAAAATTCAGCCTCTAGCACTAGCATTATATTATATTTCCATTCGATCTACTTGTTTTCCTTTTATAAAAAACTTGAACCTCTAAGACTATCATTCTCAATTCTATTTCTATTCAATCTACTTATTTATTTTTATAAAAAACTTGATCCTCTAACACTAGCAATCTGTATTATATTTATATTCTATCTACTTGTTTTCTTTTTATTAAAAAAACTTGACCCTCTAAAATTAGCATTCTCTATTCTATTTCTACCAATCTACTTTTCATCCTTTTGACTTATTATTTAAAAAAACACGCTATGTGTACTGCATTAGACTAACTAGAACTTGTCACGGCCCGTGCATATTGTTGCTCCTTTGTTAGTTTGATTGTTTCTGTTGTTCTCATTTGTTTTACCATAAAACTCAGCTGAAAAAATAATAACAGGTTATTGAACGGGTTTCATTGTGAACTTATGTTTAAAAAGAAACATATTTTCCTGATTAACAACATAACACACAATATCTTTTTTGTAGCCAAGATTTTTAGGTTTATGAAAATAAAAAAATTACTTCTTTCTCTGAAATATTCACTGGAGTAGAAAGTATGACAACTGGCCACTATTGCAACACACAACTGCTAGTTTAGCTTTCTGCAGACTCAATACATTGCTCACATAAATCTTTAAGACATCTATTCAAAGTCTGTTTTCATCTGGAATGTGCCATTTTTAGAGTGTTTTCATCTTCAGTGCATTATTATAATTGTCCTGATGGGTGTCAGAATAGCTCTCTACAGATGTTTTTGTGACACTTCTAATCTCAAATCATTTTCAAGATGTTTATCAGATGTTTGAACACAAATATGGTGCTTAAAATACACATAATGCTTTCCAAGTGCTTCTCTTTCATATATCTCGGTATGCATGCATGCTTAACAAGATATTTTAGATTTCACACATCGATGGCAACCACGAGACGATCTGCAGTGAAATTCACAGGTCACTAAATAAACAAAATAACATAACAGCTTCTGACTACGCCATTCATCTAGGGAAGAAAGACAAGGACCCCGACCACACACACACACACACACACACTCACGCACAGAAAGAAATGAAGACAGTAATCTGTGGCACACTACAACACTGGCACACCCTGGGCGAGCATGTCTCTTGGTATTAGCAGAGTGCAGTAAGGCCATGCATTCTCTCTATTACACGACTCCCAGGCTTGTAATTAAGTGGGACATAGCAAAACAGCCGGCAGCATGAAGGGAGGCTGACCTGGAAACCACGCTGTGTCCAACGGATGATGCAAGAGACTCTTAAAAAACACAAACAAACAAAAAACACAAGAACATGATACTTCAGTAATTGGTTTCAAGCAACATGTGCTTAGATTTAAAACAATGGATTATGCAGCAATAACTCTAATAAATGCACAGAAGTGTGAGCCAGAGGTGAAGAAGATGGCCTTTGCCGAATGAAAACACGCTTTGAATAGCCCTATCCATCACCCTGACGAAACAACGCCACCTCCTTTATTTCTCGTTTAATTACATGAGGATGAAGAGATCTCACTGCCGTTATTGTTCAGATGATGGTTGTTGGGAGAAAGAGGTAAAATCAATAGGTAAAGTCCAATGTCCTTTTCAAAGGCTGCAATGTACAGGGATCTCCTAAGGCTCAATGTCATGTTACAGTCTTTTGTTTTATCTTTTAGTGACTGTTGGATTTCTCCTCTTGGATTAGCAAATGACAGTATCATATATTATATGATATATAATTACACAATTCATTAAAATGGTTAGAAATGTCACAATTTGATTCATATATTCTTAGAACTGAATATACATCAAGTACTGATCTGTTAAACAAAGTTATTCAAATTTTTAGGGTAAGATTTTCTCATGTTTTTGAAATAAGTGTCTTATACTCACCAAGGCTGCATGTATTTTATCAACAATACAGTAAAAAAACTAAAATATTGTGAAATATTGTTACAATAAAAAATAACTTTTATATCAGAATAAATTTGAAATTTATATTTTTTTGCTGTGATGTCTAAATTGACATTTCAGCACACATTTCTCCAGTCTTAGTGTCACATGATCATTCAGATGTTTCCTTATAAAAAACATATAAAGTATTTGTATTTTTGCTGAATAAATTAAAGAAAAAATCTCACTGTATTTTTTTTATATGTCATACATTATTCATATAAATTCACCTGGTTACACTAGTGGCGCATAAATTACATACTTCACTTTATGTTAAGTAACTTATTATATAAGTTATTATAAAGTACTCCCCAAAATAATTAACCACATTTTTGCTCTTCCGCTATAAAAGCAAATCAACTTCCCTTTCATATCACTTCCAGCTCATATGTTAATTCTATCAATAAAAGTCCTTTGCAGTGGCCAGTTAGAAGCTTTAAAAGCTTATTCTTCACCCAAAAGGACACCGGATATCTAAATGGATGCTTTTATAGAGTTAAAAGATAAAGAGAGAAAATATGCACTATAACAGAGTCCATGAAGGATGAAACCACATATTCCACATACAGTGATGCTGGCCAACAGATCAACACTGTTCAAAACAGAGTCCTCTGCAAGCAGAACGAGACTAAACATCCAGCGTAACAACTGAATCCAAAATCATGCCATTTTACCAACCTAAAGGGACAGTTCACCCCAAAATAAAAATTCTGTCATCATTTACTCACCCTCAAGTAGTTCCAAACCTGTATGAATGTCTTTGTTCTGCTGAACACAAAGGAAGATATTCTGAAGAAAGTTTGTAACCAGGCTGTTTTGGGGCACCATTGACTTCTATAGTAGGAAAAAAATACTATGGAAGTCAATGGTGCCCCAGAACAGCTCTGTTTCCCACATTCTTCAGAATATCTTCCTTTGTGTTCAGCAGAACAAAGACATTCAAACAGGTTTAGAACTACTTAAGGGTGAGTAAATTATGACATAATTTAAATTTTTGGGTGAACTATATATTTACATAATAAATTTACATTTATGAAATACACAGACAAGGAGCACAGGATAAAAATAACAACATAGCTGGTCTCATGCTATCACAAACATTATAAGTCCCACTTGTGATTATGAGCTCAACAAAATCAAGCGATCGACTCACATTGATTTCATATGCAACTTTTAACTACCACATTCCTATTCATTCATGAAGACAGCACCAGTGAAAACAGACCGAGACAATGGTAGCTTTAGCATCATTAGCCTTACAGAGTACCTAGAAGCTCTTTCAGAAGGGCATTCGCACACAAAGCGTTGGTATTGATTCCTACATGTATTGGGGACTTTACCGATTTTTTCCAGGACATTTCCTCAGACAATGAAACTTAACCTCGGTGTCCTCAGCTCAGATGAAGGGAGTCTATGACACTCTTATGTTCGTTAGTGCATCCCAAAACACAACACTTGAAAAGCCTCTTTGGTGCTGACGTTATGGCAAGCGTAATTATGGCAAGTAATCAGCAATGGAAGTGGACCGCAGCTTCTCACTCAACTGTGTTCAAACACCTCATAAAAGGGATTTTTGCATAATAGGTCCCCTATAAGCCCCACTCCTCTCTGTTATTAGACACATTAAATGGCAGTCCTTCCCCAAAATTCACAATATTGGTTGACACATTAAATAAATCAGTGACAGCTTTGATGTTTATAGCCAACATATAGAATGCACACTTATAGCCCAAAATAGTCCATCAACTAAAAATTACACAAATTTAATGGGAAAAAAATACAAATTGTGCCACAACAATTCATTAAAAAAAAGACTCAAAAAGTTTATCCAAAAGAAAGAAAATTGTTGACTAAAAATTTAGATTTTTTTTTTCCTTTGGAATAATGTGAATGATTTGTGCACAAAAAGACCAGGAAAGCAAATTAAAACTGAAAGCAAAAAAATAATCAAATTTCATGAAATATTAGGCTATGAGATGGTAGAAAATACTGCAGAGGTGACAAACCCTGTCTGAACTATGCAACACTGACTCAGACTTTGCAACCCTCAGGTCCAGGCAGGCAGAACAGGCCCGTCTGGAGGAAATGACCCTTAACTTACTGTGACTGGCAGAACCCAGCCAGGTACAGAGGCTGCCACAGCATCCGTAAAGCAGTGTGTGTGTGTCACATCCAGCTCACACACCTTGGTGCCGTGAAGCTGATGCTCTCCCTCCCAGGATAATATGCTGCTCTAATGAGGCATAAAATCTCTGGACAAGCAATGCCATTTTTGCCTGCTAGCAACACAGAAGACCAAGGTTGACGGTGAGCTGTGGCGAAATCTTTGGCATGGTTGCTATGATATCCGCAGTCCTGTAGAGTGACTCAACAATTTCCCATGTAAGAGATGGTGCTCTTGATATTCTCTTTTGGGTAAATGAGAATACTTTCACTCACAGATGGAGAATAAAGGAAGTCGAGAAGCATCTTAGATAAATATAGATATAGTTATCTCAAAAATGAATACTCTCTGAAATTAACATCATATCATTTCAAACCTGTAAGAGATTCTTTCTTCTGTAAAAGTCACATTTGTGCTGAACAGTCCATTCTTTTCAATATAATAAAAGTAAATGGAACTATAAAATGCACCATAAAAATACCGCAAAAGTGTCTAATAACTAATGGCACCACATTTGATTTCAGAGCAACAACGAAGTGGAAAATTATCAGCCAAGAGCGGATTAAATTTCACAGAGCTATCGCATGGCTTAGGAAGATTTGTAATATAGCTACATGAGTCATATGGACTATTTAATAACACGTTTATGGCACTTTTCTGTCAGTTTTGGGCACTTGACAAGCCCAGTCTCCATTTACTTTTTATTACTTGGAAAAGAGCAGCCAGGTCCTGTTCACCATAAGGGTTTGGAATGAGATGAGAAAGAGTAGGCTAAATAATAAATGAAATGTTTGCCATTTTGACACATTTGTTGAAAGGTACAGCAGGGTGATGACAGGAAATAATGGTTTGACTAACAGAAGCCGAATTCAAACTCACATCGCTAACCGTCAGGTCAAAGATGAACAGAGGTTGCTCTTCTATAGCTCAAATCTCAGATTAATGCAGCAGCTAAGAGACAATTGGTGACATACAATACAAATATAAAGCAATACATGTGAATTGAATGCCTTGAGAATTTGAGAAATATTTGAGTTCACAAAGAGATCTCAGACATTTGTTTGCTGATTTTGGTATCTTTGCAAATCTGAACATAGTTTTAGATCTCAAACTAGGGCAAACAAATGTAAGGTAAATCCTCAGCAAGCCTCCATTTGTGGTTAATTTAACCTATTTTCACAAAGGAAAACATTTGTTGGGTTTGCAAAAGAAGTGAGGTTGACAGATATTGCTTAGCTTTCCACAGTGGTAAAGTTAGTGGCCAGTCCTTTTGAATAACACAGACTCAAATGCAGCCGCAATATTATCTAAACTCTGTTCACTTCTGTGTGCATTCCTACAAGCTCGTATACAAGCAGCGCACACTGACCTGCGAATGGGAAACAAACTGCTGTGTGTAGGTCACTATATTGAAGTCACATCAAAACAACACATGGGCCCAGCATCCCAGAGCCAGATATTTCTTCTCTTGACAACCTGAACGACACGCAGGGAGCCGAATATTTCATAAGCATCTCTCGCAAATTAGACTGAGGCCAGACCATTTATCCTGCGAGTAATCCAATTCATTCCTCACTCTGATGACTCAGAAATTTTAGCACTGCAATAAGTGACTCTAAACAATCCTAATAGAGATGAATAGAGACGCTAAACGTTTGGAGAATTACATTTTGAGATATGGAAAGCTGCTAATCGAGGCAGTATGCGGTGTAAAATCGACAAGGGGAGATCTTTTAATCAAATTGACGGCACAAAATCTAAATTTTTATGTACTTTACAATCACAGAGTGATGTACTGTAAATGGCACACCATAAAGGACGTGATGACAGCTGTCAATATAATGGTGGATTCAGGTGTTGGATGAATAAAAAGTAATAAGGCAACAAACAGGAAGCCATTAGAGACTCTAAACTGCAACGCAAAATAAAAGGTTCCAGCTTACCTGTCATTCTCCGAGCTCTTGAAGCCCGGTAAGATGTTCCTGAAGCTGCTGTGGCGGTCGAGCTTCGGCTGGCTTTTGGTGCGTTTGATGGAACCCTTCAGTCTGCGGCTCAGGAAGCCCTGGACAGGAAGTCAGAGGAAAGGACTGGATTACACTCAGAGATTCATTAAACACTGGAGCAGATGCATGTGAAAACCGGCGCTTAGCTTTTTCCCTTCTATTTGTTCTTTCCTCTCATCTGTAGCGTTTGGTTGCACCGTGTATAGCTGCACGATTGGTGCGGCACACACATCTGCTCGCAGCGCTGGGCTGAGGAGCTTCACTGATGTGATACTCCCCTCAAAGCCACTGTTACCATGGAAACTGTTGGCTGGCATGGAAAGTGGGGGGGGATACTGGTGCACTGCAAGTTCATAGGAGGAGAGCTGAGCTGGTGCTTTTGAGATGCTCTACAGATTAGAACAAGATTAAAAGGACTTGAATTATTCCTGAAAATCCAAAGTCTGTCTGAGTGGGATGCTTGAAACACTGAGAAGGGGGAAAAACATGCATTTCACAGGAATGTAGATCCAATTAATGGGTGGGAAATGTGAATCGAGGCCTCATGCATGAAGTGAATGAATGGCTGATTGATCTTAATAAGCCACTTAGTGCCTGTTGTTGCACAACAACCGATTAAGGGGCTAACAGAAACAAATAAAGTCACACTTAGTATAGCTAGACCAGGATAGCATCATTCCTACTCAGGGTATACATGATATCTTCCGAATTTTGAGTAATCACACACACACACACACACACACACACACACACACACACACACACACACACACACACACACACACACACACACACACACACACACACACACACACACACACACACACACACACACACACACACACACACACACACACACACACACACACACACACACACACACACACACACACACACACACACACACACACACACACACACACACACACACACACACACACACACACAACACACACACACACACACACACACACACACACACACACACACACACACACACACACACACACAATGCATTTTTTGAATATCTCAACACAGAAAAACAGTCGTGGATCATCCAGGAAACAACACAAATTATTAAGATTCAAGGGTATGTACACTTTTGAACGATGTCATTTTTTATGAATTCAGTTATTATTTTGTCATGTGGATTATATATAAATATATGTTATGGTAAATAGCTTATTCAGGAGAGTGCTAAATAAAAATAGCATGCAATTTTCATGATCCCCCTTAGTTAAAATTATTAACATATTTGCATATTCTGCAAGGCGTGTGTAATCTTATGAGCACAACTGTATATATATATATATATATATATATATATATATATATACATACATATATATATACATACATACACACACACACACAGTATTTATAATAAAATATGCAACATTTATTTATTTATTTAATAAATATTTACTATTTGTAAAAAATATATTACCTATCCATCTTCATCTTAATGACTTAATGATAAATTGTAGGTTGCTCATCTAAAATGCTGTCAGAAATCAGATTTTTTGCTTTAGGGCTGAAACGATTCCTCGAGTTAGTCATTTTCGGCAGCCCGCACCTCACCACCTAGCAGTGTCCAGGTTTCCCCATCATCACTGCGCCGCGTGACGCTCCGCTCTATCATTCTGCTCAGTTACCGCTCATGCTCACCGGAAAAGCAGAGTCCGCTCAAAGAACGCGCCGAAAAGAAAGGTCTATGTAATGTTACAAGTATACTTGTTGCTGTTTGCAGTAGCGCTGCTGTGCAATTTTCTCTTGTATATTTAGGATTGCTCTTTAAAAAGAAAAAGTATTTCTTATCCGATTACTCGATTAATCGATGGAATCTTCGGTAGAATACTCGATTACTAAAATATTCGATAGCCACAGCCCTAATTTGCTTGAAATTGAAACTTGATTTACTAACTAGATCGCAAGTTTATTGTTCCTTAATTTGCGAATAAATCTTGTTGTCCTCATCATATTCCTATTGGGTTACAAGTGAGGCAACAAAATGGATCTGGGGAAGAGGTCAGTCTCATGTGGTCTCTTATACTCGAGTGAAACAATCCCAAATTGCATTGTGTTACACTTCCGCTTCATGTCTATAGTTACAGATGACCAATCTGCAGATTTTTTCAATGGCTAATGCTGATGCTAAAATCTAGAGGAGAACCTATATAATGCAAAATGTATAATATATTTTAGAATGATAAATTATAACTTATGATATGTAAATATAAACATGTTTTCATTCATTGAGATATCTGAGAGATCTTTTAAAAATTACATTAATCTTTTAAGGCCCATTCACACAAAGAAAGATAACTATAAAGATAAATCCAAAGTTCTGTCATGAAGCTCTAGATGGCACAGTCTGATAGGCCTAACTCAAGCTGACATAATAACATCATCACATGGCGCAGCTGATTGGTTCTTTTTGTAACAGCAGCCAATGAGCTTGGCTTGTGCTTGCTGTAGCAGTTGCAGTGCGCTTCAGAAACCCTCCACCTTCCCCAGCTCCCCCTGTATAGATCGGCTACGGTGTGATTCATGCATGCTATATATGGGGGTTATTTCATACTGTATATGTTATTTGTGCAGCAGCAGTATTTCTTACATGCTCACAGCAGCATGTTGTGGATGTATTGGCAGTAGTAGCAAGTCTCTGTATTTGCTCTGCCACAGCAGCAACACAGCAGATCTATTACGCTAAGACCAAACACATTAACATTGTCATGTACATTACCATGCATTACCAAACCCTCCAAGAGTTGTAATAGAATTATAAAGATAACTATATTAGCGTCCACACCAGCATACGACATCATTCATTATTTTAAGCGCACGCACATCTGGCAATCTAAATTCTCAAGTTCATTATTGGATTAATTCTGATTGGGTGTCAATATTTTTTATTGTTCATCAGCTGGATAAAATCATTCTGAAAGTGATTCCAATGATATAATTTCTCTGTGCCTTTATCGTTAAAACTGTGGTGTGGACTCTGCTTTTCTTTAATATTGAGAACGGATTTTAGAACTATATCTTTATCGTTATCTTTATAATTATTGTCCTTGGTAATAAATAGGCCTTTGGTCAGCTTATGGTTTACTGATGCTTATCATCTCAAAATGGCCAAGTATTGGCCAGTATAGATGTACTGTATATGGAAGGTGAAGATAATAAAAGATTTGGTTTGGGTCAGCTTTAAGACATCTTATCAAAACAACTTCAAAGAATATTTTCCTCCTCGGGTCTTTGTTATTTTCGGGCCAACTTGCACACGAAATTTGCTATTTGCCAAACTTCCAAATGGAATTATTCATCGAGCCTGTCAGAGTGAAGGAAGAGTGCTGTTTGATGATGCTGTTGTTTGGAGGAGTCTGCAGCCGCAGTCTGGATCAATGACAACGCAGTCTGAAGAGCTCAACTCAAGCTGTGTAGTAACTCTGCATCTTTCAAATTTAAACTATATGCCAAGATGCATTTAAGACCAATGCATCACATGCATTTCTTTACATAGAATTTTGTTCACTAAATGTTTCTGCAAATCTAAAGACAGAAGTGAATCTGGATTATTGTTTTCTATAGAATTGTTAAATGCCCTCCAAAAGCCAGATGTTAATTTAGTAACTGCTCAGCATATTCGAATGATTTCTGTAGGATCGTGTGACACTCCAGACTGGAGTAATGGCAGGATAACACCCTATTCTTGACCAAACATATGCGGTTATGTTAGCATCATGTCTCAGTAATAAGCTCTGTCAGCTGTCAAACGGCTGAAGGTCTGCAGATTCCTTCAAGTCTATTGTGTGCATGTACTGAATTCCTGTAATGCTTAGCTGCTGAGCCTGCATTCCCAACCTCCTCTCATCTCCCCCACTTCTCCCCCTTCTCCTGTAATCTTTATGCTTGGCCTCTCTCTGCCCTCTCGTGTCCATGCCTGTGAGTTTGTGTCTGACAGCTTTAATTGTGCTGACAATCCCTAGACATGGCGTGAAACATTTGGAGACTGAAAAACATAGATTTGAAGGCCCTGTATAGATTTGTATAACCTGGCGCTTACTTTGTAGGACAGCAGAAGGCTAAGCCCCGTCCTGACCCGCACACGACACTGTTAGGCTGTTAGTCTGTTCCAAAAACCTAGTGAGATGTCTACAAAGACAGCATTCTTAGGCATTATAGGCCCACACAACATGAAGATTGCTCTAAAAGGAGAAGCTGCAAAGCATCAACAATTTACCCAACATTTGTGTGTACTATGTGTTTTAATGCCAAATAATTTAGTAGGCAAACAATTAATATTACACATATACTTATTGTACTAATTGCCATATTGTATACTATTTAGGAATTAACATTTTTAATCAGAAGCCAAATTACAAATGTGACTGAGGGATTCACGTACTAAAAAATTAATAATATTTTACAGGTAAATATCTAAAATTCTAAAAATAAATGTACAAAAGTAAATAAATAATTAAAACAAATAAAATAAAATAAATATGATTTAAGATATTTTAAGGGAATATTTTTTTTTAAGTAAAAAAAAAATACAACATAAAAAAATGCCAATGTAGGCATTGTGTTAAAGATCTTTAGTGTGTCCTTTAATGGGTTAAACCACTATTCCCCAGTCCTTGAAATGATGTCTCGACAAGTAACAGTCCT
Organism: Ptychobarbus kaznakovi; assembly: GCA_027422405.1. Classification (NCBI taxonomy): domain Eukaryota; kingdom Metazoa; phylum Chordata; class Actinopteri; order Cypriniformes; family Cyprinidae; genus Ptychobarbus; species Ptychobarbus kaznakovi. The sequence goes on along the minus strand of CM049810.1, from coordinate 20,328,151 downwards.
GTTATAACCAGTGGAAATGAGATATGTTTCTCGCCCTTATTGTGCCAATGCAACAAGGTTACAAGATAAACATTCCTGGAAGACATCTAATTTAAGATGAAATATTGCAAGAGGCCCGTTATGCCAAGACTTCCAGAAGTCTTCCTATGCCAAATGCACACAACAACACTAAAGATCCCCATCCTACATGCAATTAAAAACTCACAGTTTGAATAAAGTGAAAGAAGAAACAAAATGCAGTAAGGTTTATGCTCAAAACAAACATTATGCCAGTTTGTTAAGAAAAATACTTAATTCAAATTATACTCTCTGAAAATAAGTCTTAACACACTATTTTGCTTCTCAATCAAAATCATCTTGATTTAATGATGTTTAATATTTTTACTAAAAACAACACACAAAGTGTATGCTGAATTACTGATGAAGGAGCAAGATTGCCCCTTGACTGCAAAATAAATAAATACAAATCTTAATGATTCCTTTTTGACTTGTTTTCCAGTTAAAACACTTACAAATCTTTAAAACAAGACCAAATGTGCTTAAGAAGCATAAGATACTATCTTCTTTTTCATATGTTGTTTATTTCAATATAAGTGCATTTATTATTATCTTTGCTTAGTAGATTTTTCACTTATTTTGATCTTGTTTATACTTGAAACTAGTGAAAATACACTTAAAATACACTTGTATTAAAGAAACTGTACATTCTCCGAAAACAAACCTAAATATCTTATAAAAAATATATATGACACATTATTTTATTCACTGACATATTTTCAGCTATGTTTTTACTTGTTTATACTTTAAACAAGTGGAAACAAATCTAAAATAGATTCATATTAAAAATGCATTCCCTGAAAACAAGTCTAAATATTTTATTCAGTGTTGGTTCTTAAATAAAATCATTGTGTTTTTTAAAAATATATATTTGCACTGCAAAATCATACAAAAATACTCATCAAGAATAGTTTTTTTGCAGTGTTTGCCTGCTCTGACATGGTATTGGACAGCTAAGAAAACACTAGCCAGTGATAAAATGTGCACAAAAATTGATGTTTCCCCACAGTGAAAACAAGTTCTTTGGGTTCAGTCTTCCATGAAAGCACTTAGCATAACGGCCGTTATCAAACATGAGAAACACGCTCTCAGATAACAACTAAACAAGACTCCCGACTGCAGCGAGCTTCTGCTAAGAGCCTGAATGTGTCTGAGCATCTGCTGACACAATACATCTAATGTCATTATCTGTTGTTCGCAGCCAGACAGTCTAGCCTGAGCCATAACGCAGAGGAGTCCACGGTCTGAAGCTGCCTGCTCTGCACAGGAACCGGGGTCTGTGGGGAAATCCGTAACCCTGGGCTCCAAACGATTGTGTCTGCATACATCACCAGAGCAAGGTATTGGATTTCTCCCAGGGTTCTCAAAGTGGTCCGCACAGCATGGGGGCGCACTATTGGCCTTCTTCCTTCTGTTCCGACAGGCCCGGGATCTCGTTCAATTAAAGTGGATCCGGTTCGGCGTACTCGCACGAAAGGGTCTGTATCACCGGAGACAGCGGGACTCTCTTGTGGCCCCGCAGGAGCCAAATACACAACTCATCAGCATGCACGAGGGGCGTTCACATTGGAGCATGCTTACAAACAGTGTGCTCATTCTGTCTTGCGTCAGTTAATAGATCCTGTCATTAGTTTAGCTCTGTAATTAAGCTAAATGGGTGAGCTGAAAGCAGTGGAATAACTGTTTATCTTAGGTTTCTGGTAGGGGGTAAATAGAAGTGGCAGACTGATGCCAATATTTGAATGCAACATGTACCTCTGGAAAACAAATACACAGACCTTGAGGGAATTACTGAAGCGCATATATGTGAGTGCTTCTTCAACTTTGGGAACTTTTATGTCTAAGAACTTTTTAATTAAACTAATTGAGATCACACTAAAAGATCACAAACTACTGTATAATGGAAACTTTTTACCACACATTCTTGTTTTGCTACTTTTCTATCGACTTTTATGTATACTGTTCAAAAGGCACGATAAGATTATTAAATGCTTTTGAACGAAGTGTAATGAAGGTTGCATTTTTTTTTGCTATTTTCATTGTGCTATTTAACAGTTTATGTTTAGTTTAAAAAATGATCACTTAAAGTTTTAAAACAGTTGATTTGATTAGAATTTCAAAAGGACAGCATTTATTTGAAATAGAAATGTTTTAAAACAATTTGCAAGTCTGTATAGTCAGTTTTGACCAATCTTATGCATCCTTGGTGAATAAAAGTATTAATTTCTTTAAAAAAATCATACTACCTCAAACTTTTGAATGGTAGTGTTTATATTGAATTATTTATTATTTATATATATATTTAATTGCTTTATACTTGTCTTAGACTTTAAAAATGAAAATATACAAATCCATCATATATAATTACTATTGCTATTACTAACATTATTATTTTTGCATATATTAAAAATGAAATTTCAATAATATATATATTTTTTTTTAAATGTTAAAATTGTAAAATGGTTAAAATTGTATTTCCACTAAAGAATGGAAATTGTGGTGGAAATTTGTATTACTTTTAATGATACAAAGAAAAGTTTGAAAACAGGACCAAAAGTGACCACAGTTAAAGAAATAGGTACCTATACTTGAATTATCCATTCACTCCTTATTACTATATTCATAATTGTACTATATTGTTTTCTATTATAATTCATATTGTTATTTTTTATTGCTATGCAGATAAAACGACTGAATTATGACACAGACTCTTATAAGTTATAATGAAGCAAAAGTTTGGTAAAAAGTAACTCAAATCCATACTAGCTGGCTCAATCAATCATAATTGCACATATGAGCTCCACTGTCTCTATGATAACCTGTCCCAGTTGGGTTGTATGCCAGCGGTACAGTATGGACACATTCTTACATGACACCTCATCAACTCTGCAGCCCACTTCACAGTGAGAGGCATGAGGGGATAATATAGCCCTTCTCAGGAGGCATGGGTACTGGTGCTGCCAGCGGTGCCTGTGGCTTTTCCACATCGCCGCTAAATGCAGAAAAATTCACGACCCATCCGTCTCATTTACAGCACGCTTCAACCAGGACTGATTGCATCTCCTCCAAGGACTGTTCCCCATTAGACAGCCATTGAGGTCTATAAAGCGATGGCTTAACTCTTTCAGGATGCCTAATCCTCCTCTCCTCTCAGCTCAGGCTGACCCGAGGATTCAGAGCCAGCTGTGGCCGTGTCGCTCACTTATCTGTGAGGAGAGTCATTAGGACCGGTGCTTCTCGCTCTAGGCAGGAAGTGCACATGACATGTCGTCTCTCCTCAGGGTGCGTGATGACACCTGCTTTATCCCACTAGCAACAACTGGTGGGATTAACCTCGTAACAGAGTTCAACGAACTGAGGTCTGCAGTTAGTCGACAAGTGCAATCCGGTGCCCTTTGCTCCACTAATCTCGACAAACAGAATCTGTCATAAAATTCAGTGAAGCTGTATGTGCCACGCTACAACTGTTATCCACAGCAAACACTTTCTATGTTGTAAAAGGCAGTGTGGTCTAGTAAGACCTGGTGTGTCGTAGGTTCAAAACCATGAAGTTAATACATGAAGTGTGTAGTACATCTTTACTGTTCTGTAAGTAATTGTTATGTACTACCTTTCAATATTTGTAACTTTTAAAAACACATTTTAATTTTAACAAAAAAAATTGTGTGATTAATTAACAAAAATAATTTACATTTTTTTTATATACAATATTATATATATATATATATATAAACTTAAATGTCTCTCTGCATACTGGTGTGTGTGTGTGTGTGTGTGTGTGTGTGTGTGTGTGTGTGTGTGTGTGTGTGTGTGTGTGTGTGTGTGTGTGTGTGTGTGTGTGTGTGTGTGTATTAGATGATGTTGAAAAGGGAAAAAAGAATAAAATAAAATAAAACACATTTTTAAATAAACTAATAAAAATGAACTTAAATTAAATTACAAAATTATTTATATATATATATATAAATACTAGAACAGTTTTAAATGATACTAAAATAACACTGATTTTGAAAATAGACAGGTGATTTATCTTTGTATTTTTTCGGTTTAGGTATATTGAGCACATGAAATCTACAGACTGATTACTAATTAAAACATTCCCTAATTAAAACATTCTTTTGTTTGAACATTTTATTACAGACACTCCTGTAATGTTTCTGTCACCTAATTAATTACAGAAATTGGCACAAAAGGCAACATCCAGTCAAATCAAAGTAGTGAAATTATTTAAAATCCACTCCATATTGACACAATGTGTAGAAAACTATTAATTAATTTTTATAAAAATTATGCATTTAATATTTTATCTGACATATTAAGGCATTTGTGAAGTGTACAGCACAACAGGAACTATCATCTAAAGTCAAACTGAATCACATTTTGAAATACAACTCCTAGCTCAGGGAGATGTTTAAATTGCAAATGTACTATTTTTATCTGTACTGCGGTCATAATTGCGTACCGTGACTTTAAAAGGTGTTGACGTGTCTGCATCCATAGCGACCACCGTTTTGTCCACCGTACTGCTAGGCATACTGCGCCGCCGGCCCACCCTGTCAGTGAGAGACTCTGAGAACAGACAGAGAGAGGAATCAGAGAGTGATGACTGGATTCATGTGTATGTAACCTGCCAAGAGCAGTTCTACAATCAGATGTCCCCTAGGATAAACAAACCCACCAAATGAACACAATCAATCATCAATAACAGCACTGGACAACTGAGAAACACTAAAGAAAGGTGTTCAGCATCATCTCTTCTTCATGCTTGCTAAGATTTAAACAAGTTGCTAGTTTTGGATGGTTGCCAGGGGGTTGCTGTGCCATTGCTAAGGTGTGAATGTATTCAACCTATTGCTGAATGCATGGCTGTTATGATATTCTCTTGAGTGGTATTAAGCATGTTGCAATGTGACTGCTTTAGCAGGTTCTTATTGGCTCAAGTCAAAAGGCCCACCCATAATTCTCTACAGTATGCTGCTTCTGTAGCAGCGTCACTGTGTCAGTCACATGTGTCTGTCATGCACGGCCTGCATCAGCCTGTCAGACTGTGCTTGGCATTCAGCACACGCCTGCATCTCTGTCTGCACGATTGATGGAGGGAAGGAGGGAACAAGTGTTTGTGCGGAAAACAAATAAGAAAGCGAACGCAGCCAACCTGAAAGACAAGATCTATAAAATTCATCCTACTGTCTCTCTCTTTGCACAGTCTGAATCATGTCAAACTCAAAACAAAGTGGAGGAAGGGCTTCTGTGCCTCGCTGGTTTTGTATTTGGAAAGATGCGTCACTAACAAGATCTGGAAGCTTGTGTGTGTGTGTGTGTGTGTGTGTGTGTGTGTGTGTGTGTGTGTGTGCTCTTTCTGACAGCACTTTTCTTGCGCCAGAATCGGTTGTTCAAATGAAAAAGCTTTCTATTCTACAGCGTAAAAATATCCTGTTATATTTATGATATAAAAAAAAACTGGCAGCTGTGGTTGCCCGAAATCCACTGTAAAAGTTTGACAATGTTTCCGGTGTTACAAGATATCTGTATATTTAAAAAGTTATAAAATTATATTTCACTAAGTGATAGACTGTTAATATATCTATATATTCAAAACAAAATCTGCATTTTGCCTAACAAAATATCAACAATCATGATAATAATACAGGTGATACAACAGAAAGCAGCATGATGAAACAGTGTAAATTTGTTTTATTAAATAGTTGTTTACTTTTTATTTACAAAAAAAAAACATTGACCCTTTAACACTTGCACTCTATATTCTAGTTTATTCTATATACTTGTTTCTTATTACTCAATTAGGTCCCCACTCTGACACGAGTCCCCATGAGTCTGTGTGTATTCAGGTTTAAGTCCCCACCAGGATATTAAAACCTATCCACACACACAGATGGTTTTATACTGTAATGGTTTTATACTGTACAAACCACATTTATAATCGCCCTACACCAACCCTAAACCTACCCCACAGAAACCTCTTTGCATTTTTACACTTTCAAAATAAACAAACAACACACACACACACAAATATTCTGTCATGACAAAAATTTTACTATCTTTGTGGGGACCTCAAATTTGGTCCCCACACACACAACTTTTTTTTTTTTTTTTACAGATTCTTACATTATTTTCAGTAAAAATATAAAATGTATAGTTATAGTGTACAGAGAGCATCAAATTCACTGACACCTGGAAACAAAACAATGGTATAAACAGCTAAGGATAAACAATTATGTGCTAATAAATATTGTCATGATGTCAAATAATAAGGATTTGTATTGCCGCCACAGTCATCATGTAGTGTTGGCTTAGCAAAACTAGACATGATCTGACAACATGGAGGAAGAGTGATTAACAGGCCTGCGTAGGTATCGACATATGACCATTCCGTCTGTGTGTGTGTGTTGATAATTTCACTGTTTTCTCACTGGAGAGATGAACAGATTGGAACGCATGGGAGAGAAATCTCAGCGCCGCCTCTTGCTTATGTTGATATCACAAAATCCTGATCCATAAGTTAAGCACGGAAGCAAGATCACATGATCTTTGACTTAAATGCAGTGTTTGAAAACAGTGAAGATCCACTGGGTGTTTGAGTAACATTTAAAAGTCTGTAAGTAGGCCAAAACATTATATACATAATTCTTAACTGGGTAATACTTTATGTATTATTTCAAATATTACTATGAATACTTCCGTTCATAAATATCAGCATCTCTCCATCAGCTGTGTTTAAAGCACGGTTTGGTCTGAATTATGACTATGCCATTACCAACCTGCAAACTAATAATTGGTTCAAATATTCTTTCCTCATTAAGCTGGTTGATCATGATTGATGCAGCGTAAATGGAAAAAGTTGGATGGCTCCAACTTTCCTCCACCGAGAGCCAAGTGTTTATGAAGATTGGAGACAGTAAAATGACTTCATATTGAGAGGACAACACAAGCGGCTCAAGAAAAGCCTCCTCTGGCACGGACCTGCGAGCAGGGGGTCTGAACTCCTGACCGTTCTGCTCATATTTGTCCAGAGCACACATGCTGACAAGAATGCAGAAGTTGTGTTTATGAGTTGCTGTGGAAATACTTTCCATTTCAGGGTGGACAAAAGTAAATAAATACCACATCAGAGGACTGATCACCGCCACTTTACAATCCACATGATTTACCAAAAACAAAATAAAAAGGACAACAATAATGGTTGAACTAAACTAAAGATTATCCAAATGTAGGTTACACAATATATATAATGTTTTTCTTTATATTTACTATTATATAAATTCTTATATCAAGGAAAACTTAAATTATTCCTTGTGGTTAAAATAAAATAAAATGAAATAGCCCCTGTAACTTTCTCAACCGGTATGAACCATCAAATGTTCCATATACAGTATGTTACTCAGTTCAACCCCATATGTTGGGAAATAAACTAAATGACTAAATACATTAAACATTATTTAAATGTACGTTATATAATATTTATATGCTTTTTTATTTATATTTATTATTATACAAATTATTTGCACCTGTATTAAGGAAAACAGGAAATTATACTTAACTAAATTAAAAACATAAAATAAATACATAAATAAAATAGTACAACGTGGCCCCTGGCTGTAACTTGCTTAAATGAATGTATTTCAAACAAAACGTTCTGGACTGGTATGAGCCATCAAACAATGTTCCATATGTTAATCAGTTCAACCCCAGATGTTGGGAAGGCTTGTGGGCTATTTGCCAGAGAATTACAGCAGAAACGCTTGGTGCTAGCGGCCCTATTAATCTGCTCTGAACAAGATGCATGGCCCAGCTGTGTAAGAGACGCCTGCACCGGGGTGCCACCGTCCTCCATCTGATCTCACAGAGGACTCTGTCATTCCAGGAAATTACATAGAAGTGCTACGGTCTCATTTAGCATTCAAGCAGGCCTATAACTCACAGACCTGTCTCATTTGCTCTTAATCTAAATGCACGTTCCTTTCTTCAGATCTGGCTCGACTTGTCGCAGCAAGAGATGATGAATCTTTGCAGGCCCATCGGTTTGGCTAGACGAAGGACTGGGACACAACTTTTTTTTACCTTTGGCAACAATGCTCTTTATACATGTTATTGTCTTTGCTTTTAAACCTTAAAAGAGCATTGTTGCCAAAGAAGTCAAAGCGAAACAACTTGTGCTGATTTTCAGCAGGGTCAGTATCTGAGTAACGTACAGTAGACAGTACAGTATTTTATAGTTGATTATGAATGACAATGATACAAATTGTAAAAAGGTAGACAAAAAAAACAGACTTTGCCTAAGTTTATTTAGCAGAACATAACTTTGTGACCCAGGAAGTATCTGGTGTAATAATGTAGTTAGCAAATAAACCGATTTTAAAAAGAAACGTTCTATCAAATGCCCCATCTGCATATCCATTGATTGCCGGCAGCCATATCACCCTGCAGCCCAAGACTGGTTTACTACTGAAGCTAAGCAGGGTCGAGCCTGGTCAGTACCTGGATGAGAGATGGGAAAACTAGGTTGCTGTTGGAAGAGGTCTTAGTGAGGCCAGCAGGGGGTGCTTACCCTGTGGTCTGTGTGGGTCCTAACGCCCCAGTATAGTGACGGGGACACTATACTGTCAAAAGATGTTAAACCGAGGTCCTGACTTTCTGTAGTCATTTATCCCATGGCACTTCTCGTAAAGAGTTGTGACCCGGGTGTCTGGCCAAATTCCCTCCACTGGCCCTTGTCAATCATGGCCTCCTAATAATCCCATACTTGATGGCTCTATGACTCTCTCTCCTCTCCACCTGTAGCTGGTGTGTGGTGAGCGCACTACCGTTGTCCTGTGGCAGTCGTCGCATCATTGGATGCTGCACACTGGTGGTGGTTGAGGAGAGACCCCCACACACACACACACACACACACACACCACACACAAGCGCTTTGGGTGTACAACAATACACAATAAAGAGCTATATAAACGCATCATTCATTCAGTATGGACTGAAGCAGAGAGAAATATTGTGGAGAAGTACACAGAATTTATTCATTTGTGAGATATGGACCACATTCTTTAACTATAAGAAGACGTTTGTTTCTGTGAATTGTGGGGACTTTCCATAGACTTCTATTACTATTTATAGTGACCAAACACTTAAAAAAAAATGAATACATATTTTCAGCAAGGATGTATTAAATTGATCAACAATGAGAGTAAATACCTTCACACTGTTACCAAAAAAGAACTCTATTTAAAGAAATGCTTTTGTACATCCTATTTAAAGAATTCTGAAAAGCCACGTATCACAAAATTATTAGAAAGCACAATTCTTAACTATTATAGTATTAATAAGAAATATTTATTGATCAGCAAATCAACATATTAGACTGATTTCTGAAGCATCATGTGACATTGAAAACAGGAGTAATGATGCTGCAAACTCAGCTTTGCATCACAGGAATAAATTAAATTTTAAAATATGTTCAAATAGAAAATAGTTATTTTAATCAGAATATTACTGTTTTACTGCGTTTTTAATCACATAAGTGCAGCTTTGGCAAGATTTTCACAAAAGTAAAAAATGTCATCTTTTTTTAAAGCACACCTACAGTATGTGCCCATTCCCTGGGTTTTATAATGCCCACTCTCCGCTCAACCTTTCAACAAAGCACCACTCCCCTGAAACAAGACCACCACAGTGAAAGGAAATGGAAAACAGGCAGAGAAAACAGAACAGGAACAGAATGATAACTAAGCACTGTTTGTTGTTCTTTGAAGAACAATTACGTAATCAGAACAAGCTGTTGCAGTGTTTCCAATTAAAGGTGATGTAGGTGTGAGTATTGTATATAATGACAGATTGTCATTTTTGGGTGAACTCTTGTTTAAGAACAAATGTAATCTGAAATCAGCAGCACATACGTTCCCATGCAGTAGCCAACTGTAAAAATGACTTCGGGACAGGGAAGCGTCAGACTCTGACATGTACAGTAATGCAGAGAGACTGGAAGGTAAATACTGCTTTGGGCTCGTTGCTGAAGCGTCAATCACTGAGCAAGTCAGCTCTCTTTCTTCTATGAAACAGACACAGAGCTAAACTCTCGACTACACCTGTCTCTCAAGCCTCTCGGCATGTCAAGAAATAGAACTTCTTTGGTCTTTAATGGAGAAGTGCAGCTAAAGGCCTGACAGATCTGCAGCCCACATTTGCCAACCCTGAGAAACCTTTCATTTCAGCGAGACTTTATCAATCTCATCAGCTGCCACCGCAAGAGTTTGAGCAAAGTTTGAACAGTGCAATGTTTCCAAGTAACGGATCTGAAACAAGAATACACAAGATCTTAAAGTTTTTTTCTACACACTTGAAGTTTAGAAAAATACTGAGTGCACTCATAACTTTTTGAAAAGAAGGAAATTGAAGAAAACTAAATGATAGGGCTCTGCAGGAACTAAGGTTGCACTTGTATGTTATGAGTGGTTGCCAGGGTTGTGCCAAATTCAGAAATGTAGAATTGGCTCCCATTTCATTAACGAGTGTGCATTTGAATTGAATTTGGGAATTTACAGAATAGTAGCTCAATGGAAATTCAGCAAGATTTAACCACTATGTAATTTACTTAATCAGTATTCTGTTATATTCCTTAAATATATTTGCATAACACTGGTTTAAAACATGTTTAAAAAAAGAAGACCAAGAGGCTTATGCTCAAATCTTTCTTAATAGGGTAAGAAAAATGTAATTCAAAATATATTCCCATTGTTCACTATTTCTTTAAACAGTTCATTATTCCACCATTAGTTCACCAAAGTTAATTTAAAATAAAATACAATTATTCATTTAAAAAACAAAATGATATAGTACAATGTAATTTAATAAGTAAATGAATAATTTCATAAATATTTATATAATTGAATTATAATTCCGTTCTTTAATTCAGGAACTAAACTGGATCTCTCTCAAATCAATTCTGGTGTTTGCCAGGGCACTGCTATGTGTTTGTATTGGTTAGAAAAGTATTAGCACAGCTCTCCTCGACAAGCTGCACGACCTGCTCTATCACGTGTGGACAAGCTATGCACTAAAGTTTAATACTTAGCAAACACTAAGGGATGGATCGTCTAAGAGAGAATAGAAACGGAGAACAAAAATCGTTTGTGGAAATATGTTCGAACCTGATGTAAAGAGGAGGTGGCGGTTTCTTCAGTATTGTGTGAACTGTGAACCTCTTTGCTGTCTTCTCCCACGCACACACACATATGATAAGTCTCTCTCTTGGCTCTAATCAGTGTAAGAACTGAGAAGAAAAAGTCCCTGGAGGCTGTATATTTAGGAAGCTTCACTTCACCATGAGGAAGACAAAAATACCTGTTTGTGAACTCTGTCGAAGCAGTGAAGTACTGCAAAAACGGATAGATATTCTTACAGCAGCAGAACATCACAGGCTCACAAATAAACATGTTTCCTACTTCAGGCTAACTCTTACTGAAGGAAAAGTGATTTAAACTCAGAATCAGAACTGCTAATGTAAAAGTATAATACTTATCAGCTTTTAAAAACACGAAAGTGGAAGGAAGGCCACGAAGAAGACCACAGATGTGTATGAAATATCTTTAACGGTTGATTAGAAGGTCCAACATTCACAATGTCAAGTCACAGTAGACCAGATTATAGATAGAAACAGGTTTCGGGAGAACATGTTAGTATCTTCAAAATATGATTACTTTCAATATTCTCTCTTTGTCTCAAAGCATAAGGCCAGGACAGGTTTGTACTAGTGATAGACCAATATATCAGCTGATTGATCAGCCATTATTTGCTAAATAATTTGCTTAATCAGTATTTTGTCTCGTTTTCAGTAAAAAATATAAAGTAATTAAAATAAATAAATAAGATATATTCTCTGAAAACAAATAAGGATCATTTCTGGAAAGGACAAAATAATAATAATAATACTTTAGCAGTTCGGTCTTGTAAATTGTATAATTTTCTTTTTTAGAAAGCATCTGAGCAAATATTTCAGCCATTAGTGTACGCCTCATTAGTTATCATTAAAATGTATTAATGGCACAATCAAATACAGTATGTACGCCAATTTGAGAAACTTTTTATGAATGGATATTGGATATTTTTATGAAACGTCAACAAAGTCCAGGCCCCTCAAAAGCTGCCTGCACCTTCACTCGGTTTAACAACATGTATCACAGCAAAACACTTCCATCACAGAGCAAAGAGGAGAAGAATATCTGAAACCTGGGCACCAAATGCACACTTCATTCTGATTCAAAACTATACTCGGTCAAATATTTCTGTCAGCTCCTCAGTGCACTTTCATTTACATCGCTCTTGAGGGCAAATTCAATTACGCGATGGATATTAAGTCAATATGATCAGACAATGAAAAATGTCTCAAACGCATAAGGGTGCTATGGCACACTCTGTAACCCCAGCAAAGTACTGTTTTTATCCGAAATAGATAGAAAAAGATGAAATCACCCTTGATAGCAGTGCAGCAGCGGCTCCGTGACCGAACATGCTGTCTGTGCCTGGATCGGCCCAGAAGTCTGTAATAGTACCACTTCCTCCCCAGAACTCTCCTCACTGCCCCTGACATGCTCTCCGCACCTGGCTTTCGCCTGTGTCACGGCCTACAGAATGATTGATTCAGAAACTGCTGGAAGTCTTCACTTGAACTGAATCACTGCCGGAGAAGTAGATTGCTGCATCTGATTCTGCAAGTCAGGACTGCTCTTAAAATGACATGGTGGAGAGTTTCAAGAGAAGAGGGGGAAAAACACGGGGGAAAGTAGAGTCAACTCCTCCCCACAAATAACCTCTGTGCTTTGGGAATGAAATCTACAGTGAGCTGTGAAATTGGGTGTAAATTATAGTGCAGACGTGTCTTGAGCAGCTCCATCATAAAAAGAACCATATCAAATGTAGAGATATTAGATTACAGTGATAACTCACCCAAAAGTGAAAATTGTCTACTTCACCCTTTACAATGTGCCAAACCAAAATGTTGCAATTTTTCTGTAAAAACTCCAAAGGAGAAAATTTAGATTTGAATCTTGTAGTTCTTTCCAATAGCAGTTCATACTGACCACATCTGCCAAAAAACACCATTAACAAAAATATATTATTTTTTAATTAAAACAGAATTTCCAACCATGTAGAATAGAATAACTTAAAAATCTGTCAAAATTCAAACAATTGATGTAAATAATAAATTCTTCTTTGTTTCTCACACAAAACTATTATTTGGCAGTTTTACAGTAATTATAATGTTTTTTGGATCATATCAGGTATGGTCACTACGAGGTCCACATTTGTTCCCATTATTGCTTTCAATTCAAGAGAAACTAGTATCTATCATAGCTTTACTTGGCTGAAACCACTGAAGACTGAACAGGAGGTTCGTCTCTTCACCCACCCGCAGTTAAACATCCATTACATTAATATGTTTGCAGTGCTCTGACAAGGCATTTGACCCCTGTGACCTCTATGACACTAGCTGGTGAAATAATGAGATTTACGAGCCGCAGAGGAACATCTCACCTCCCTGGTGAAATCCTCGATTCTGAGAACCAAATGTCAACAACCTATCAGACCGAGATGAAAACTATTTTAAAAATGATTTACAGTATGTGCACCCACCACAATAAAGGAAACTGATTAAATGCAAAAAATACAAAGTTATTGTATTGGTGTTTGAAATAATTTGTGAGATAGCATTTATTTGATTGAAATATAAATATTTAGTAACATTATACATGTCTTTACTGTCTCTTGTGATCAATTTAATGCATCCTTGCTGAATAAAAGCATTAATAAAAAAAATACTCTTCCGATAGCATACATTAAACAGCCTGAGAAGCTTTCAGACCATGTCGTTTTAATTACTTTTTGATGAAGTAGTGGCTAATATCAGGTTATCACCATATAACTGTGAAAATATGGTAATTTGGCAGAAACTAAATACCATAGTCATTCTTCATGAGGGACCATAATATGCTTTTTATGCTTGATTTAAAGAGTTAATTCATTTAATATTAAAATTATCTCATTATTTACTCACCCTTACATTGTTCCAAACCTGCATAAATTTCTTACCTAAATATAAAAAAGAAAAAAAAGAAAGTGCTATACAAAAAAAAAAGCATAGTGACCAGGAGCTGTCAAGATCTATTAAGGGAAAAAAGTAGTCCAAGCAGCTGTGTTACAACTCTTGATAGTTGATAGCTTTGTGTGAAGAAAAGACAGAAATGTAAGTCCTTACACTCAATAATCACAACCTCCACCATACCTCTCAAATGTCAAAAGATGTGCATGACTGAGATCAATGGCATTGGTTTATATGTCCAAATATGTGTAGCTTAAATGGGTGTATACTGTAACTTCATATGGACCACTTATATAGTAGTTCTACAATTATTTTTTTTCCTTCATCTTGATAACCTAAATGAGTATCATGAACACAGCAGAATGTACGTCATACGGGTCTTAAACAACATAAGGGTGAGTAAATAATGAAAGGATTTTCATTTTTGAGTGAAAACTCGCTTTAAAACTTTACTTTCATTACTCTAAAAACAGACTGACAATCCAAAAAGTTCCATATCCGCGTCACCCGCCGTCGTCAGTGCTTCTCCAAACTTTAACCGTTGAAAGCAGGCAAACTTAAAACTACAAAGTTAAAAGATTAGAGGGAATAATTGAAAAGCAGAAGAGCTAAAGACAGTAACAGTCTTGATACGAAGCGTCTCTCGGTAAGTTGAAGCTGATGGATGGGGGGGTTGATATGCTGGCAGCTCGGCGACAGAATATTTCTCCAGTGAGGAGGAAGAGAGCAGGTCTGTGGCATGCTGGGTCTTTGTAGGAGGGTGAGTGAGTAATGGAAGGAGCCGAGGGAGGTGGCAGGAGCCACTTTCATTCTCTCGTGACGCTCAGAGACTCGACCTCAGTGTGAACTTTCTCATCGAGAGAGGAAGAGAGGATGAGATGGAGAGGCTGGCATAAATCTGTCTGCTCGGCTTCTAAGAAGAGCTCTGTGCTGGAATAAATGTGGGTAATAAAAGGTCTGATATTATTACCCATAGTGCAGTTGCTACATGCCACCTGAGCCTCGGAGTCAAGCTACAGGGGAGTATAGGGAAGTGCCATGAAGTCGAGTGATGGACGTCTCTGTGTACTGATGCTGCCTGCTTTGCATGAAGAAATAAAACAAAACATTTATCTCTCCAGAGATGTAACGGAAAGCAGAAACAGTGGAACCAAATGTTTGGTAACCATCAGAAATGCGTAACATCACAAAGTCTTGAACTACTTATGACATTCATTTGCCAAGTCACTGTCTATATAAATCAACATAAAGTAAAGTCAGCATGAAAATGTCTTTTGGTTCTAATTTGTTGCTTTAAGATAAAAATGACTGAGAGAGGGATGAGTTTCTGAGAAGAAACTAATACAGGACTCAATGTCCCCCGCATAAATAACAAGTCCTCTTATTCAATAAGACAATCTCACACACAGTATGACGTAATTTGGTTAAGGAATGAGTGTTGGCAGAGCATGATTTTAACCATCAGAATTGGATTGGATCATTAATGTTAGGTATTATTTTTTGTTAGTATTTTACCTTGCTCACACAACCTTGTACTAGAACAAAATACTTACTTCTTACTTACTCTTGAGAGAGAGAGAGAGAGAGAGAGAGAGAGAGAGAGAGAGAGAGATTTGTAGATAAACATGCTCTGATAAATTATGCAGTAAGATCTGTAATATTATTTAGAAAAGCAAACAGAGTTCATTCCTTTTTAATATGAAAAAAAAAGGAGGAAATAAAAGCAGAAGGAAGTGTGAGTTACGTGTCCAGATTTATAAATTATTGTGACCATATTAAAATCATATAATTACTTCTTTCTCTGATTCCTTCTTTCACCACACTCTGAAATGTTTGGCTGTTTACTCTGCCAGTCCTTTCATAGCACTGAGCTCAGGAGGTGTGCTCATCAGCCCTGCACACAAACAGGCATTTAGCCTCAGAGCGCAGGAACACTGCTGTAAATATCAGACTGACTCCAGGGAGCTGACTGACCGGTGTGCAGCAGGTAAATGCAATCAAGACATGACTTCAGCTCTCTGCCCTCGGGCCTTCTTCAGAGATTACACATTTAAAGGGGGAAATGTTTACATGCAGTGCCCCCCTCTGGAACACTGTGGTACTAAAAAGTGCTGATGATGGATAGATAGATGCCACCACAAAATGAGGACAACCGGAAAGACCTCAAGCTGTGGACAGGAACTTATGATGACCACCGACACCACGAATGCCTTCATCTGAGATAAAACATGCAATAACTCGCTTTCCTTTGAAACCCCTCTCTTTTTTCTGTTGACGTCAAATAGACAAACAGCTCTTTGGGTGCGGTTTTATGAAATACACACAATGCTCTTGGGTATTTTAGATGTTATATCAAAACGCTTTTGTGAGAGTACAGAGTTCAGCGCATTAGGTGGTTTGGAAGTACAGAGATGAACTAATGAACACCCATAATGACATTCTTTCTGTGATGATGTGACAATGTGAATTAATGAAGCAATGAAAACTAGGAGAACAAACACATTAGGCGAGATAAAGTCTGTCATAGAAACAGAGTTCTGGACACACTGGTCTAGAATGTTTATGGCCCTGAATGAGACTTAGAATGAGTCTAAATTATTGTGCAATTATTGCAACAATGCCAAGTTAGGGAAGATATATTTTCACTGCCAAATCAACAATTACATATAGTTCTTTCCATATGAGAGTCTGAAAATACTCCATTAGTCTTGTTTAGCTGTGTGAGAACTATTTTGTTATTTGTTATTTAACTCACAGAATATGTACATGAGCTGTTATTATGCAGTTCTGAGAAACATGGGAAAAACAGAAAAGCATACATATGAAGACCAAATGGAAAAAGAGCAGATGCTGAAAATGAATGAATGGATGAATTACAAAATACATTAAAAGTAAAACATTTGTACACACTTGACTTAATTTGTTTCTCATGATCTTACAAACTTTTAAACTATCGATTTTAGTTATGGGTACAAATAAGTATTGATACAAACATATTAGCAAAACTAAAAATATAATTGAAAGCTGGTACACGAATGCATGTGACTTCCCTCAACACTGTTTAAAAAGCAGACCAGGGTGCACCTTATAAAGTTAGTTAAGAGGATGATCTGAGCTCAGATTTAAGATTTGATTTAACATTTTTAGTCACAATATAATTCACATTTCTAAAAGGTATGAGCTCAAATGTTGCATAAATCCCTCACTTTTAATAAAGTAAACACTGTATAACAGCGGGGAAAAGTTTCAGGAAGATCTGTTCTCATAGAGCACCTGTGATGTGAATATGAGTGGAGAAATGGCAAAATTAGGGTGAAAAGTCAAAGGCAATGCTTCCAATTATGCTGTGATTGCTTCATTTACCTGCACAAATGCCCATCTATCATGTTCATAACCAGGCAGCAAATTGGCCCGAATGGGTGAAACTGGTAGAAATAAAGAGACTAATTACACAGTAAAAAACTCACCCACTCAAATGTGTGTTCATACGGAACTAGAGCACAAATTTACATTGGACAAAAAATACAACAGCAGAGAGGAAACTTTGCCTCCTTATTTTTGAATTTATTGCACACAACTGATTTTACACAAAAATGAAGCAAATTGAAAACTGAAGCCGATTACCATCAAACAGTGAAGCTTGTAGACTAGAGTATTAACATACCATTTCAACTTACAAGAAATTGTTGATAGAGTACCAGGTACTGTGCATCCAAACTTGCCTCGTAATCTCTGAGACAGGACTTCAATCACTGAGCTACATGGGGCCTAGCAGTTTACTGATGCTCCCGGGTATTTGCCGCTTGTAAGTGGGCAACATCTGGACGTCCCCTGGAAGGCGAGAGGCCCTCGGTCACCAGACACCATTAACATCAAGCTCCCTGAATCCCAGCAGTCATGCCGCATTTCCTGAAGCAACAGTCAACAAGCTCATGAATCTCTTCCCAGACTAAAACCCAGCAGTTTCAGCCAGCACGAGCAGAAAGAGCCTCTGGGTTTCACACGTTCCATCTCTGTTTATGTGGACCACAGTCAAATATCTAGATAAACACATTCCATCAGTTATTTAATTACAAGAAGAATATTTCATCATTTATTCTGGCTCTTTAACATTTAATGAAAATAGGCTGTTAAACTAAAAAAGCATTATAAAAGTATCAAATGGTCCATGTAACATTATTTTCATAGCATGATGAAGAGCAGCTCAGACATTCTGTAAAATATCACTTTTCTGTGTTCCACTGAGGATGGGAAGTTCCCACAGGTTCAGTAAATTATGACATAATTTTCATTTAGGCCTATGTGTAAAGTAACTCTGAAAACAAGCAAACAGCTGGTTCATTTCCAGCACATAAAGCAGATAAAATGAAATTTGGCACCGGATTAAAAAATGCATTAAGACTCAAACTAATCTCATGTTCAATACAATCACGGCCACACTAGTTTTTCCCAGGCTGGGGGAATTGTTTCCTACATTTTTGCAATTATCTCAATTACAGAGAAGAACAACAGTCCTAAACTAATGGCTGCTAAAGAAAAGACCAGCAACATGTTGTTCTGATTTCTTTTGCCCTTGAAATAATTTACTTTCGGGTTCAGTTCCAACAACAATCTCTTGAACTCGTAGGATCTCACATGTAGCACATTTCTGGTTTGATCCAATTTCAATCTAGTTTATTCTGCATGTTCAGAAGACCTTAATCATACGCAAGACAGATGTTCTCAAAGGGGTTTATCCCCTGATAATCAAGATTTCTATGTTGCAACTACGCAATTTTTTATGGATGGTCTTGAAGCACTTTTTGCCTCAAATATCAAAAAGGTGTAAGAACGTCAGATCACCCAATTGTTTTTGGTACATTACTCATTTGGGCTAGTATAAAGCCTTAAGGTTATATTTACCCAAAAATGTAGTCAACCTGTATGACTTATTTTCTTCTGCAAAACACAGAAGAATATATTTTGTATAACACTGAGACACTTAAAAATGTGACTTTACATTAATTATTTAAAGTTATATTATTCCAGCTAATTTTACTCTAGATTTGACTGCAATGCAGCCAAAGTATATGTAATATTGTAGACTCAATTCAACTTTAAAAGGGAAGCATGACATTTCTGCTCAACTAGAGTCAGCGAATGAAGTTGTAAGAATAATGTGAAGGTTACAAAAAACTCTGAATCCTGCTGATCAACAGTATCAAATATAGTTTGGCTTACCAAAGTGTAGACACAACTGTTAGTGCCACACATGGACTCTCGTATAACCCTGAGTACTAAATGTAATACTGTCTAGACTGGACTCCTCAAGAATCTCAGCACTTTCTGGCATGCTGTCTACTGTCCTTCAGTCTAATCTAAAACCTGAGGGTCTATCATCATCATGCCAGCAGACAGACAGACAGACAGACAGACAGACAGACAGACAGACAGACAGACAGACACACACACACACACACACACCACACACACACACACACACACACACACACCACACACACACACACACACACACACACACACACTCAAATAAGCAGCGCTATTACATTAAGATCAGGTGTGATGTTACCTCAAACAGGAAATATATCAAAGAGGTTCATAAGTGGTCCACTTCTGTCTACAGGGGTCTTCTCCCTGGGGCAACCGGGGCAGGTTATGCTGAACATGAGCACTCTAAATTATGATCTATAAAATGGGCCATGAGAGGTATTTATAACCCTTGGATAGTGGATGAGGTTGCACTTTTCAGACGAGTAAAAGCAATTCCACTGCAGCTGTCACAATATTTTCAAATATCTGCGCTCAGCTGCCGATATGCATCCTGCAGAACATCTCGGACACACTGCTCGGTTAATTAATTAGACTTTGGCTTTTCTCTTTTGCTTTGGTATGTTAATGAACGTCTAACACAATGGACTCCATGCCATCAAAGAGCCGTGGATAAAATATGCCAAACACCTGCTTGTTCCAACAGCTCCACCGTCTCTGCCAGGGCCTGCATTAAACCCCCGCAATAAACAGAGAGGACGCTTCACTGCCATTGGCAGTACGTCACGATTTAAGAACTGAGATTCAAATTGCTGAATATTAATTACATTCAGATTAACTTCAAGTTCACAAACCTTGTAAATAACATGAGAACTGACAAACCTGAGATTTCATATATTTATTTTTTGCTATTTATTTAAGTTTATTCCTGACAGAATTAATATATATAGGCTAGTTAATATATAAAATATATATATCTTTTTTTTTAGATAAATACATATCTAATAAATAAAATATATAATTGTAACATACAATTGACTAAATAAAATATATTTATAGTTTTTATATAAACACAATATAACACATAAATATATATTATGTCAATATATATTATAAACACATGTTTTAAATGCTTTATATAATAAAAATATGTATAATTTGATAATTTAAATATCATATTTCAAATAAGGAAGAAGTCTTATCTTAAATTGTATTTCTTTAGTTCAAATCTGTCAGAAAACTATATTTTGGTTCAGCTCATGCAAATTCAAAAGTACATGTTGGTCAGAAGGCCTCTTGACCAGCCTTGGCCTGATTATTGTCCAATTAATAGTTGATAGTCAAAACATGGCTTGTGTGACAAACAGCCTTTGTCTAATAAGAGTGTTCAAGTAGAGATGGAAGAGAGCACAGATGCTGATATATAAAAATAATTCCTGGTACTGCACAGAACTGATTGTACTCCGTATCAACGAGTGCCAGCAAAGTATGAGACCTCTCTCAAAAACAGGTCCTCTTATACCTGCACTTGCATTGTAACACAACGTTTTACCAGTACCATCTACACAACAAGTTCTGCAAGAAACACAGAGCAAATCTCCCAGAATGCTCAAGGCCAGGGCAAGCCTATATTTAACTTTGCACATGAAAAGTCTTGTCTGTGATTTGGAGCGCTGTCCTTTACTCAGCTGTTGTCAGAAGTTGCCAGGAGACGGGATCAATAGAGGCACTATATCAGCCATCTCTGAAGCACCACAGCTTTTATAGTTCAAAGCCGGGCTTGGAATACCCTTACTTTGGAGTAAAACAACATCCTGACAAAAAAGGGAGGGTACATGAGGGAGATAAAAAGTATAGAGAGAAAGAGAGAGAGGCAAAGGGAATAACAGCGTAAAAATGAAAAACAGAATAGAAACAGGAATCATTTGCTCATCAGTCGATGCTAAAACAGCAAGGCCTGCATCATAAAAAGTTAATTGCTGACAGAGCTAATATACACCCTTGGATTCAGAGTTCTGCCTGAATAATTCCCATGTTTCCACACAAGTTTACAGGCTGTTTAAAGATTTTTCTCCAGCACATTTCAAAGTGCAGGAATGTGACTCTGTAAGATGACTTAACACTACATTGCATGTTCAAATTGACAGCTGGAAGCCACATGTAACGTCATTTTCATTCAATAAAGCATTAATTACAAATTATTGCACAAATTGTTATAATTTCTGAAAATGCAATGCAACTAGTTTGACCTGCACACTGTAAAAAAGATTTTACAAAGTCGTACATAAAACAAAACTCGTTGGAAAATACTCTGCAGTCTTGCTACTTCTAAATTTCATGTTATATGAATCCTATTTTTAGTGGCTATACTTGTAAAGGGAATAACAGCATAAAAATGTAAAACAGAAAAGAGACAGGATCCGTTTGTTCATCAGTCGATCCTAAAACAGCAAGACTTGCATCGTAAAAAGTTAACTTAATTGATGTTATAAAATAGTTTCTCTACATTTTATGATTCGGACTACTCCCTAACAGCCTTTGCGAGAATGCATAACCAAAGTGTGGATTTAAGAGGGCTTAGTGCACCATTTAGGATGGGGCCTTGGATGTCCCATACTTCCTGTTTGAGCCTGAAGCATACAGCATGCTGTTTAAAAGAAAGCGGGCCCTACATCTCATCTTTTTGGAGCCCAAAAACAGCTCCTTCTCACCTTGGTTTCCCCCAGGGGATGTCTTAGAAATAGGCCAGTTTCTGAAGCAGGTCACCCCGTCCTATGAAGAGAATAATCAGAAACAGAGAGGACGACACACAAGCTGAAGGACTCAAGGATGTGTCCGGCACTATCTCAGCTCCTAACTGAGAAATACAAACAAAACCGGCCTGTTATATCCATCTGTGTGTTGTTTCGTCTCCACACGGTGGTGGAGATTACCACAAGAATTCTAACGCGCCGCTCAGGCCTGCCACATTGTGCGTAAGCCGAGCCTCCCACTTTTGGAAAGAAAGGAGAATGAAAGAGGGGGAAGAACAGGAGAACAAGAGGGACAGTGGTTACGTTTTTCCATTTTCATGAGCATTTAGGGCCCTAGTAACGGCATTCTCTCTCTTTCATTCTGCAGCACCATCTTTTGGGGAAACGAGCCCCCTTTGGAGAGCTGAATTCCTTTGGAACGTCAGCCAATCAGAACGCAGGCTCAAGGGAGTGTGTTATGGGAAGGCCTGCCTCGCCTCGGACTCTTTAATCTCCCAGTAATGTGAAAAAGCGGTACAAACTACGCAGTGCTTTTGAAATGGCTTTGGATGCAAATATACAGTATAATTAAGCAGTCAGTAAAGATTTTATCTCTTTTTTAAACTCTAGTCATTTAATTTTGTTATATTTATAGCTGAATAATTACACTGTTGTTTTCTGTAGAGCTGCTTTACAGATGACATTGAACTTGTTTCATAACTGATGAATTTTGCAATATTAACAGTTATTTTCCTGTTTATTACTGTAAAGCTGCTTTGACATAATTAAATTGTATCCAGTGCTATATAAAATAATAAATGACTTGACTTTAATGACAATTTGAAATGTGTTATTTCTATTCTACAGTATCGCAAAAATTATGATTTTTCAAAACAAAAAAGAAAACTTTCCCCATATTTCATTGGTCAAGCAAACAAACAGTCCTGCCTCAAACTCACACAATTGGTTTAAATAAATAAATAAATAATGAAAAGCACACAGTGTTTACACAAATTAAGTTTAGACATATATTATTTACAAGCTCAATTTAACATTTTATTTAATTTTGTTTATAATATATTTGCCTATTTGACTTAACTAAAAACTATTAAGAAGTAGGGGTGGGCGATATGACCAAAATCTTATATCACTATATGAGTCATTTTATTTCACGGTAACAATATAGTTATTTTTTGCTTTAAAAATAATACCATATTTTTTATACCATAGAAATATCATAATTCTTGTCACCAGTGTCAATGTCACAAAAAAACTATCCTAAAAAAAAGAAACAAGCTCGCTGAAGACAAGAAAACAATCAGCGATGAAATAAGAATAAGAACCAAATTACAAGCAATAGAACAAATAAATACATTGTATAAATCTGAACATTCTTCACGGTGTAAATTAAATATATATGTCTTCTTATTAAAGTTACAAAAATGATTTAGCCAAGAGTAGTGACACGCAAACGACAAGTTTTGGAGAATAGTCCAAAATCTCTACCGGTTGATACATTTCTACCGATTAATCGTGTCTACCAGACCCACCCCTATTAAGAAGTCACATTTACTGGGTGATGCAACCATGACCGCTGATGTTCACATCACTTCTAGGCTTCATTATAACTGTAAATACATTTTCTTTTGCTGTTTACAGACTGAGGGATGAGTGAACATTTACTAAGGTAATCTGGATGCCAGAGATGATGTTGATACACACACACTGTAACTTGTAAATAACCTGGAATGTTCCTTTAAAATAAACAAGCAAATAACAAAATTAATGTTTGTCATACTAATCCATGCATCAAACTTAAAAATCAGGCACCCAGCATAGTTTGCTGATTGGGCAAAAAACGCCAGTGACATTGTTTCAAATGACAAGCTAAAAAGTGAAACGAGTAAAACCACACATCAATCTATGTGCAGAAAGGGGGATGGGTAAAACAATGTTACCACGGCGATAAAAGCTCTTTGGCCACCGGACATCCTAGCAACAGTTACAACGCTTCAGCAATCTGTGGTTCAGTGAAGATTAAAAAGCTCAGCTCACAATGTGCATCTGCTTTACTTCATGCCACCTAAAACCTGCTCTCAAGGGTTCATATTGCACTACAGCAATAAAGGACATCCCATTAGCAGTGTCTGAAAGCCGTCTGGACGCCCAGACATATAATGTGCGTCGCACAGGCTGGACTGGTCATACACGGCACATATACGTAACATTTGCTCTTTTAGCTGTGAGTATCATTGTGAGCAAACAAATAAAAAAGTAATGCTACCCCCTTAAAGTCAACAAGAAACAACATCCCCAACCCATCTCACTAAAATTAGCCATCTGGTTACAAACTATGATCGAATAAATAATATAAAAGTATCATCACAATATATAAATAAACATTTAATACAATTCAAAAGTTTGGGGTCAGGGATTTAGCATCTGCTAAATGACTAAATGTAAATGCCCCTTATGCTCACCAAGACTGATCAAAAATACAGTAATAACAGTAAAATTGTGAAACATCATTATGATTTAAAATAACTGTTTTCTACTTCAGTATTTTAAAATGTAATTTATTTCTGTGATGCAAAGCTGAATTTTCAGCATCGTTACTCCAGTCTTGTCACATGATCCATCAGAAATCATTCTAATATGTTAATTTGATATGCAAGAAACATTTCTTATTATAAATGTTGAGAAAAGAACATTGTTGCTTAAAATATTTTTTATGGAAACAGTGATTTTTTTCAGGATTCCTTAATGAATAGAAAGTCTTTACTGTAAAATTTGGTCAATTTAATTCATCTTTGGTAAAAAAAAAAATTTTTTTTTTATCACACTGACACACACACACACACACACACACACACACACACACACACACACACACACACACACACACACACACACACACACACACACACACACACACACACACACACACACACACACACACACACACACACACACACACACTCGTGAAACCATGTGATCATTATCCATATGTTAAAGTGCTACAAATCTGTTGTCAAATTTAAAACAAAAGCACATTTTTCAATAGAATAGCTGAACTGCTTCTTGAACATGATGAATAGCTCGTAACTAATTTCAAAGTAGCTTTCCCAACAATGGTTGTGATCATAAAATGAGCTCAACAAACAGACAAGTTACTTGACGTACAGTTCCAGTCTAAACATCCTACTACAGCGATAGAGAGCTGGGATTTGGACAGCTGCTGTTACAGACACAAAGGCACTTCTGTCAAGCATGTGAGGTCAGAAAATCAGTCAGATGTATGACAACCAGCTGGGCCAAGTTTACATTCAAAGGAATTCGGACTTCAAATGCAATATGCCCACATGGCTTTATGATGGCTCACACGTCAAAGACTCTTCACATCTGGAATAAACAAAGAAAAGACTCAATATAGTTTATAAATGGTGCTAAGTATGGACAGTGGAGGAGCTGTATGCCATTCATCTCTAACGAAAAGACAAAAACGTCACAAAAGTATCTCTGCAAATCACTAACAATGACCTTATCATCCAGGTCCAGGATATAGAGCCTGTTCCACCCACCTACTCCTGATTCTGATGCATTTTTACAGCTGCCCTTTTCCAAAATGTCCTTTGCTTTAATGAGAGCCATTCAGGATTTGGTAAAGGTCAACTTAGTGTCACTTGAACTTTCATTGAGAGCAGCATGTAAACCACGGCTGTAATCATCCCAGACATGGAGGGACACATGTCTCACCCCTATATTCAGATTAGTGGTTGACCAATATGGGTTGTTCAATGGTTAATTCTAAAATTTGTACATTTGATCGTGCCAATTCTGGTAGCAGTGACATTCTTGGTATAAAACACTGAGAAATATTCTTATACACAACTTGTGCTATAAAACATGCTGAACTTGGGAGCTAAAAAACATGAATTTAGTTCTTAGTTCTTAAAATCACTTTTTGATGACATAAGATATCTACAGAGGCAGATAACATCTTTATCTCTGTTAAGTGCATAGCTGTCTAATCCCCTTTCAAAAATGATATTAAGTCATTACAGTGTATCTTAACGTGATTTGCCCTACTATAAAACAGGCATCCCCTGTGCTCCTAAAATGTAGTCTCAGTGTTATGAGAGCACTCTATTGTTTCTTCTTCCCTCCCGATAAATCTCAATAATAATTAATTATTTTAATACTATGCAATTAGGGGAGTGCTGTTCCCCAGTCTATGGGCAGAATAAAGACTCCAGTTGACTACCCTCTATTATCAATTATGACTAAACTGGGATTTCCCACAACTGATAAAAAGCCTGAACATCCAGCCTACCCAAGGCATAACTGGGAAACTTTAAGGGATATTTTCATGCTAGCCTGGACTGGAGTCATGCATTTTAATGAAAAGAGAATTAGAGTGCATCTGTGATTTACTGCTGCTGTTCATTGGTACATGAAAGGGGTCGAATTCAACACATTGTAGACTTTCATACTTGCAAATTTGAATTTCTATACAACCATTTTCATTCCTCTTTCTGACATTTATCATTAAATAGACTGATTTAACAACTTTTGAACTTTCTATTCATCAAAGAATCCAGAAAGAATCGATTGTTTTGATAATAATAATAAATGTTTCTAAAGCACCAAATAAGCATATTAAAATGATTTCTGAAGGATCGTGTGATACTGAAGACTAGAGTAATGATGCTGGAAATTCAGCTTTGGATCACAGAAATACATTACATTCTAAAATATATTCAAATATTTTATATTTAATTTAAATAATATTTCACAATAGTACTGCTCTTAATGTATTTTGATCAAATAAATTCAGACTGGGTGCATATAAGATACTTCTTTAAAAACATTAAAAAAATCTTACCGACCACAAACTTTTGAAAATAATAATACACAAAAAATAATACACTAGCTGCAGTTTAAAGCTTAAGAGTGTAATTTCTGCACACCACTGGTATTACCAAACAGGTTTCCCAGGCATTTCCCTATTTGCCATTTTCCAGTGTCAATGTTGCTGTATCGAGCTTGGGCTGCATTTCCCAAAAGCATAGAAAGACTAAGTACATAGAAACTACTGGCACCAATGGTTTCAAAGGTTTACGATGCTTTGGGAAACACAGCCCTAGTCAGGCCACTCTATCAAACTTAACATTTCAGTACCACCACAATGAGACAAGAGTTTTTCTTTTCAGGGGAGCTATCCTACAAGTAGTTTAATTATAGATGTCTCTACAAATTAAGATGAGACAGGAGAAAACTTTTTACAGAATAACACGAGGTTATCATAAGTCATCAGGAGCATGCCATAAATAATACAGCCCTGCACTGAAAGAGCTTGTTTGTTACAGCAGAAACGTCTATTACGGAGTACATCGCTCACATCGTGTGGTTGGAACGCAGCCAGACTTCATGCCAGCAAATTAAATGGATAAAAGACCAAAACAGACTGCAGCCAAACAAAAGCAGGACAATCTGATGCTTTGCTATGACAATGAAACAACAACAGGCCTAAATATTGCATTAAACCCAAGATGGGCCACCAGGAACAAGATGGAGTAAATTATAAATGTTTGTCCTAATATCTGACTTAAGGAGATTATGATATGCCACAAGGATTATGCTCTTCACAAAGATTGTCACCATTCAGAGCCATGTCTGGGATGTTTAATCCTCAGCAAAGATACAAGCAGGATTTCTCGGAGCCCAACAAATATTTGCGGGAAGATTTTTAACCACATATTCCTAACCAAAGTGAAGCCACAAACAGAAAACATCCTTCCCACTAAATGTTTCAAATGCTTCTGTGGCTTTTAAAGGTTTTTTTCTAAATAGAACGAGCAAATAAATGTAAGTCAAACAGTAAGGAGCAGATATAAACAATCGAATCTCTCATTGCAAAAGAGCTCTTTTAATTAAGTATTCATTGACTCAAAACATTTGTAATTTGTGTTGAAAGGCAAAACTCTCACATGGGTTATTCTGATGAATATCTGAACAATTCTGTTTGATTTCAGATTCCTGGTGAAAATTAAAGCGATGAACACAGCAGAGCATTTTCATGTCATTACCAACAAAATGCTTCTTAAATAGCCTATATAAACCATAAATGAAACAAAACATATGTTGTACAGTGAGCTTGGCCACTATGCAACTCAATTGTAGCCCTAAAACGGCAGCAGAAGTTTTAAACATCATTTAAAACACTGAAGAAAAGGTTATTTTTTTATTTACCTACATAAACTGTCTGTAATCATCTGGTGGGATAGCTAATTATTATTTACTTGTATTCCCTTACTCCATTTCATGCCTATCAAAAGCTTCGAAACAAGTTGAAACGATGAAAAACTGTGGTCTGACAAGCTCTGAAAGTTGTTTGCAGCCCACGTGACTGTCACATCAGCGTGAACATTATATCCTTCAATACACTGCAGTTCAGTCTCATTAGAAAGACATTAATCAACAAAACTACAACCAGAATGAACCACAAGTTCGTTCCTGAATACAATGACGTAAATCTTTTCGAATGTAACAGCGTGATAACATTTTAATACACCTACAACTCATTTTTAATTCAGTTAAATGTAAAGTAATTGAGCTGAAGGCTGAATTTTGGTTTGTTTTTGATACTAAAAGCATTGACATAAAGACTCAAATTCTTCTGGTGCACAGTAAATTGTAATGGTTTTCAGTGCTGTCGGACAGAACGTGAACCTCTGACCTGTTGTAGATCAAATTTCAGGTAAGGTTTAATGTATGTCAAGGGTTCAGCCTGCCTTGAGGTAACAGTAGCAACCTGAGCGAACACATCTGTTGATGTTACAGTGTTTTCATCTGTTCATGTCAACACACATGTTCTAAACCCTTCCCCTAAGTGATAAAGACACATTTTAGTGCGTAATTACACACATTCAGTACAGATCACAGTTGTTCTGTCATCGCAACTAAATACGAAAACAGCAAAAAGCCCTGGCAACCTGCTCTAATCTGTTTCACAGCCCTACATACACAAGCTCACATCACTATCTGGCTCTCAACACTTCATGTGCTTTGTTAAAAGTGTATCCAAGTTCTCCTCTTACCATGGTGGCCGGCCAGCTTGAGTTTGTTGTCCAACTCCATAACTTCAAAGACAGGCAAAATCAGACATGCTCTCAGTGCCAAGGGAGGGGAAGATAGCAGTGGTTCACGGGGAGGGTACACTCTCTCTCTGCCTCGTCACCCGTTTGCCAGAAGAGCGCTGCCTCCCGTGCAGCCTGCCTGCCTGCCTGCGCTCCGTTCTGGCTGGAGCGTTGTATCTGGCAGATCTGAGCTGGGCTGAGCCGCTTCTCTGGGCCCCACTCACTCCCACACGAGCGCCAGAGCTCTTAAAGACACAGCGGGGATTTTTTTAAATCTTGAACACTTGCTTTTCCTCTCTCCCTCTCTCTCTACCATCCTCTCGATATGTTTCACGGGCAGTGTTATTGAAGCATTAAAGTTATTGTTTTTATTAATATAAAACAAACGTCTGCAAAATGACTAAATGTAAATGCAATATATTGAATATTTTACTTTTTAATTTTTATTTAGGTTATCATTTTTTTTGTTTGGTTTTGTTGTTTTTAATAGGCTAGTTTTGTTATGCCTTTTGGTCATAATAGTGCATCAAGTTAAACTAAATGAAAAGGATAAATGTCGCTTCGACAGCTAGCTGAAATACAATAAGTTTAATTTGTATGATTTTATTTCACAATATAGCAATGAGGTGAACATAGGGGAGTTAAATATTTTCATTACTTTGGTTAGAGATGATGTTCTCATTTTTGTCATGTCTGCGGATACTATGCACTTTTTTTAAATGAAAAACTGGAAATTAAGAAATATTTAAGATTTTTCTCTTGCCTTTCTATAATCCATATCTCAAACAAAACATGTTTTCTTGGAAATACTGTTTAGACTAGTAATCAATTTATACATTTGTATTTATTTTTATAGATCATGCTAGTCTTTTGTAATATATCAAAGTGCCAATTGTTCCTGGAAATCAGTAACTATTAGCAATGCTTTGTAATAATCATCTGCTGACTTGTTCATTTTCTTGAAAATGTGTAAATAATCAACTTATAAACAGGAATGATTAAAAACAGAGCATATTTTTTTATTTGAAAAGAAAAAAAGTGCTTACAAAAACTAGGCTTTGATCACATACACCTAATTCTGGTTCAATTTAAATCCCATTGTCCACAATTTTCCCAGTAATTAAACCAGTATGGATCAGTTCTGATCCATTCAACATCAAATCTTTCTAATCTATATTTTATAAGAGATTAGCAACTACAGTAAAGAGAGGGGGCAGAAAACTGGAAATATTGTTAATGCTCATGTCCATCATACTTCACCAAAGTGCTCACAACTCAAGAAAAGGCATTATTGTACTATTAACAAATTCACTGTATCCAAAACGGCTCACTCGTTCAATCCAGACCATTCAAAACACAATTAATGCTACATATGAGCGCAGACACTACACAGCACTTTACAGACTTAACATCCCAAAACTGAAACTTGAAATCTGATCAGACTGCAACGCATTTCCAAAAATCTAATTTTAATCGGATTTCAAACCACATATGGATATCAAGTGTCTTTCTCTTTAGAGCTGTGACAGATTAGGATGCTGATGATGCACAGGAGGGAGTGTGTGTGTGTGGGGTGTTAAACGTGTGTCTCTACGGGGGTGCAGAGTAAACGCACAGAGACATTTGCTGAGTCAGCAACAAGCTGCCAGTGTCTGACACACGCATTAACACAGCGCTGAGCTGAAATGACACCACAGCTTGCACGAAAGAGAAGCGTCTTTATGAGATATGAAGAGCAGTTAGTGTGTTTAAGATCTGCCCATGATCATGCACTACAGTTCAATGGTTTGAGGTCAGTAAGTTTTTTTTTGTGTTAATTAATACTTTTATTCACCAAGGAGGTATTTAACTGATCAAAGGTGACATTAAAGAATTTCACATTGTTACAAAACTTTTCTATTTCAAATAAATGTTATTCTTTTGAATTACAATAATAATCAAAGGATCCTTAAAAAAATATGTTTCCACAAAAATATTAAGCAGCGATTTTCAACACTGATAAAAAAACAAGAAATCAGGTTTGCCATCACAGGAATACATTACATTTGAAAATATATTAAAATAGAAAATATTTTTATTTTAAAACAATAAAATTTCACAATATTACTGTTTTTTACTGTATTTTTGATCAAATAAATACCACCTAGAGACTTCTTTCAAAAGTAGTAAAACATTTTTTAATATTCTGAATGTGACATTTACTTTTTACTTTCATTTTTTTTAAATCTTCATTTGTAATACTTTATTAGAAAAAAGAGGATGGATGGATGGATGAGAGAGAGAGAGAGAGAGAGACAGACAGACAGACAGAGAGAGAGAGAGAGAGAGAGACAGACAGACAGAGAGACAGACAGACAGACAGACAGACAGACAGACAGACAGACAGACAGACAGACAGACAGACAGACAGACAGACAGACAGACAGACAGACAGACAGACAGACAGACAGACAGACAGATAGATAGATAGATAGATAGATAGATAGATAGATAGATAGATAGAACTGTATTGGCCTATTTAATGTAAGAGTTCTCTTTGACCTTTTCATAAAACATGCGCTCGCATAATGTGTCTCGTCCCCAAATTCAACTGCATTGTGAACCAGAGTCCTTATTAGGCAATTCTAAACAATAGCTGTCCTGTAACACCATAATAATTATGCCTCCCACTGCAAATGACTGGTTTGCTGCATGTCCGAGACAAACAGAAAACAGACTACAGTGCGTTCCATCATGCTCTATTTCACGGGTCTGTCGATTGGTGTCACATCTGCAATTCAACACAAAGAATGCAAGTGGCATTTTGAAGTTCAAATGATGTGAAATACACTATACGAATAAAATAAACAAAATACTGTACATTACAAAACAAGTGGCTAAATCTTATTAACTTGCACAAGTTGTTCCTATCTTTAGCACAGCAAATGTGAAAATCCCTCATTTACAACAGTACGCTAAAACTCAGGATAAAGATTCCATTATAAGAGTAGCAGATGAGCAGCAGCTATCAAGCGATTGTTTTCGTCTAGCACTTTGCCAATGACATTTAATTACCTTTAAAGACTATTATCAGAGTGTATTACTCATCACAGTGTTTCTTCACTTCCCAAGGGAAAAAAATGAACTACAACAGGTGCATACAAGCAGTGCTCCAGGTCCTACTCACTGGCATTTCTGGTTTGGGTGCTCTGGGTTTTACTGAGCTGAACTCCCTCAGGAATACTGGTGCTGCGTCGCAGGAGCCACACAGTGCATGATTCAGCACGCCGCTCTCGGAACAGCATTGGACTGATCTGAGGACAGCCACAGAATTACATCGATTTAGAGTGTTAGTGGGCAAAGGCCTATAAGAAAGACTCTAGAATGCTGAAGACTTGTTACTGTTAGTATGAACTTGTTGACATGTGCTGCCCCCTTGAGGCCAAAGGGTACCATCAAAAATAAGGTCAGAGCCAAAAAGAACTTAAACTCATTCATTTTTGAAGTCTCGATAACTAATAATATATACATTTCACATATTAGTAATGAAGTATAGAAGTGATGCACATATCAGCAGTCATGTTTGTATTTCTTAATGCTTTAAGTAGCCTATTAGTCCGATTAATAGTCAATATATTGAAATTCTGTTATATATTTACATTTATGCATTTAGCAGACACTTTTATCCAAAGCGCCTTACAGTGCATTCAGGCTATACATTTTTTATCAGTATGTTATATATAATGACTATATGTGACCTTCTCTGTGAAAACTCAGCTAAAGTCTTTTTTTTCAGATTTACTATTTTCTGCATAAAATCATCCTACATATTGGAAAGAGCATTCTGTGAAAATATATTCTTGGTATCTTTAATATTGACTGAGTAAGGCCATGTCAAAGATTGAAATCTAGTGAAATTGAATGCTTGTAATCAAACTTTGATGCTCGTTATCTCAGAATTAGATTCTTAGACTTTAGCCTGGTTTTTACAGAGAGGGTCACATATATTTATACCTCTCTCTTGTCCAGGAGAACTAGTTGACATTCTGCAACCAAGCAAAATTTGACCTGCCATCCGGTTGGTTCTGAAAGGGGTTTTCCACAAGATATCCAGTGAATTGATGAACCTTTCATATCTGTAAAACAGAAAATGTATGATTAATGAGAAAAGAATTTGAGGAAGAAGAGACGGATCAATTCCAATCATGGTAGGACCAAAGAGTGTGAGTCTTAGCAGCTAAAAGCAGAAGGTGACGCAGTGGTCATAAAGCCAGCTGGCATACAGCTCTATGAATGGACAATCCTTCCTGCTTGGCCTAGATTCCGTTGCATGAGTATTGTTTTGTTTAAAAGCTCAATGCTAGGTTAACTGAATTAGAGAGCCATCAATTTCTTTAAGTTAATTTGCTGAGTTTAAAAATACAATTTAAGAGACTGGCCGGTTGTAGTGCACCTCTGGGGCTGTGCTCTCATCCCATGAGATTTAGAACTGTTTATATTCAATTAGGAAAATGATTAAATCATTTAAAGGGCAAGACACAGATATAAATCCTTAAGCCACATTAAACATATAAGAAATACGTCTGTTTATGTTGCAATAACACACTAAAAAGACTTGATACCTGATTTACTAATGTTGGTTTCCAATTTAAATTTGTTTTCAAATAGAATTGTTTTTTTGTGAATTCTGTCCACCAAACTTGTATTCATTTTGCATAAACAAAAGAACACGGGAGAAAACTATTTTCTACACTATCTGCACTATTTCATGCATTCAAATACGAGTTAATAATGAAGGTAGATTTTAGCTGAAAGTTAAATTGTGAATAAATCATTAATTATTTTTCAAAAATGTCTGGCAAATGAGGGGCAAGTTTGCATATTTGTTCATATTTCATGTCACGTGTAGATGTACTTAATAAACTGCAGAAATTTACACTATTTTATATTTTACCTTTAGCATTTTTTCACAATAATTTCACTATCTACACTTTTCTGAAAAGCTTATAACAATATGTTTAATGACCATAAAGTGTGGCAACATACTTACACATGAAAAAAGTCAACAAATCTTATTCAGTGTTCATGTAATAATTTAACATACATTTTTATAGTGACTTGTGTACATAGAGGAATTGACTTAAAATAAAAGTACCCAAAGAAATACTGACTGAAGTAAAATATGTGATAGCTCCAGTCGCCCTTATACTCACTGACTGCACTCAAATAAACAACCACAGTTAACATATCATAAGGCAGACAAACTTATTCATAAAAGCCAATCACATTCATAATATACACAAATTAAACTCGTTTCGGCCCCAAACAGACAGGCTAATGTACTTACCAGTGACCCTCATCCAGCCCTGGTGCTGACAGCGGGTGATGTATGTTGACATAGTGGTAGGACCATTAAACATGTTGTCTGCGTGCACTTTTCAATATGGTGCATCTCGAACCAGGACTGACGATGGTTTGCGCGTGCGGATTGCTGACCCGCTTTTTTGAGACGCGCGTGCAGGTCACTGAGAGTGAAGGGACACAAGGAGACACGTCTGTAATACCTTAATTTAATTAACGGATTAAACTCTCTGCGAAGAACGCAACTAATCTGTCCACAAACACAAAACTCTCTCTTAAAAAAAAATAACCTAGCCTGAAAAACACAAGCGACAGATGTTTTGAAATTCAGGTTCGTAATGAATTCTGGAGAACAAAAAATTACAAATTATTATATTAAATCGCGTAAAATTTTTTTGTTTTGTTTGGAGATTATGCTTTTATTCACTTGTTTCCTCTCAACATATAAACGTGAAGGCCTGACTCATGAATATTAATCGCGTAACGTTACGTTCGTTTAGCAGGCGTCACCGAGGAACGTCAGCCTCGTGTAATTAATATTCATAAGTTTATTTTGTGTAAAAGTGCATGACCCCATGATGACCATGGCTTTGACATACGGGGGTTTCTGGATTTATTAAAAAAAAAAATAGAAAATGAAAGTAGATGTTTTTAGCAAGAACAATATATATTATTTTAAACTGTTACTATGTTCTGCACTTTTGAAACTTACGTTCTCTTCTCATTCACATGAGATGAAAAGTCCAGTTAACCATGGCTACTGTGCTTGCGTTTACATTTGTGTCTGTATTAATAGTGCATTATAAATAATATCAAGACACCTGAAAATGTTTGTTCAGATACATGAGAGACACAATTATTGCTGACAAACTGTTTTAATGGTCTGAAACAGGAATGAATGAATAATGACACATGCAAGTTTGCACATTTAATATGTTTGAACACTGTTACAAAAACACTAATGTTTACCATGTACGGCTTTGAGGGTGCTGTGTAGAAAAATGGTCATAAAAGCATTCTAAACTGCGTAGTTTTAATCTTGAACAAATGCAATATGTTGTTTCTCTTCTAAACCTTGTTAAACTTGTAACCATAATATAAAACTTCACATGAAATGTGAGCAAGTTGACATACAAAACATCATCGTTTTTTGTTGACAAATTTCAATTTCACAAATGCTTTTCCTTTGGGGAAATATTATAAAAGTAAATATTTGAAATATCTTCTTATACATTTTTTCTTTAAAATCAATTAGAAAATATAGGTCAATTTATCCAATAATAGTTTGCATAGCTGATAACACATGTTAATAGTGCAATAATAAAATGGGGCTAATCTTATATCCAATTATATACATGTAAATAATAAAGTATATTTATAATGTTGTGTACTATAAAACTAAATTAAGTCAAATTAAAGAACCCGACAGCTTTAAAACTTCACATAACTTTCCATTTTCCAGTCAATCCAATCATCTGATAAGTGCATGCATCCACTTCCAGATCGATCTCAAATATAACAACACACTTTAGAGATCCTGTAAAAACATTGATTTGACACTGACACGTGGGCAAATGTTGAAAAGAGCCTAAATTCTATTGCTAATTAAATGCAAATGATCACTTTCCCCTTTCAGTTTCATTCTGCTTTCTCAAAGCAGGTCTTGTTTATCCAATCTGGCATGCCAGAGCATACAAAAGCATATAAAATAGAAAAATACTTCTCAAAACAGTATTTGCATCACTTTGGTTATATACTCACCTAGAACAAAATTCAAAAATTATTGTTGAACAGGAAATAACGAAAGTGCTATTATTTTAACATAGCTAAAAAGTACCGCTGTACTGTTAATCTTAGGTGAACAAAGAAATGTGTACAAATCGCTTTAGAATCCTTCTGAAGAAATACTGAGAATTAATCAATCAAAATGAGTTACTTTAAAGCAATAGTTTGCCCAGAAATGAAAATGTGTTGAATATTTACTCACCTTCAGGCTATCCGAGATTTAGAAGAGTTTGTTTCTTCATCACAGTGTAATTGGAGAAATTTAGCATTACATAACTTGCTCACTAATGGATGCTCTGCAGTGAATGGGTGCCGTCAGAATAAGAGTCCAAACAGCCGATAAAAACATCACAATAATCCACACATCTTCAGTCGACCAGTCAACATCTTGTGAAGTGAAACAAAAAAATAAATCCATCATTAAGGCATTTTAACTTTAAAACCATTGAAAAAAATCCATCTCCTGTTGTCCTCTCGCATTAAAATCCAACAACATATTTGTTTAGGACTGTTTTGTTTGTAAACGTGCTTGATCTGTGAATATTTCTCTCCCGATCTAAACAACATTTTCACAGGAGTAAGCAATATTATGGATACTTGTATTTTAGCAGGAAGCCTGAAGATAAAAACATCTAAATGGATTTGTTTCTTACAAACACACAGCCTTTTGCTTCGCAAGATATTTATAGATGGACTGGAGTCGCGTAGATTACTTGTGGATTATTGTGATGTTTTTATCAGCTGTTTGGACTCTCAATCTGACGGCACCCATTCACTGCATTAGTGAGAAAGTGAAGTAATGCTACATTTCTCCAAATCAGTTTCCATGAAGAAACAAACTCGTCTACATCTTGGATGGCCTGAGGGTGAGTGCATTTTCAGCAAATTTTCATTTTTGGATGAACATTAAACTCAATAAAACATGATACAAACTTTGAAATCCTGAATAACAGGAACTGAAACTCACGGGGCACACGCTTTTACACTGAATCCCAAAACTAAACTGAAATGACTTCATGTAGTATAATACTGTCCTTTATTTGCTACCTAATAATGATGTGTGTACGGTTAGTATGCTACTAGACTCAATCATGTTTGTGATGTTTAAAGTGCCCTAAAATGACACTGCAAATGACTTCAAGAATAACAAAGACTTTAATGTCTCACATGTGAGAAGACCAGAATATCAGGGAAAAAACACTATATGTAGTTTGTGGAAAACAACATAAACAAAACTAGAACTCTGAAACTATGACTGTCAGAAAAGCAAAACAGAGAGTAACTATGGGGGGGGGGGGGACATGACACCTTCCTTCGCGGCCCATCTGTTCCACACCTCTGTTCTGTGATATTCAGTAAGGTGTAGTCCCTTCCCACTCCACCAAATACTGCACCTTGCCTTCAGGTGTGATCCTGCGAGCTAGAACCTGATACTTTTCCCCGCAGGTGAGCCGCCCGGCCGCCCCAAAATAGCTGGTGATGGAGGACTTGAGGTGAGACAGTGAGGAATCGTCCTCGCTGATGCTCTCAAAGGTGTGGCTGTCGATGCTGTTCTCCATCATGACGTTACTCTCCTCTCCGGGCATGCTGATGGGGCTCAGCTCATGCTCCACCATCTCTCTTTTTGTGGCCAGCACGGTGTAATTAGAGGAGGGCAACTTCCTCTTCCGACTGCCCACATTTTTCCTGAAAAGAATGTAAGAAGCATAAGAACTTTTTTATAATATTTCAAATATTCTTATTTTCTGCTCAAATGAACAATTTGCAGAGGTGGGAGAAAATTATATCTTCACAATATAATCCTGTAATCAAATCAAATCATGTTCATGATGGAATATATGCTCTTTAATTAATGTATATGTGACACTGGACCACAAAACCAGTCATAAGGGTCAGTTTTTCAAAATTGAGATTTATACATCATCTGAAAGCTGAATAAATAAGCTTTTTCCATTGATGTATTTGTTAGAATAGGACAATATTTGGCCAAGATACAACTATTTGAATATCTGGAATCTGAGGTGCAAAAAAAAAAAAAATCTAAATATTGAGAAAATCACTTTTAAAGTTGTCCAAATTAAGTTCTTAGCAATGCATATTACTAATCAAAAATTAAGTTTGTATATATTTACGGTAGGAAATTTACAAAATATCTTCATTGAACATGATCTTGGCTTAATATACAAATGATTTTTGGCATAAAAGAAAATCAATCATTTTGACCCATACAATGTCTTTTTGGCTATTGCTACAAATATACTCCAGCGACTTAAGACTGGTTTTGTGCTCCAGGGTCACATATAGTCTGCTATCATTTTATATTTTAAAAAGAACACATATTGTATTTAAGGAAAGTGAAGAAAAAATAAATGAATTAACCTTTCAAAAGTTTAGGGTCGTAATTTTTTTTCTTTTAAAAAAAAAAAAAATATTCAGCAGGGACACATTGAAAAAAAATGTATCATGGTTTCAACAAAAATATTAAGCAGCACAACGGTTTTCAACACTGATAATAATAATGTTTCTTAAGCAGCAAATCAGTATATTAGAATGATTTCTGAAGGATCATGTGACACTGAGTAATGGCACAGAAAATTCAGCTTTTTATTTATTTATTAAAATAGCTATTTTAAATTGTATTAATACTTCACAAATATTACAGTTTTTACTTTTACTTTACTTAGTTTATGTATTTTAAAGACATTTTAATATCTTGACCCCAAACCTTTGAAAGATAAGGTCAGTAAATAAATTAATTAATCATAGCTGTAAACACTTCTGGACAATTTATGACATTAGAAAAAGAAGTTCATAAAACAAATTGCTTTGTGTGAATTCTGTATCCTGCAAATATGAAAAAACATTATGCTGGTTTATTTTATATTTCAGTTAAAAATACGCACAACTGTGTTCTGCTTGAATAAAAATATATTTTTAAAGCAACATTGTATTATCCAGTGATAGATATAGTTTCATAGATGCACTAACACTGTCTACCACACGATGTCCCTGTTTAACACTGAATTGTACTTCCTAGCCATGCGCCGTCCCCTTTCACTTGCCTCTGTGGGCGTTATGGCATTTTTAAGGTCATGCAGCAGAACTGGACTTTTAGGTATTTTTTTTCTCATACTGCTAATCTTCTGGGGAGTTTCCAATCTGCATAACCCCCATAATGACCACACATTTCTGCCCAAGGGCATGCGTAACATGGGAAATCACAGCAAGATATCAAACATCCGATGCTGAGAACCTCCATTTCAGAAATCATTACAGCTGCTAAAATGGGATGTAGAGCTAAACAGTATTAGTGCATGAAAGCCAAGCACGGAAAGCAGATATGCGTTTGTGAAGTGTTTGATCTAGCCCACAACGAGGATGCACAGTAGGGGACAGGGAGCTGTCGACCCTCACTACTTTTCCAGTCGAGAAAATCCAAGTCGTGTTTATTTTCCTCCACCCTCTCTCTCCGCCTCTTCCCAAACACCCTTAGGAACATTAGAAGAATACTAATGAGCATTCATATCCTAAAATAAATTAGACAAACTATGGGAAAGATATTAAAGAGTGAGTGGGGCCGTTTGGCAGAGTCTCTAACCAGCCAGCCATCCAACTGCATGTTCTGCACGCAGGCCTTTGCTTTCTTTGGTCGCGGTTTCTCCAGGCCTAGCGCAGCGGGTGACAAAACAAAAATACAGGACAAGTATAAGGGATTACTAACTGTATGAGTATCTGGCCTGCGGGAAACGAGGCATGACTAGCAGGAAGATGATGGGCTTCTGAAGAATGTGACCTACAGCGGTGACTCAACTAAGAGAACGTGTGTCAGAAACATCTCTCAATGAAAATAAAGCTGTGTGAGGGAGGCTAAAAGAAAAGCTCAAGAGACTAGAGAAGGAACACAAGTGTACAAGAAGTTGTTCACACAGAAATGAATTCTGTCATCATTTTCCCAATAATTATTTTGAATCTCAAGTAGATGTAAATGAGATTTTAAGGGATATGGCGATGACATGAGAGTGAGAAAATAATAAAGTTTATTTTTAGGTGAACTATTTATTTAAAGGATATACTAAATGTATGTCATGCTGCCTGTCAGTTAATACTCTTAGAAATGCTAAACAAGCACAAAAAAATTACATTCTGTTATTAAATTCAGGTTATGACTAGCTACATTTTTTTTTTTTTTTGCATTGATGAGATCAAATCAGTTTCACATATTTTACCATATTAATTGCGTAATTCTGAATTTGACCCATAATCAGAAAATGTGAAAATTATTTGCAGATCACATCCGTGTCTGCCAGAAAAGTCCGCTTGCAGATCAAAATCATGTTGAATTCATGCAGAATATTTCTGCTTTTCAGCAGTCTTGAACTTTTTAAATAATATCCATGGCTTTTTCCAGTCAGTCATTTTTTTTTCATTATAAATATAGTCTGCACTCAAAAGTAATTAAATATTTTTGAACATGAACATTAATATAAAAATATACATTCACTATAGATATAAATATAATATACGTATATTTTAATCCTAAATAGACGATAATTAAAAATAAGTTTGATCATCTTAATCGAGTTATTATTGCGTGCAACGATTGAATGTCATTATACTGTGAACAAGAGCGGGAGGTTAATCACAATAAATGTAATTCAAAAATAAAAAAATAACATTAAATCAGTCCGAGTATTCCTCAGGCAGTAACATGAGCTGGGTGCTCTTCATTAATCTGACTGGCAACACTGGCAGCGCTGATAGGCTAGTGTTACACATTCAAATGAAGGATGACATGATACATGGTCTGGAATCGGTATAAACACACAGTTTTAACATTGACGTTTATTGACTGTGATAGAGCTTGAAAATACATGGAATATCAATTTAAGAATCTGACCTTCAGCACAAAAGCAAACCCAGATACGTGACCACAACAGCTGACAGAATGACATTGAAATTCATAACTGACTAAAGGCATTCTCCGCTCTAGCATGGTTTTACTGCCGTTTTCAGACTCCATCTTAAAATAAACAGGAGCAAACAAGTGGCCATAACCATAAATAATCCATAATCTGACAGCATATTTCTCTGCAAGCTGTCAGGGGCGGTTTACACACAACATCAGGTGGTGACGGACGCCTGTTATTCCTCTTTAACTCGTGGGCAGCAGTGTGCAACCCCAGCAGGGGAGGTGAGAATCTACAGTGATAGTCGCGCTGCCAAATTGTCCCACTAGCAATATTGATTACGCTGCAGCGTAGCCATGAAGAGGACACTTGTGAAAGAGCAAGATGAAAAGCATAGAGGACACATGTCTGAAATTCCAGCAAATCCGCCACAGTCAATCCAGCGACCGAGTCAAATTGACAATTGCTGGAGCTCATGTATATTAAAAAGCAAAGCGGTTAGAGGCACCCTGGTGGCCCGGTGCTTTAGTTGCAATCATTGATGTCACCACTTCAAATGTCATGAGAAATTAGCTCCCAGAATCCCTCAGGCTCGCATCAAAAGCAACCACAAACCAATTTAAGTTGTAGTTCAGGGTTAGGTTCCAGCGGGTCAGCGGTTAATCCAGGGGAAATATTTTGACTGGAAAGATGCACTGGGTTGACTTCATATGTCAGATGAGTGGCTTTGACTCCACTTATATAAAACATGCTGTTGTGAGGATCTACAATAGTACGAGTGATTCGCAACGGCCTGTGAAGAATTACATCACACCAGCGTTTTGCGTCGCTGCTGAATCTACAGCCCTGTGGCTAAACAAGATCATATTTAGCTGCAGTGTGAGCAAGAATTACAATCTTTTTTTTTTCTATTAATTTTTTTGAACATAATACATTAATGCATTCAATTCCTTTTAAAGAAAACAAAACTGAAGAAATGCTGAACTGAACACTGAACTGCAACTCTGTCATAATTATAATTTTATGTAATGCTACCTGTGCTGCATCTGTTGCCAGATGGCCTACTTATTAAATGTTTTTAACATTAATATTTTATACATACAAAGACGGCAAACAACACAACTTTTTTTAAACAGACAACTAAATTAATCTCACTGACAGGGAACTGTTACTAGTGCGTTAGATGTATTTTTAAGTTTATGAAATGTAACTGGCTGTAAGAATATGTATTTAAATAAACATTCACGAGAGCATTTTGTTGTACTATGCAATTTTTAAAAAAGCATGCAAAATAGAGGTGGAAGTCTTTTAGCGCCTAGTGATTTGATTCTATTTTGATTCAAAAAGTCACAATCTGATTCCCAAACACTTCTCAATGCGTCTTAATTTTTTGCAGCACTGTGAAGATGCAAATCATTGTGTAAAGATCCTCTGTGCTAATATACATCTGTTCTGACCGAACGTGGTTATTATAATCTAGACAGTGCCACAGGGAGTTGTCAAATATAGAATAGGATGAATGTTCCTTTAACAAGCACATAGCTGTTGTTTCCTTAGTAAAGTCTGCAGATCTGAAGAAAATGAACTGTACCTGAAGTCATAGGAAACGCTGGTGGCGGCGGAACCAGAAGTACTGGCTGCATCGGTGGAGTCCTGGTCCATACTGAACGTCTGTCCTGAACTGGTGCTAATGAAGGAAGAGAAATCGATAAAGAGAGACAACGATGAAGAAAGAAACACAAGCGAAAGTGTTCAACGACTCGAACTGTCAAACACCTACAGTCAACATGAAACACATTTTACTTCCCATTCTTAATGATTCTCTGATTCTTAATGATCCTTAATTAAAGCCAAATAGAAATATATATATATTTAAAATAGTAAAAATGACAAAAGCTAAATAAATAATACTTACAAAAAAACTGAAAATACACAAATAAAAGCTCATTCAAAATAATAATAAATAGTATATAAATAATTCTAAAATAACACTGATTTAACTTTGTCTCAGTTTTTCTTTTTTGTTAATTGAATTGCAAATTTTCAAATAAAACAGTAATTGAGGAAAAAGAAAGTGGCTTCAATTGGACTTCAAGTTTAATCTCAGCCATACTCAAGAGGCCAAAACAAAGGGCTACTGAGAATACAGTTGATCCGACCTGCTGCTTGCTATTCAACACAGTATACGGCGCTGGGATTGTGACTACAACAGAGTTTATCAGGACTAGCATTCAAAGGATGGCAGTCATTAACTACAGTTCACGGCTTTGTGATGAAACCCAACGTGCCCTTTTATTATGGCCGAAACCAGCTCCACATTTCTCTTTTATACTCCTCAACAATCCCTCTCAGACTGCCGCTTTCGCCTCTGAAAGCTTTGTCTGCCCCAATAGTGTTTCCAATTCTCTCATTATTCAGGCCTGTTTGAGAGACGATAACCTTTACAGAAAAGTATAATTAAATCGCTTCACCCAAGTGTTGATAAAAAAATAATATTTTCTGCG
Organism: Ptychobarbus kaznakovi; assembly: GCA_027422405.1. Lineage (NCBI taxonomy): Eukaryota > Metazoa > Chordata > Actinopteri > Cypriniformes > Cyprinidae > Ptychobarbus > Ptychobarbus kaznakovi. The sequence goes on along the minus strand of CM049810.1, from coordinate 20,284,312 downwards.
GGGTGGGGTTGTGATTGGAGAAACAGAGACAGACCTTTCTGATATTTCAGAGGGAAACGGATGCAAATGAGCATGATTGTTCGAAAGCCAATAAATAGATGCTTAAGCATTCAAATCAAAGGTAATGAGAAAAGGTTAAGCATGCCGTCTGCTGCCGTGAGAGAGGCTGATGAAGGTAGACTGAATTTGATTGAGATCTCATTATGTACATTGATGGAAAGGCGACAATTAATTTCTGGCAGTTTTAGCACAGGTGAGGCGACTTTATCAAAAATGAGCCATCAAACCCGAAGCATGCAGATATCTGTATTATGCGCTTAATTGTTACGACGTGCCTCGGGGTCCCAACAGATTATGAAGTCACTAAGAGGACAAGGGTGAATAATGAACTAGAACCAAACATACATTGATTATGAAATATTATGGCTTAATTATGGCTTTTCCGCACTAAATTTAAAATGCAAAACACTTGAAAAACATGGATGACATTACTAATGAACTCACATCTAACTAACTATGGTGCTTTCATTCACATTAGGGATGGCTGGTGATAAATGGTTTTATATCATGTTTATTGTAATTTTTTGCAAAAATAACTATACCATCATGACAGCATAGTTATTTTGTAAAAAATAAAATTAAAGGTTTTCCTTTATATATTCATGTGGTAATGCCTATTTGTGAACAATTTAGTGAATTAAATACTTTACCTCATTTGATTATCATGTCTTTTTTTATCTGAAAAAGATTACTCAAAGATAATGTATCAGTGCAGAATTTCTTGACATTATTGAGCTCAAAACAATAAAACTACAATATATAATTATACAGCATTTCCCATTAATTACCTAGACTCTGGCAGCCCGCCACGGTTTCATAGTGAACCGAAAATATCTTACACTTCTCATAATCATAACATAACAGGTCTCTAATGTTGTGTTTTGCGCTATTGCTTTTGGCAAAGCATTTGAAAGCGCACTATGGCTTAGTGCTCTTATCAGATCTCAAAAGGCGGTGATTTAAACAAATCTATAGTCTGTAGCACTGCATATAAGTTTGTGATTCAGTGTTTTTGCTGCATCAGTTCACAATGGAGCGACCTCCATCTCTGCATGAGCTGGGAGTTTAACGTGCACTTGGGTATATAATAGGCTCCAGTTAATTATTTTCATTTTTGCATAATTTCGCATTTGTATATTGATTGAACAATGTTTGTCGACAGATGATTACAGTATTTCACTAAATTCATGTTTGTAAACCTGTTTTCACAGGAACTAAAATTGAACAGAATTTAACCAAAATTAAATCTTGAGTGTTTAATAGTGAAGAAATTAAGATTTTTTCCCTACAGTATTAGGAAATGTAAATTTTTCATTTGCACTGCAGCTAAAATAATAATATTATTTGCATTATTAATAATATTTTGTGAATGTAATGTAGACTGAAACACTACATCACAACTAAAAAGTTCCAGAAATTCTATGGATGACACTTTAAATAAAAATACATATATAAATATTTTACACTTATTATAAATATATAGTATTCAATCTATACATCTAAATAAAATTACGTTTAGTCATTTAGCAGATGCTTTTATCCAAAGCGATTTACAAATGAGGAAAAAATGAAATTATATAAAATTAATAAATGATTAAATGTACAATAAAATGTCTATTTTAGATAAATTTATATATAGACAATAAAATGTCTTAAAATTAAAATCAAGTCACCTCTTTAAACTCTGCAGCTCGTCCAGCGTGAAGTCGAATATGTTGGCCATGTGATGATTGGTGCCCCAGGACGAGGTGAGGTCATTCTGCATGTATGGCACAAACAAAGCATGAAAAACAATGTTAAATTCATTACAGTGCATCGTCTGATTGTCATTCGGATGATGACGATAATCACAGCTTTGATTATGCCGATCAGAGCCGTCACGGTTGTTACAGTCACTCTTTGAAGTTGCTCATGGCATTATTAGCCGTGCTGCCTGGACTGTCAAGGATGTGTAGTTCAAATAAAGCACGTCTGGGGACTGGAGACCTCTCAGAAGGATTTGTCAGTTAAATGCTTCAGTGGATGAATGTAATCCTTTTTAGAAAATGTAGAAAGACTGAATGAGAGGGTAGGAGAGAGCTGGGGAGTAACAAACTAAAAGTAGAGACGTAACCCAGCTAGATTTTCTCAGAAGCGTGACTACTGTTTGTTAGTGGCTTGTAGTGCAGCTGACTTCTTGTGCTAAAGGCTAGCTAGACTGAAGTTCAGCTACTTGAAATCATGAGTAGCTTGTAGCTTGGCTTTCAAAGTACACCAACAGAGTGAGAAAAAAAGGAGAGGGAGAGTGAGAGAGCAAAGGCGAGAAAGAGACAAAACAACACATGAGAATCGAGGGAGAAATGCAAGGTCGGCATGGCAGCAGGCGTCAAGCAGTGAAAAGAAGATCACCACGGGGCGCAGGCAGATGCTAGAGAGAGATGAAGAGAGGCAGGAGAAGAAATCGAAGAGAAAACTTCACACAGGTCATATTTAAATCAGCTTTAAGTCCGTACATGAGAAACCGTGTGGAAAAATGGCTGAAAGAAACAAGTAGCAATTCACTCGGCTGCTTGAGAGCAAGCTATTGAGGGATTCTAGAAACTTCAAGAAGTGCTAGAGCACAATATCTCGGTAAGAAAAGCTCAGATTCGCACTGACAGGTCAAACATAGTCTCAGTAGTCCAACACTTCACCTCTTCATGAATCTGATTTCAAGAGGACTGCACAAACTGAATTATTTAGTTTGTGTGTGTGGTTTAGTGATAGATCGATATATATCAGGTTTCCCACCCTGGGGTTCGTGAGTGAACTGCAGGGGGGTTGTGAGTTAATAAAAACCTGATAATGAATTAAATCATTACAATAAATCATTTGAATATAAAAAAATAAATAAAACACTTACTAAACATTTTATTAGTTTACCTGCATGTCTTGCGACCATTAACCAACATCAGAGAACCATGAACACGTGAATGAAATCTAAAATCTAGACAGGTACTTCAAGTAAATATTTTAGATCAAATGGGATCGGCTGGCAAAAAGTGTGGGAACCTCCCTGAACTGAGCCAATTAAACATCTGATGCACAACCACTTTAAGAAACCTAGCATCCTTCTGGTGACTGTACCCAACTGGCCAATTAACCAAAGTGTCTGAAAGCCTTATGAATGATATCAAACACTTCCTGTTTTGAAATATTTTCTGATAAAATTAGGCTTCATTTCATTTCAGAAGTTTTGAGTATGTCTTATTTGCTGTTATTAAATTGTATAACATATCAAATACCATTTAAAGGTTTGGGGTTGGTACGATTTTTAATGTTGTCTCTAATGCTAGTCAAGGCTGCATTAATTTGATCAAAATACTGTAAAAACAGCAATATTGTGAATTTATTTGTTAAAATGTCATTTATTCCTGTGATGGCAAAGCTGAATTTTTTTAGTAGCCATTACTTCAGAGTCACATGATCCTTCAGAAATATTCTTGCTGCTCAAGTAACATTTCTTCTTAATATCAATGTTGAAAACAGTTGTATATATACTATTTACTTAATATTTTTGTGATAACGGAGGATACTTTTTCAGGATTCTTTGATAAAGAACAGCATTTATTTGAAATTTAAACTGTAATCTTATGATATCTTTACTGGCACTTTTGATCAATTTAATGCATCCTTTTTTTCTTAAAAAAAAAATTCTTGCTGAACCCAAAGTTATTGAAAGGGGCTGTATGTGCATATAAAATCCATCTATTCTGAATTGTATTGGCGTCTCTAAATATCAATATTTGCCACTGAACAACTCATTAACTGACCACTGATATATACGCTCATCCAGTATTTAAAAACATATGCCATGCTAACATATGCTAATGCTATAGATCAGTGCAGCCACTTGCATCTTTTTTTTCTTTAAAACAATGTAAACATGCCTAATTTGAATCTGAAATATAAGACTGATTACCTGTTAGAAAACTGCTAGCTGGCTAGATCTTCAGACAGTTACTGTGTTTATGCAACTGGCCTAGAACCCTTTTTTATTAGACAGTCTTACAGTAGTAACAGTAATAGCAGAACAGTTTTCAACCAGACAAGAAAGGTCATGTTATCCGGCTGGTGTCGCAGTGAAGTGACAAAGCTTACATTAGGAATAGCATCCTCCAGCAGCCACTTGGCCCTCTTCCTCCGCTTCTCTGCAGGAACAGAGCTACTGCAACAGAGGAAAACGAGAAACATTCAATCGACATAAGCATTATAACAACTGAACTAAATAAACTGTCAATCAATGCATTGTCTCCACCCACTAAACATGTCAATACAGATCTGAGAGCTGAAATGACTCAATCCTAAACAGGACTGTGGCTGTCAAATCTTCAATTATAGGGGAGAAGCCACGTGTCTTTCAGTGCATTCACTGCCAAAGTCTACAAATTCCCCTTGAATCATCAAGTAGAAATAAAGATCTCGGTTATGATCAACTGACTGGATAAATAACAAACATACAGCACAGTAAACCAAATCAAATATTTGAATTGGGATCAGTGCCGTGATAATTAATTTTAATGATTCCATGTGACATCAACAAAAGATATTGGTCATAAAAATGGGAGGCAGTAATAAGGCGCTCAGAAATGCTCAAACTAGCCTGCTTCTGCTGGCCCCTTTCTTGCGGCCCCTGTGGCCCTCACTGTTCTGGGCCTTTTCCGGAAACAACTTAGATGGGGGGTTAGGAGGGACCCTTGTCCTTAGTCGGAAAATGTATTTCCTCTTCTTGATCTCCTTGCCGCAGAGAAACCTAAAAGAAAGGGACAGAATAAAAATAATAAAAAATGATAGATATATATAAAATGTATATAAAAATTGTTTAAATAATATTATATATGTTTTAGTAAATGTATGTTTACTAATAATTCATTATTTAAAAACATTGCAAATTATTAAATATATATACACATCTTTGTAATATATATTTTTTTAATAAATTTGAATTATAATAAAAAATAAAAATGAATTAAATTAATGTAATACATTACAAAATATAAAATTAATTAAAACAAGTCCAAGCATAATTTCAATGAGAGAAAACAAAAGGAAAAATGTTTTTTCTTACTTGCTTTTATAGTTGTTGAGGGCATCAAGAATATACTGGCTCCGTTCAGACAGAGGAGTATTGGAGAGCTAAAGGGTAAGAAATAGGTAAGAAAGTCTTTGCGAGAAACTGATTGTGTGATATGGTGTTTTATTATGAGACATTTCCTTTGCTGGTGCCTTGAGCTGTCATGTTTCAATGAAGACAAATGAAACCCATGTGATTTGCTGTAGTGTCTTCCATAAAGAAGTGTGAGAAATTTAGCAGTGCTGTTTTCTCAGATTACACTTGACAACAAACAAGCGTTTAGAATGACAGGAGATGATGCACAACAACAACAAAAACAGGCTAATTTTCACTACCCATGTCTATCAAAGGAACTGCTTTTCAGTACCTAGCAATTACAGAAGTCTACAGACAAATCTCTAGCACTGTTTTTATTTGCTTTCAAATGTCTTTGAAGGTGAATAGTCTCATTTTTACACAACTAGTAGTACAAAATGGAATGACAGATTTACAGTTGCTAGAATGTTCTGGGTGTTGCCTTGTGAATGCTCTGGAGTTTTGTGGTTACTAGGACATTACTGTGTGTTTATTGTTTCTAGAGTGTTCATTTGCTGTCGCTAATTGCAGTGTGGTTGATAGTGTTCATTTGCTGTCGCTAGTGTGTTCTGGGTATTGCAGTGTGTTGATAGGGTGTTCTGGGTGTTCATTTGCTGTCGCTAGTGTGTTCTGGTATTGCAGTGTGGTTGATCGGGTGTTCTGGGTGTTCAGCTAGTGTGTTCTGGGTATTGCAGTGTGGTTGATAGGGTGTTCATTTGCTGTCGCTAGTGTGTTCGCTAAACTGCATGGGTGTTCATTTGCTGTCGCTAGTGCACTATTGCAGTGTGGTTGATAGGGTGTTCTGGGTGTTCATTTGCTGTCGCTAGTGTGTTTTGGGTATTGCAGTGTGGTTGATAGGGTGTTCTGGGTGTTCATTTGCTGTCGCTAGTGTGTTCTGGGTATTGCAGTGTGGTTGATAGGGTGTTCATTTGCTGTCGCTAGTGTGTTTGGGTATTGCAGTGTGGTTGATAGGGTGTTCTGGGTGTTCATTTGCTGTCGCTAGTGTGTTTTGGGTATTGCAGTGTGGTTGATAGTGTTCATTTGCTGTCGCTAGTGTGTTTGGGTATTGCAGTGTGGTTGATAGGGTGTTCTGGGTGTTCATTTGCTGTCGCTAGTGTGTTCTGGGTATTGCAGTGTGGTTGATAGGGTGTTCTGGGTGTTCATTTGCTGTCGCTAGTGTGTTTTGGGTATTGCAGTGTGGTTGATAGGGTGTTCTGGGTGTTCATTTGCTGTCGCTAGTGTGTTCTGGGTATTGCAGTGTGGTTGATAGGGTGTTCTGGGTGTTCATTTGCTGTCGCTAGTGTGTTTTGGGTATTGCAGTGTGGTTGATAGGGTGTTCATTTGCTGTCGCTAGTGTGTTCTGGGTATTGCAGTGTGGTTGATAGGGTGTTCTGGGTGTTCATTTGCTGTCGCTAGTGTGTTTGGGTATTGCAGTGTGGTTGATAGGGTGTTCTGGGTATTGCAGTGTGGTTGATAGGGTGTTTTGGGTATTGCAGTGTGGTTGATAGGGTGTTCATTTGCTGTCGCTAGTGTGTTTGGGTATTGCAGTGTGGTTGATAGGGTGTTCTGGGTGTTCATTTGCTGTCGCTAGTGTGTTCTGGGTATTGCAGTGTGGTTGATAGGGTGTTCTGGGTGTTAATTTGCTGTCGCTAGTGTGTTTTGGGTATTGCAGTGTGGTTGATAGGGTGTTCTGGGTGTTCATTTGCTGTCGCTAGTGTGTTCGCAGTGTGGTTGATAGGGTGTTCTGGGTGTTCATTTGCTGTCGCTAGTGTGTTTTGGGTATTGCAGTGTGGTTGATAGGGTGTTCTGGGTGTTCATTTGCTGTCGCTAGTGTGTTTTGGGTATTGCAGTGTGGTTGATAGGGTGTTCATTTGCTGTCGCTAGTGTGTTTTGGGTATTGCAGTGTGGTTGATAGGGTGTTCTGGGTATTGCAGTGTGGTTGATAGGGTGTTCTTGCTGTTAGTGTGTGGGTATTGCAGTGTGGTTGATATTCTGGGTGTTCATTTGCTGTCGCTAGTGTGTTCTGGGTATTGCAGTGTGGTTGATAGGGTGTTCTGGGTATTGCAGTGTGGTTGATAGGGTGTTCTGGGTGGTTACTAGGACGTTGTTAGAGTGTTATGGTGTGTGCACACAAAAAGCGAATTACATTTTTTGCACGAGTAGATTACATACTAAGTAAATGCAAAGTGCAGCAATCGTGTCACCCAATTCACAAGTAAAAAAATTAAATTGAATTGTCGCGTAAGCCAATCAGCGAAGAGCTTAAAACACTACACTTTTTTGTTTAAATTACAAACTTCCCTTTAAAGTTTTGTGAATATGAAATGACAGTAAATGCTTGGTCGTATCACCTTGCCCATCGGGAAATGGTCCCAGTTGTTGCTGATGAAGGTCAGGATCTCCTCCAGTTCAAAGTATTTCTTTTTACTTTGGACTCCCAGGTTGTACAGGGCAAGATGGACCACATCCACCCTGCAAATGAAAAGTAATTCGACTGAAAACAGGAAAATCTCACGTAAGATTCTAGAGACTAATCTTAAGATGTTTTAGTCCTAAAGCAGAAATGCTCTTAAATCAAATGACGCTGCCAAAATCTGCATGAACTGTCACATGGTGAACGTTAAATAGAGTGCCGTTCCGTTCACAAGGCAAGGTCCATTTTAACACACCAGACTTTTTAAGAAGGATAAAGCTTAAATCTGAACCGAGACTGGCTTCATACCTAAATATCCAACACATCCAGCTCACTGTATTTCAAGAGTAATCCCCTGCTATCATAAGAAATCCTCTCAGCACCAAATCTTCCTTTCAAATGGCTATTTCTCATTTGGGACAAAAAGCAAGAATCAATGTCCAGACATACTCTACTCTAAAAAAATAACCGCAATGCCCCCTCTTTACTTTCTGAAATAGAGAGAAAACGCTCCTGGCTCGAGAGCTCCGTCCCACATCAATCACATCCGACACTTTGACTATATAATTCTGACACGGATCTGGGGGAAAAGAGGAGCTGCCATTTACCATCTGAGAGCCAGCCGCTTGATGTATTCCGCTCCTTTATTGCACACCGCACAAATGAACAAGTAAAACCTACGAGAGAAAAGACAGAAAACGAAGGCATTTAAATTACACACCTTGGAGAGGTACAAACGGCGCTGCGGCCACAGACAAATTGTGCTTGACAGTGTCATTATGATCTTTTAAAAATCCCCTAACGCATGTAATCTCGCCTGTGTGCGACGCCACATTAAGTTTGTCGCAATATTCACTAATCATTACCGTTGAGATGTTGCAAATAGAATTTCACTTTGGTTATTGCGTTCATTGATCATTCCGAAAAGAAATGGCTTATATTTTATTATAAAACAAATAGCGCCGACCCTAAAATCTGATTGGACCATTTCGGTGTTCGAAGCCACCGAAGAGCAATTTTCAGTGACAAGCAATTTGAATGTGAAACGACGGCACAACACAATCACAGCCAATCAGAGGATATCTGATTTTACAGTTATGTGCAGTTGGATTTTAGACCAATGAGATTTAATTATTTAATTTAATTAAACCATGTGATCAGAAAAATGTGTAGTGTAGCTGGTTCGATAAAAATTATTCACATGAGAGATTGTTTGCTCTAAGAATTAATAACTTATATTATTTAAATAACTCAAATATTGAACATATTTAAAATATATAATAATTGTTTATTTTGAGTATTAATAATTTAAATATTTAATATAATTGAACTCTACAGCTATTTATTGCTTATTTTCTACATGAGACTGTTTGCTTTAAGAATAGTTAACTTTTATTATTTAAATAATAATTCAAATATTGAACATATTTTAAATATATAATATACTCAAAATATTTATTATAATAAAAATGTAATCATTGTTTATTTTTATTATTTAAATAATAATAATTTAAATATTTAATATAATTTAACATATAACATTTAACATTATAATTAGTCAACTATATATTGATTATTTTTACATGAGAGGTGTTGCTTTAAAAAAAAAAATGTATTCAAACATTTTATATAATATATTCTAAATATTTAAATATTATAATATTTTGATTATTTAAATCATAATAATAATAATTCAAACATTTAATATTTTTCGGAATATTTACTATAATTTAATATTACTGTTGTTGTCATTTTATAAAACCAGTATGGCGCTTAAGATTGTGCATTGCAGTGATTTCAGGCAGGTTTTAGGTGCTCTACTTCCAGGTTGTGCCTAAAAATTCCCCACAGCCATGACAAAATCACTTTAATTACATTTAATGATATAAAGCCAATTGCTTTTCAGGGAAGTTCATTGATTTGAGAGGAAAGATGAGAAATCCATACTAAAGGATGGGCGGAATATTAATGCAAGATGCGAGTTCTTTCATTGTAGCTCTGTACAGTACAGACCTATCTCCAAACATCATGGACTCCTGTAGGCACTGCGTACACGCCTCATGAAACCACTGCTCGCAGCGAAAGCACTGCAGCATTTTCAGATACCACCTGATGGGAAAATCAGAGAATAAGAAATGAACTGTGTTTCTTATCAGATACAAAACACAAAGACCTAAACAGACTAATTACATTTCAGTATAAACAAAAATAAAAGCAAGCAAAACTGGTGGTGTGATGGAGTGATGCTCAAACCTCTTTCTTTCCATTTGGAGCTGTGTGTAGAACAGCAGCAATAGCAAAACCATTAGCGCAGCATAACCATGATGTTTCTAGAAGCTTTATGTCTAGTAGGGATAATACAAATGGCACCAATGCCATTTTTAGAGACCAAGCACAGTAATAATATTTAGTTTTTAATACTCACTAATACAACACTTGTGTTTTTGGTAATGCTATATCACAAAATGTGCATCTCCATAACTGAGGCCGATGCGATACGCATCTCGATGCATAGCCAACGATACGATACGATACGATACACTGAAGATGCATATGAAGCAGCTAGCGATGCGGTGCGATTCACCCCTATTACAATGCAGTGCGATTCGATTCAACCCGTCGTCAATTATTCCTTACTTAATTAAAAGTTAAAATCACTAAATTGAAAGTACATTTTAACTGCTATAAGAAACACACATTAACTCATCTGAGCTTAGTAATTAGGATATGCTTACATTCTATTTACCCATTACAATACAGTCCCTTTACGGATACTGCTATCATAAAATAGCAGCTGCTTAAGAATAAGCTGGCGCAAATTAGTTAGATTGTGAACTGGTAGTTAGATTGTGTGAACCTATATTGTCGTTTATAACTGCTTTAGCCCCGATTGTTTTATTAGGTTATTTCATGTTAGGTTTTAGAGTTTAATCCCAGTTTTTCCTCAGGTGTCCGTGCTGTTGTGATTCATCATATTCACGCGCAGCGGTGATGAGAGAACGCGCTTGAGAAACAGTTTAGAGAGGAGAAATCAATCTACATAGAAAATATTGGTCACTTTCTAAACAATAAAAGTGTAGAGCATCCACCAGTAATTACATATAAATAAATCGTTTTTTACCGATGCAAATATGTTAGAAACGATGCATCGCGATACAAATGCCAACTTGTATCCGATGCACACTTTTTAAACCGATGCATCGCTCGTTAATTTTTTTTGCCGATTGCCCGAGCGAATCGGGGAATCTTTCCCATCCTACAAAACGGGTGTGATTTAAGGGTAGCATCTTTAATATTTTCACGAAATTAACAATAACATCATCTACAGATCACTATAGCTGATCACAAAGGCATCATAAAAATTTAAATACATAATTTCCTTTCTTTTTCAGTAAAATAATGTACCAAGTAAAATATTTAAAAGAGAGGAATCATATCAGTTAGCAAATGTTAGTAAATACTCGTATAACAAATAACTCTCAGTGTTATTTTATTATTATTTTGATACTATTATTTATTTAATATTTTGAACCAGCTTCTATTTATTTGTATTTTCAGTTTTTGGTTTATTATACAGTATATAGTTATATAGTTTTTTTACTTAATTTTTGATCTCTATAGTTTTTATTTCCAATAGCCTAATATATCTAATAGTTTTTTTATACTTCTGTTTAGCTTCAATTTATTTTTATTTCATCTTTAGTTTTAGTAATTGTAGTACTTTAACTTATTTTATTCAGTTTGTTAGAACGATAAGATTTCTAAGCCTTAAATACGTTTTTATCTTTAAGTTTTTCATCTTTTGTTTTTTCACCTTACTTTTAATTATTAAATAAAATGGTTTTAAGTCATTTTAGTGTTTAGTAGTTTAGAGTAAAAACACTGCTCGGGTTATAGTCAGTCATAAACTACGTATAACTTATTGTATGTTTAACATTATGACATCTATTCAGTGTCACAGTAAAGTCAATTTCTTTAATAATAATCCGATGACTACTGTTCCGAAGCAGTGTAGGGACTGTTTATGTGACAGTCCTTGTTCTGTCGTTGGTTGCGTAACATACTATTTTGTTTTGATCAAAATGATTGCGCTGAGTGAGCAGACAGCAAGCGAGCACACGAGGCAGAGATGTGTGAGTGCATTTGTCACGCTCTCCTCACTGCTTTTACTTCACTGAAACACACAAACAAACCACTTCACTACAATAATCAAACTTCCCAATGCTATCAAACAATGTGACAGATGTTATGCCCAATACATTACAGTTTGCTTTGCTGTGCGTACGCTACACTGAATCAGTTTTAGTACAGAGGCCAAATGCCTAGACCTCTAGCAGGAAAAGAAATCAAGTAAGGAAGAGCACAAAAGGACGTAAAGAGAAGAGACAAGGCAGACTCACTCTCCGGGTCCCCCGCAGTAACAGTAGCACTGCTGATGGTTCGTACGATGCAAAGAGTCCCACTCCAGCTCCTCTGGATTATAGGGGAGCACCTGCTTCATGTTCAGCAGCGCTTTGGAGATCGGCCCCTTTTTCAGAGCTCCCCCTTTCTGCCACATAAAGAAACACAAGTCAGCAACACGGTCTCCCTGATCCCCATTCATTTATATGAAAAGTGTGTATGAAGGACTTACTCTCACAGCTAAAGCAAAAATGCACTTCCTGCAGAACCATGGAGGAAGGTCAGCTGATCTCTCCACTGGGGGCAAGTGGCAGAGCTGGTGATAGCCTGAAGATGAAAGGCAAGCATGTGGAAGGATGGAGGACAAATATTAGCACAAAAAAAGCAGATCGACTCAGACCCAATCAGATGTGTAAATATGAACAGCAGAGCTGAAGTCGACACTAATCCTTGAGACTTCAGAGAGCCACTTCTGCGTCCCCAGCGAGTCATTACTGTAGTGCAGTCTTACCCAACCCCCTTAAAGTCATCAAAGACACCCAGAATAGTTCTCTGTTTGCTTTGTAGACGCTATGGCGTTTATAATGCAAATTGTACCACATTTTCCACTCCAGTCTTTTAAAATACATTATCCCAAGTACATGTTAATCAGTTTTATCCACAGGCAGAAGAGTTCCCCAGCCGTTGCATCGTGCAAGAAGTCATAGCAACTTTTATATTACTAGATGTCCACATTTTATGAAGAAATTATGAGTGCTGCAGAGCCATAACCACCACAGACATTGAATAATCAGATATCCCCCACATTTTTTGATAATCTTGAAGCTGCTTTTCACCGCTCTGTTTGTCGTTAGATGACAATAACAGCATTCATCATGGTCATAATGACTAAAATCGAGTCAAAGAAGTCAGGGTTTACTGTTCACAAAAGCTAAGCGCAAATTTCAGCACAGCGCTTCAGCTGAAAGACTGCAAAGTAAGAAGCAATTAGCTGAACATGAAATATTTTTCTGTTATAAACCTTTTTATGATAGAAATGTTAAATACCCGACAGCAATATTAAGTGATGCAAACCAGGGATGGTAAGATTGACTGATTCCCATCGGTGCATCGGCATAAAAGTTAACAATGCGATGCATCGATTTATAAAAAGTGTGCATCAGATACAAGTTGGCATTTGTATAGTGATGCATCGTTTCTAACATATCTGCATCAGTAAAACTGATTTATTTATATATAATTATTAGTAGATATGATAGACTTTTACTATTTATTATTTTGTGACCAATATTTTACATGTAGATTGATTTCTCCTCTCTGAACTGTTTCTCAAGCGTGTTCTCTCATCAGCTCTTCCACTACGTGAATATGACGTATCACAGCACAACAGAGATTGAGGCGTTAGAAGTCAGAAGGCACTGCAGTTAATTTATGATTTGCTGTCTGTCTAAACAAAAGAATTTTAAGCAAACTATCTGTACCTGTCGCATTGCATTGAATCGCATTGTGATGAACTGGAATCAAATCAAAACGCGCTTCAGTATGATGTTGCAGTATCACATGCAGAAATGCAGGATTCTAACTTATACTCCTACTTCTAATTCATCCAAACTTCGACACATTCCATGACATTCCGCGTGCATTCCGCATCCGCCCGCATTTTCCGCAGTGATTCATGTAGTGTATTTTGTAATTTCAGCAACGTCTGCTGCTGTTATTGAGTCAGTGCTCTCGGTGTTCCTTCAGAGCATGGGCGGAGATTGCTTAGCCTCACTCTCACAATTTCAGACAGGCTGCATCGAGCCAAAAGGCATTTAAACATTAAATAGTTTCACCTGTCACCAATAAATAAATTAACTGCATAAAAAAAAAAAAAAAAAAAAATTATGCAAACTGTTTTTAATATAATATCGGCCAAAATCGTCGACCCCTACGTATCACAGCACAACAGTATAAATATGTAGTATAAATGCAATTTTTTGTAAATCGGTGCTACACGACAAGAAAAGAAAAGTGAACAAAATAATCTAGAAAAACTTCAGCCCCAATAATGCACTGGGCTCAATCAGACTATTTATAAGTGGGTAATCAAAAATGTGCAGCAAAATGATGTTTTACATCATATGGTGGCCTTTTGCTGACAAATAAATGTGGATATCTTGGTGCAGGTAACATGGAAAAATAATACACATTGTTCATTTAATTATGGTTGAAAATACATGAACTTACCCTTTAAGAATGAATGAGTGCTTGCTGTGAATCATTTTAATGAATCTGGTTATCTGCCTTCCTTAAAGCCTTTCAGAAAATATATATTTTTTGCAAATAGTTAAAATGTATTACTTTACAATAAAATGAAAAAATGAACATTTTGGACATGGATATGGGTTTGGTCACCACTACAATTTTAGGTTGCCAGGATGTGGCAGCGTAGTTGGTAGGATGCTTTGGGTGTATCCTAGGTGGTTGACACCAACAGAATAACCACCAGCCATCCCACCCAAACCCACATAAAATAGTAAAAAATTATTATTATTACTGGTCCAGATGCACTGTAATACATTCATTTATCACAGTAAATAACAAATAAATTGTTAATTTTATTAATAATTAATAAAAATTGGATATTTTATTGTACACATTTGTATCTACCTCTAAGTGCAAGGTCAGTCACTAATATTTTGTTTTTTGGAGGAGACTAAATCTAAATTTAAATGTGTTTGTCTGCTAACAGTCAGCTGTACATTAGCATACAATAATCTCAAAGTTCAAATCCTTAACCCCAAGTATGAGTAATAGACTGAGTGATGCAAGCAGTTACTGTTACCGAGCTACTGATTCAATAGCTCCTCAAAATGAATCACTACTTTCTCCAAGCAAAAACAAGCTGTTTTACTGTGATATATCCAGGTTTGGTGTGTTACATGATGAGCTAGGATACAGGCAGCGCCCATGTCTGCCTCAGACTCACCTATTCCACACTTCCCGCAGATAAGAATTTCATTACCAGGAACCAGAGACATGTCAGAACACACTGAGCATTTGGGTTCTTCCCCGGGGACACCAGCTGTGCAAGAGAGCGAGAGAATAGAGCTTCAGTTACCTCGTCACAAAGCAGTAGTACCACACTGTCACACACACATCTCATAGGACACACTGACATATCAAACTAAATATCTGCTTTCTAGCTTGCTGATGAATTATTGCTGTTATTTCTTTAATTAAAAATCCCACTCAACCTCTTACCATGCTGTATGTCTTTCCAAAGCACCCAGAACTTGGAGTTGTCTTCAAATGTCACAAAGCAACTCTGTTTTGAGGAGCTCATCTATAAGGAAATGGAATAAGACAAATCAAATCAAATCACTTTTATTGTCACATCACCACAGCACGTGTGCAGAATACACATACATAAAACTAACAACATAACACTAAAAAACATGAGAAAAACTGCAGAGTTTTCTCGGAGCTCGCAACACGGCTGCCATACTCGGCGCCATCTTGAACTATACTACATGTATGTGTTTAAGACATTTTTGGTCAAATGGCAACAAACTTAAAAAAACAAAAATGAGAAACTACACTGTCCTTTGTAATGTACATGTTTTTTCTGTAAAAATTAACAATATTCCAATTAAATATGACATTTGGCAATGTGACATAAGTAAACTTATCTTATTTAAGTTTTTCCATGTTTACACAAATTATGAAATAAATCACAAAGCACATACTACAGTAGATAGATCCACTACAGTGAATAGGTGCCGTCAGAATGAGAGTCCACACAGCTGATAAAAAAGAAAATCTACTCACATACAGTCCACATGTAAATGCATGCTTTGAAGATGAAAAAGACAATTCCCTGTTATCCTTTCACATCAAAATCAACCACAATATTTGTTTAGAACTGTTTCCCTTGTAAACAGTGCATGATCTGTGCATATTTCTCTCCTGATTCAGATGGAGGAAGCAGTATTATGGATGGAGGAATTGTATTTTAGCCGGAAGCAACAGTTTGAAGTTAAAATGTTTTAATGATGGATTTGTTTATTACAGACACCCGTTATATGATGGACTGGAGCCATGTGAATTTCTAACTGGATTATTGTGATGTTTTTATCAGCTGCTTGGACTCTCATTCTGACGGCACCCATTCACTATAGAGGATTCATTGGTGAGCATTATATGATGATGGAGCCATAATGCTAAATTTTCAAATCTGGATTATTGTGATGTTCTAATGAAGCTGCTTGGAAACAAACTCATCATCTCTGACTCGGATGGCCTGAATGAAGGTAAGTATATAGAGGATTCATTTGAGCAAGTTGGCTAATTTCTCCAAATCTGTTCTAATGAAGACTTAATTCCAATGCTTCATGTTGACATGTCCCAGGAGGATATACAGTGTGTGTAGTAAAACAGAGATGTTCTGTGCATTTAGTTCAGGTGTATATAAACCTCTATAGCAGGGGTCGGCAAGTAAGTTTGGCATCGGGCCAAAAACAAATTTCGCCACTAGATGGCGGGCCAGAACATAGTCAAAGGATAATTTAAGATATTATTTGATGAAAAATGCAACTAGAATTGCCTGTGACTGACTGTTAGTGTATTTTGTAACTGGTAGTGAGCTGCTACTCTGTGTAAAATCCTGCGATAGTCATTATCATAAAGCCACATTTGTGTGGCGGTGTGACGAAGTAGTAGCTGCTACTCTGTGATCCTGCGAGTGGAGCGTAAACTATTTCCCTAAAGCCGCATTTGTGTGGCTCCGAGCATTTAATAATGACTCCGCGCTCACTTATATCCGCGCTCCGCGTCTAAAGTATTTCAGTATGTTTGAAGTATCAGAAACAGTTCTCCGCGTTCATAATAAAGTATTTCAGTATGTTTGAAGTATCAAGTTCTGTTCAAATGTAAATAAATAAAATAACAGGAGAGTTTCAAAGTGGCTTATTGGAACACTAGTGTGCAAACCTTTTTCCTACCACATGACAAGCTTGACAATTGCTGCTTTTTGCAGTGCAAATTTTGTTAGTGATGAAAATAACAGTAGGCTACGTTTTCATCAGTTATTTTACCTACGGATCGATGCATTTCTTGCAGATTTCTGCTCATTCGAAATCGGATACAGATGAAGTAGCACTGTAAGATTACATTTGTTTGAATGCATTATTGAGAGAGCGATTACGTGTGAATAAGTGTTGTAGTAAATCATGTCATGTCAAATCAATCTTTTAGATGAAAATATTCAGAAGGAACTATAACTTCCCGCTCATGTCCACTGCAGTCATCATAGCCTTCACCTTCTTTCTGATTTGAGTGATCCTTTTCTATCTAGCTAGATAAATATGTTTAACATGCGGATTCGGTCTAAATATGCAGTTATATTACGGGCCGTTGGCCTTGAATTGTACTCGTGATGGAGTGGTTCTGGAACGCTCTCGGAGCGAGTGAAAACCATGACGTTCCGACTATTAAAAAATCCGCTCCTCACTCCATTCATAATCACACCACTCATACTCTGATTGTGAGTAACTGTTGCTGTCATGACAGATCCATTTCAGAACCAGCCGCTATCAAAATAATCTGGCTATGGGCGCAGGCCAGAAATTATTGCTGGCGGCGTGGCGGGTCAGCTTTGGCCCACGGGCCGCATGTTGCAGCATTTTATACTGCATTTTATACTGCTCTATAGTATCAGTAACTCACTCTCTGGATCTTGCCAAGGTAGTAAAGGCCGTCAGACCAGCGGCACAGCACATACTGGCCCACGGTCAAGTTGGTCTCCTGGTCACTGCAGGTTTTCTCTCTCTTGGGAAGCAGGTGCTTGGCCTGTAGAGGTTCCGAGTCGACTGTCAGATATCCGTCCCGACAGGCCGATTCCAACATGCTGACAATAGACACAACGACACTTCCTGAAAGCAAAGTAGGAACAAACAAATCATACATAATATGCAGATTACACCAAACTTATCACATGTGAAATTTCCCAGTGGAATTGTTTGCATAATATTTCATTAAAAAACACTCTTTTGGAATTTGTAGGTGTTTTTCTATGTAAAAATGTATTCAATTTGAAAACCACATATCTCTTTATAAAAACTCCCATAGAAACCAAGGTAAAGATTGACATAATAAAGGGGTTTGCCCACTGGTCAGTACAGTTGCATATATAAATAAACACTCAGAAAAGGCAGCCAAAAAACAAGTCTTCCAGTTGTTTTAAAATCTAAATTAACTCAAAAGATATTTACAGATCGAACAAAGATTTTAAGGATTTATATGTGCAATTTATCAATAAGCATAAATGCAGAGCAGCATCAATCTAAAGGCATGGCTCATTTAGCATAATCACGGCTTTAAAAACATGACAGTCTTCAAGTTCTCAGGGAAAATCACTGGAATCAACACAGGGAATAGTTCAGGGGATCGTTGCAGTTTTGTCCACTTATTAATTTGTTTTCCAAACCTTTTTGTCTAACACAGCCTTCAATAATGCTCAAGTACCCACCAGTAATCTATCCTTTTAACTCTCATTATGATTAAACCATTTAGCAAAATAATTAATATTGTTACATTATTACTTACAAGAAGGTTTTTTTTTTTTTTTTTTTTACTGAAGTCTTGCAACGTTCAAGGATTGACAACAGCATGAGCAAATAGCATTAGATTAACGCCTGTGAAGAGCAATATGATTGGCTGGACCTACTGTAAGAACACGCCCCCTTTAATGAACCAGTCAGTGTTCAAGGAAACATCTCAAAATAAGGACATTTCTGCAAACAAGTTAGACTACAACAAAATTGAGGTAGCTTAAAAAAATCTGCCTATCACTGCTTCCTTCTGAAGCCTCATAACATATTCTGTCGACATGGATTTATAAACAAAGGACAATAAACAATTCGGTGTAGGTTGAGTTGAGTGATTCAATGACTCTAACTTGTCGTCACCTAATGGGCCCTGTCCCAAATGGCACCCTAAACCCTCGCGGTCTTCCTCTGAGTCCGCACTTTCGTGACGTAATGCCGCTTTGACTGTCGGGTAGAAGTCTGCTGGGAGCTTGCACCAGTGCGGGCTCGGCAGAAGTGCGGATCGAGGGCGCATAATGGCCTCAAAGGGGGCGCTCGCGAGCACACTACGGGACACACTACGGTCTCGTGGACTTAACGGACACGCGCACGCGGCGGCCATTGTAAGTCCGTAAGACTGCAAGTGCAAATGAAGTGTTCCATTTGGGACAGGGCCATGGTGTAACGAGTAACCTCAGTGAGTCAATGTGAACAAATCTTTTAGGTGAACAAATTCAAAAGATTGAATCAATTTACAAACAATCCATAACTTTGAGTAAAAAATAAATAAACTCGCTAGTATCAAATATAGTAGGGGTGTGTTAAAAATTTATTTATAAAAGCAGTACACATTACACACATTTTTGTTTTTAGCTAAAACTGATTTCCTTAAATGTGTAAAAATTGCGAGATTAATTATTATTCGTTATTTATCTAATAATTTGAAGAAGTTTATAGGCTTAAATGTTATGTAGTTTCAACAAAGTTGATCCTATCCATAAAGGCCCTGCTGGGAATCACTCAGTGATCCAGGTAAGCACGTATGTACTGTGTGTGCATGATGGTTTTGACAACCCCGCAGGAAATCTGTAGAACTGCAACTAGATTCGTCCAACCACAACAGTGCGCATGGGGAATATTGCCTGACTCAATCTCAACCCTGATGAGTTAAAAAGGAGCAGAGAAACAGAGCTGGTTGACTCATCGTCAGGATGTGAACTTCAGACATGCTGATCTCGGCCAGTTTTCCTCTGCTACCATGCACCAGACCCCTTTGACAAATATTCAAATGAATCGAAACCAGGCAGCCGAGAATCACACAGTTTTCAACATTAACGGAATAAAACATGCGTGCTTTTTCTCCACGTGACATAAAATAAGACAGAAAACTGTTGCATCATCTGTAAAAGTATGCACGCCTGCATGAAAAGTCACTTAACAGCCATGCCCACGTCTCAAGTCAAGAGTCTATCAATTCAGTTGCTTGTATAAATAAATCATAGCCGCTACGAATAGCACGGGCTCCCTCCCCATTTGAAGACATGCAACATCATCAGGCATGCTGGAAAACTTGCGCACTACCAAAACTTCTCTCAGGGACTCGGACAAGTTGTCACACTCATAACACATGCTCAGAACACACTATTACTCTTTCATATGATTAAGTTCGCCAGATCAGTGCAGCTGTGAGTGATACGCACTACAATGCTGCAGATTTGGAATCGGGTTACATTAAAACACATTTTGCTCTGAGATTACCGCTTTGATTTCTCTCCAATCCCGCGGGCAAAACGCGCCAAAAGTGCAGCTTTTCCTCCTCTGGCAGCCCCAAATCCCATTCGCGAGGTGTAAGAGAGTTTCTGGTGTTTTACAGCTCAAGCGGCGAAGATATGCAGTCAGTGAACGTCGCCATTTTTTCACCTTTTCCCGCGAATCATTTACGTTTTGCTTATGTAATTATCATTACCCGATCATCATCATCATCATCCGCGTACAGGAAGTACAGCAGCAGCGCTCTCGAGGAGGGGCTACAGAAGCACTGCCCCAATGACAAGACATGAAATACTCTGATAGTACCCTACAACATGACAGAGGGGAAAAGACTGCAAGCCAGAGTGTTGAGTATGAAAGTGGACAACTGACAATATACACGAGATTTATCCATATAGATAGAAAGATAGAAATTATACAGTAAAGTTATTAGACTTTCATATAGCTAGCCTATTAGATTATACATGTACTAGAACTCTAAATAGAGATTAGATAGATAGATATTAAAATCATATAGTTATATAAAGACAGATAGATAGATAGATAGATAGATAGATAGATAGATAGATAGATAGATAGATAGATAGATAGATAGATAGATAGATAGATAGATAGATAGATAGATAGATAGATAGATAGATAGATAGATAGATAGATAGATAGATAGATAGACAGATAGATAGATAGATAGATAGATAGATAGATAGATAGATAGATAGATAGATAGATAGATAGATAGATAGATAGATAGATAGATAGATAGCGTTAGATAGATAGATAGATAGATAGATAGATAGATAGATAGATAGATAGATAGATAGATAGATAGATAGATAGATAGATAGATAGATAGATAGATAGATAGATAGATAGATAGATAGATAGATAGATAGATAGATAGATAGATAGATAGATAGATAGATAGATAGATAGATAGATAGATAGCGTTAGATAGATAGATAGACAGACAGATATAGATAGATAGATATTAAAATCATAGTTATATAAAGATAGACAGACAGACAGATATGTGTTAATGTTATGAATGTGAGAGAGTGACCCGTCAGCATATGTTTCAGCTTCAGTGAAAGTTTGCTGGCAGTGCAACTGTCACAATGCAGTTACAGTTTTAACACTCAACAGGTCATACTTACTGGCATAACAGTAATATTCTTAGATTTCTGAGCTGTGTGCTGACTAAATGAAAATTGTTATGTCGCAAAACAAAACTACCCATGGGGGCTATGAATACCACATGACTAAGTGTATTTAGTTATTTGATGCAGTGTTGATTTGTACATATTTTACAAAAGTGACCCTTTCAATGGTGAGAAACCACCTGTTCTTTTCTTATCTCTCGTTCTGCTTAAGAGTTTTTGGTTTTGTGAACAGTTGATTGTGTTTAAGACAGGAGGGGATAAAAGAAACAAAAAATCAAAGTAAAAAAAAAAGGTCAGGAGGGGAAAGTAGCTGGAGTGTTTCTCTAAAAACTGCTGGCTGAACTGGGTTGATTTTTTGTTACACACATTCCTGTAAGTGTTTACATGAAGGTAACATGTTGTAGAGTGCAAGGGAGAAAAATATTGCCACAGCTACAAATGTTATACTTTTTATGAATGCATTAAGCAGATTTTGCACGGCAGCCATGTTCGTTCAGCAAAATGTCCATTGTTTATATAAAAGGAAATAACATTTCATATGCAAAATTTGTGGTTAGCATCAGATGTTCTGTGAAAAAAAAATGAATCTTTATAGTGAAAATACATATTTAAAAAATGCAAAATAAAAATGGACCTTTTCATGTGCTAATCTGATACTATATTTGATAAGGATCTATGCACAATGCACACAATAAATACAATTACAGTAATCAGAAATAATATAAGAAACAAATCCATCAGGGTATTTTCACTTTAAACTGTCGCTTCTGGCCAAAATAATCCATAATAACACTTCCTGCAGTGATAACGTCAATACCTTGTTGTCCTCTCAAAATACATATAATTACATATCACATACAAATACATTTGTTGAAAACTGTTTTGGACTGTTAACGGTGCTTGATCTGTGCATATTCATTTTAACTTTGTCACTGGAGAAAGCAATAGACAGAAGCCTTTATATTTGAGTAAAAAGCAATAGTTTAAAGTTTTGATGGATTTGTTTCTTATAAAAATGCAGCTTTTTGCTTCACAAGGCATTAATTCATGGACTGGATTTGTGTGGATTACATGTGGATTATTGTGATGTTTTTATAAGCTGTTTGGACTCTCATTCTTTCTGACGGCACCCATTCACTACAGAGGAATCATTGGTGAGCAAGTGATGTAATGCTAAATTTCTCCACATCTGTTCTGATGAAGAAACAAACTCATCTACCTCTTGCATGGCCTGAGGGTGAGTGAATATTTGGGTGAACCATTTCTTTAAATTTAAATCATAATTGTAAATAGAATTGTTTTAAACTTTAAAGAGACAAATCACCACAAATATTTCAAAGCATCATAATTTATCTGCAATGTTGAGACGTGCACTAGTAAGCAGATAAACTAGCTACGAGGAAACAAAAAACAAGGTAGTAAACACATTTTATTTTTTTATTACACATAAAATATGAAACTTTCAGAATCATGTTCAAAATCCAGAAGAGTTCAATCCATAATAAATAAAACAGCAATATCCAAAATAACACAAGAAAGAATCAATGTTTAAAACATTAAGAGCCAGGTTTTAATCAAAAAATATAATTTTATTCATGTATCCAAAGAACCAAAATGCAACTGAGACAAAACTCTTCAACTTTTCTGTTCATAAATATTTCTGGGTTTGTTTCTCTGCACTCCATATTCATTTTGTCCGGATCTAGAATTGTTATGCTCCCTTAGGAATCCAGTCCTCTTTAACAGCCAGGCCTTCATGCTTCAGGTGGAGATGTCCACCTCACACTTGATATAGATGGTGTCATCCTTGCAGTAGGCGTGCTTAGGCGACTTCAATTTCCCCAGAGGGAAGAACAGGGGACACCCGCTGGCCACATTCATCTCTGAGTCGGGGCGGTGGAAAGATGCCGAGGTGAGGTCGGGACGGAAAGCGTCGATGACGTGCTCCTTCTGGTTCTGATCTAAGAGAAAGAACGTGACCTGCCAGGCACGTGCAGGAGATGTCAGCGGAAAGGTCACGGAAAATGCTGATGGCACATGCTTGAGGAACCAAAGCTGGTTCATTACAACAGAAGCCACTATTAAAGGGGTCATATCATACATTTATTATTTAATTCTTTGTCCTGAGGTGCACTTAGTAGGTTTTTTTGCACCATAAACAGCTGAAATTTAGCTTTTAAGACCAGTTTACATTCTCTCGAGCACTTTGAATGTAATGATCTGCTTTTTGCTGCATTGTCTGTAACAATTCTATCTGAATGCTTTCTTTAATGTGAAACTGAATGTGAAAAATGTGAGTTTTTAGTGTTTTTAACTGCCTTCAATAGCAGAATCATAAAGCAATCTACACTAAAATGTGTACATTTATTTTGTAAATTTGGCTCAAAAAACTATAAAACAGGACTTTTTCTTCTTTTCTGACGTAAGTCTTCATATTAGGTGTACTAAACACGCACACATGAGACGGTAACGCCCTTCATTGCTCACTTCTGAGTGCTCACTTCAAGTGTTCGGCCCTCTTGAGAAGAACATAGCCTGCCTAATGATGCTCATTTTACAATGATAATCACTGCAAGACAGAAGCAGGATAGTTTCACATGTGAACAGCATTTTAATCAACCAGGACTTAGGGACGGTGTTTTCTAGTATTATTTATATTTATATAGTATTTACTAATATTATGAATTAGTAGCTTTTATTTTGTCATTTTTGCTAGATTTTTTTAATTATCCATTTACAGGGCTTAAAGTTCTCCGGCACCGTGACAGATCTCCGGCGTGCGGTGTTCGGCTGTGAAAAAAAAATGATAGTCATACGAGTGCGATGCGCTGAAAAAGCTGCGAGGCGCAATGGTCAAAGATGTCACTCTAGTGCATATATACATAGAAAAGCTATTTAAAAATTAGCGGAGCTTTGTAAACAGCTCATAGTAATCACGTCATCTCAATAAAAATGATATGATTGTCAGAACGACTTTTAAAAAGGTACTGTTCACACATGCTCTCTTAATGATAACTTACCGGTAATTTTCCAATAAAGACTGTATGTGTGAAAGGCGCTAAACTCTTCCTCTGCTGTGAGTTTGGGTTACTTAACGGTCATCTCGGAAAACAGTGTGCATTATCTCACTAGATTTGTAACGTAAATCATTAATAAACCTATAATATATCAACATATTTCTATGCGATTTGTTGCACATCGCGATTTCAAAATAAAAGTTTAAATCCTTGCTCTGAGTTTGCATGTGAAATGAAATGGATTTAAACGTCGTTGAATCACGCTGTAAAGTGAAACAGCACCAGGCCCTTGGCGCCCTCTGCTGGTAGGCTATTTGTTATAATACATAATGTAGGCCTACTTAAAGGATTAGTTCACTTTCAAATTAAAATGTCCTGATAATTTTCTCACCCCATGTCATCCAAGATGTTTATGTATTTCTTTCTTCAGTCGAAAAGAAATTAAGGTTTTTGATGAAAACATTTCAGGATTTGTATCCATGTAGTGTACAGGTGCATCTCAATAAATTAGAATGTCGTGGAAAAGTTCATTTATTTCAGCAATTCAACTCAAATTGTGAAACTCGTGTATTAAATAAATTCAATGCACACAGACTGAAGTAGTTTAAGTCTTTGGTTCTTTTAATTGTGATGATTTTGGCTCAATTTAACAAATACCAATTTGCATTTCCTATTTTATATTAATTTTCTAGTATTTAATTTACCATTATTTATTTTGAAAAAAAAAACATTTCAGTAGTCTGAGCTAGTTACTAGTTAGTTTCAAGGAAAATCATTCAAATAATTATTAATAATCAAATAATTTTTTTTGGGCCAAATAACCCTGCGTATGTGTCCACCCCCGCAACTAAACCCCCACCCGGGAAAATAGTTCAGGCTCAGGATTATTTTTTGCTTTAACCCCTGCATTTAGCTTTATTTAGTTTAAGTAATTTAATACTTATTATATTTTATTAAGTAATTTATATTTTATTTAGTCGTCAAGGCAACATTTCTAATTTCCATTTAAGTTTTTAAGTTTCAGTTTTTCCATTTATATTTTATTGATATATTTATTTTACATATTTATATATTTTATTTGAGCTTTATTTCAATAAAAAAATATTTGTAATAGTTTAGTTATAGTTCAGAATATGAACTCTTGATAAGATAATATAGGTTTTTGTGTTCAAAAATAAAATAAATTGATCAGATGTTGCACGTAATACAGTGATACATTTGGATACATTATTCTAAGCTCAGAATTCAAATTCGAATAACTTGAACAAATTGTCTTTCTGGACTGGGAAGAACATTTTGAGTTCATCATTTACATTTGAGTTCAACATATCTGCAGTATAATTTCATAAAACATCAAAGCTTTTTCTATTTCAAAAGATCAAGGATAATTTGATTCCTCGTGATATGACTCCTTTAATGTATGAATTCCCAATGTAAGCGTCATTAGCTAAGAGCAACACAGATGTTCAGAAAATGATTGATTGAATCACTGATTGACAGCTTGATTATAGAGTTTTACCTTGTGTCTGAATGGCCATGAAAGAATGGGGTCGTAATCTCCTTTCATAATAACAAAGAAAAGAGAGATGTGCGTTGCCTTTCCAACCCCATCTCCGTTCAAGTAGAGTCGCATGCACACTTTAAATCCATACCTGGCAGTGTAGAAAGCTGAAAAACACAATGCGTTGTCATTTTTATGTGAAGCGGGATGGGCTTTAGTTAAAACTCTTAAAAATAGCAGCCGATAACCAGAGAGCTCCTTTCATCTTGAAAATCAAATGGCTTCCTTTTTTGACTGTTGTATTGGAAGAACAGTTATTCTGATATCCTGTTCTGTAATGACGTGAAAGAAAACAAGTCAATGAAATTACCCTCAGTTGTTCTCTTTCAGTCGTTCTCATTCTCTGTCTTGCTGTCTATTATGATTGTGTTCACGTAGACACATGACTGCTGGGCAAACATCCCCATTTCAGCCTTTATAGCTGCTTCACATCGCTTTCCCTTAGCTGGTACCAACTCAATTTTTAGCACTGGTCTTATGAATGAGCATCGATTCTACTTCAATATACGATAACAACTAACATTCATTCACCACAGCTCTCCTGATGAGTCCAGTCCAATACATTAAAGTATTCAGTGCTGGCAAAACTGTTTTGCTTCGGCACAAAAGTGAGAAGTGATTGTCAATAATATACTAACTACGTCAACTGAAACATGCTTAGAAAAATAAGGCCTAGGGGACCGAGATTTTTCTGAATCACAAGGTGGATATAGGCCTGTTTCCCACACAAACCATCATATGGTTTAGAATATGATGCACAGATCATATGGGCAGCCCTTAGTCAACATTTATCTAGGTTACAGGTAAAACAACAGCCTGGCATGCAGCACAACTAGTGTAGCCATAATTCCTGAACAAATTATTCCTTTAAACCAGTTATCTTTATTTAACCAAAAAGACTCAGTGCAACCAGTGTAGTTCAATTCACAAAAACATGATTCTTATGAGCCAGTTCTTTTAATGAATCACTCTAGAACAGGGATCCTCAAATCTGGACCATTCCTGCAGAGTTTAGCTCTAACCCTAATCAAACACACCTAAGCATGCTAATCAGAGTCTTCAAGATCATTAGAAAATCACAGGTAGGTGAGTTTGATCAGGGTTGGAGCTAAACTCTGCAGCAGATTGGACCTCCAGGGAAAGATTGGAGGAACCCTGCTCTAGAAGACTCACTGACTCAGGAATTACCATTTGAATCAGTCTGATGGATCTGTTGCTTAATGAACTCACTAAATCCATTTCTGAATCATTCACTGAATCCATTCAGCAGAGTGTTGACTGAATGAACATCGAGTCACCATTATCTTTTAGTGCTGGAATATTTTTATAAGATAGAATCAGAATCAGACAGATGTTTATTGCCAGTATAGATAGACAGAAAAACAGATATATCTGTATTATATTATCTACAACCCGAATTACGGAAATGTTGGGATGTCTTTTAAATTTTAATAAAATGAAAGCTAAAAGAATTTCAAATCACATGAGCCTATATTTTATTCACAATAGAACATAGATAACATAACAAATGTTTAAACTGAGAAATTTTATAATTTTATGCACAAAATGAAATGCCTGCTTCTTAGTTGGGACGGGGGCATGTTTACCATGGTGTACCATCTCCTCTTCTTTTCAAAACAGTTTGAAGACGTCTGGGCATCGAGGACGGTTATGAGTTTCTGGAGTTTGGTCCCATTCTTGCCTGATATAGGTTTCCAGCTGCTGAAGAGTTTGTGGTCATCTTTGATGTATTTTTCGTTTAATGATGTTGCAAATGTTCTCTATAGGTGAAAGATCTGGACTGCAGGCAGGCAGACAGATTTGCAAAGCATTTGCAATTTGACATTGAGGAACATTGTTTTGAAAGTATTCCACAATCTTTTTATGCACTTTTTCACAGGTTGAAGAGACTGCCCATCTTTAATAATACATTTACTTGAAGAGACTGCCTCTCTAAGACATCCCTTTTATAGCTAATCATGTTACAGACCTGATGTCAATTAACTTAATTAGTTGCTAGATGTTCTCCCAGCTGAATCTTTTCTAAATGTCTTGCTTTTTCAGCCCTTTGTTGCCCCCATGCCAACTTTTTTGGAGACCTGTAGCATGCCTCAAATTTGAAATGAGTTAATTTAGTGGATAAAAGTGTAAAATTTCTCAGTTTAAACATTTGTTACGTTCTCTATGTTCTATTGTGAATTAAATTTGGCTCATGTGATTTGAAAGTCTTTTAGTTTTAATTTTATTCAAATTTAAAAAAACGTCCCAACATTTCCGGAATTCTGGTTGTATATTATCTGTATTACTTTTGTAATGTAACAAGACAGAAGGTTTCTTTCAAAATATATTAGTATATGACCTTCTCTTGGCTTTCTTGTGCATCATCTTTAGAAGAGGCTTCCTTCTGGGACAACAGCCATGCAGACCAATTTGATGCAGTGTGCGGCGTATGGTCTGAGCACTGACAGGCTGACCCCCCACCCCTTCAACCTCTGCAGCAATGCTGGCAGCACTCATACGTCTATTTCCCAAACACAACCTCTGGATATGAAGCTGAGCATGTGCACTCAACTTCTTTGGTCGACCATGGCGAGGCCTGTTCTGAGTGGAACCTGTCCTGTTAAACCGCTGTATGGTCTTGGCCACCGTGCTGCAGCTCAGTTTCAGGGTCTTGGCAATCTTCTTATAGCCTACGCCATCTTTATGTAGAGCAACAATTCTTTTTTTCAGATCCTCAGAGAGTTCTTTGCCATGAGGTGCCATGTTGAACTTCCAGTGACCAGTATGAGAGAGTGAGAGCGATAACACCAAATTTAACACACCTGCTCCCCATTCACACCTGAGACCTTGTAACACTAACGAGTCACATGACACCAGGGAGAGAAAATGGCTAATTGGGCCTAATTTGGACATTTTCACTTAGGGGTGCACTCACCTTTGTGGCCAGCGGTTTAGACATTAATGTCTGTGTGTTGAGTTATTTTGAGGGGACAGCAAATTTACACTGTTATACAAGCTGTACACTCACTACTTTACATTGTAGCAAAGTGACATTTCTTCAGTGTTGTCACATGAAAAGATATAATCAAATATTTACAAAAATGTGAGGGGTGTACTCACTTCTAGATAGATAATAGATAGATAGAGAGAGAGAGAGATTTTACTCGGTCATCATTTACCCTCATGCCATTCTAGACTTTTATGACTGACATTCTTCTTTCCAGATTCTAGTTGTAGAAAGAAGAACGTCTAGTTAAGAGAGTTCAAGAAGAAAGTCAGTCATACAGGAGTAGAATGGCATGAGGATAAATGATAACAGAGTAAATGAGAGTAAATGACAGAATGTTTATTTTTAGAAAACTCTGCCTTTCAGAGCAGTACAGGAGAGATTTGTGCTTTGGTACCTGGCGAGTACTGACTGATCTGTTGGCCACTGGCAGCTTCTTTCAGTCTCTGGCTGACATCACACAACCGCCAGAGAAAAGTGCCATCATATGAGATGTCCTGCTGGGTGCTGATACACTGCTCCAATGAAGTGATGTGAATCTCTTTCCTGACCAGTCTCTGCTGCTGTTCCGCTACCTAGAATGTGATGGAAAACCATTATAATGGATGAATCACCGAAAGGTACAGAGTGGCTCACTACAAAAGCGCAATATTAATGTATCATAATGGACTTTCAGAGCTGGTTAAGGTCGGCAGCCTTGTGTGAGACACTTCGAAATACAGAAAAAGAAAGAGATGTCGACATCCTATTAGACACATCCTTTTTTTCCCAACCGCACTTGGAGAACTGTCACACAAATCTATTTTCTACCACTCATTCCCTTCTCATCCTCACTTTAACTTATCTCTTCATTTTCAGCATTTCAGGAGTGTCATCTCGGCTCCCTTGTGTTAAATAACCCCTCCAGGTTGAGCGTCAGAATACAGCCATAATCATTTGTTATCACCTCCCGGTGTTAAGATGAGCATAGGGACAAATATATAATTTCAGACCTCCCCAAAAGAATACCATTGTTAGTTTTATGTGAGTCCTTATTTAAAGCATGAATTATGCAACCCAGCGGCTACAAATAAAAAACACATCACAGGAAACAAATGTTTTCCAGAGATTGCTATATAGCATTTCAGCTCTTTTGTAACACAAACACATTAATTAGCTCCAACCATATTGCAGATTCACAGCATGAGATCAATGCCTAGTTAACTGCAAGGACACATCAAAGTAATGAAATCTGTTGTTGCTATTTACACACAGTGAAAAGCAAGAGGTTTGATTTTAATAATCCGGGATGGAAATAATGTGATATCGGGGTTGTGCACCATTCAAAACTGCACTGAATTCCTGTTATTTCAATTCAGGCAGCCGGATGCACAGTTGTAATTTGATTTTGAATTTAGATAGAATTAAGATAAAGTGAAATTAATATATCTAATGTAAGTGTAGCTTTTAATAATACAGGTCATCTTCAGCATGAATTAACCATAAAAATGTTATCAGACACACATTTCAAGAAACATTATGTGAAATGAATGATGTTTGAAAAGCACAATTTGCATTTAATTTATATTAAAGGCATAGTTCACCCAAAAATGAAAATGATGTTTATCTGCTTACCCCAAGGGCATCCAAGATGTAGGTGACTCGTGACGATACATTGAGGTCTAAAGACACAAAACGATCGGTCTGTGCAAGAAACTGAACAGTATTTATACTGTTTTTTACTTCTGATCCACCGCACTGTCCAACCGTTCTGAGCGCATTTACAGTAGCCGGCGCGTGATGCGTCTTCTTACTTTACGGACACAGACCGATCGTTTCTTGTCTTTAGACCTCAATGTATCGTCACGAGCTGCAGGATTTAATTTGGTTTTGTCTGTGAATGTTTTTTTTTTCTCTCAAAGCCGTGGGACCCATTGACTTCCATTATATGACTGATAGACTGCAACGGTTTGAGTTAAAAATCTTCGTTTGTGTTCTACTGAAGAAACAAAGTAACAGACATCTTGGATACACTGGGGGTAAGCAGATAAACATCAAATTTGTATTTTTGGGTGAACTATACCTTTAATTTTATTTAATAAATAAACCTGCTATATTTCATTATCAATTAATTCAAAGTTTGAATATTGGAGACAATGTGATGGATTTATGGATATTTGTGGTGCTGTATTAAATATTGTGAATTATTTAGATAATGTTGAACTTTGTTTTGTGAAATACACTTTTGTTCAAAAGTTTTGGGTCAGTAAGTTTGTTTTTTTAAATAATACTTTTTCATCAAGGATGCATTAAATTGATAAAAATGAGGTAAAAACATTTCAAATAAACGATGTTCTATTCATCAAAGAATCCTGAAATAAATGATCAGTTTCCATAAATAAATAAACATATGTACAGGTGCATATCAATAAATTAGAATGTCGTGAAAAAGTAATTTTTTTCTTGTAACTTATTTCAAAAGTGAAACTTTCATATATTTTAGATTCGTTACATGTAATGTAAAACATTTAAAAAATATATATATATTTTTAGGATTAGAGCTTACAGCTCATGAAAGTCAAAAATCAGTATCTCAAAATATTAGAATATTTACATTTAAGTTTCAATTAATGTCCATCTCTACAGTATAAATTCCAGTTATCTCTTGTTCTTTGAAACCACAATAATGGGGAAGACTGCTGACTTGGCAATGGTCCAGAAGACGATCATTGACACCCTCCACAAAGAGGGTAAGTCACAGAGTAATGTGTGAAAAGTGTCTAGTGCGAATAGAGGAGAGTGTGTTTCTACAGGTGGTTTTGTACAGGCCCACTCACCTGTGTGTAGCACACTTTGAATTGCACAAAAAAAGTTTGACTGGTTTTTTCCTGTGATGTGATAAGGTTAGGTTGGGTTGGGTTGGGGGGGGGTTCAGAGAGGGCCAGGGTGAGTTGAGTTTAGGGCTCTCACAGCCTGGGGAAAAAGCTGTTGAGCAGTCTGGCGGAGCAGGTTCTGATGCTCCGGTACCATCTTCTTGATGGTAAGAGCTGGAAGAGACTGTGGGAGGGGTGGGTGTGGTTCTTCACGATACTATTGGCTTTGCTGGAGCATCGTGTAAGGAAAATATCTAAGATGGATGGGAGAGGGGCACAGATGATTTTTGCAGCTGTGTTCACTGTCCGCTGGAGGGTCTTGCTGCACTGCAGTTCCCGTACAGACAGTGATGCAGCTGGTCAGCACTCTCTCAATGGTTCCCCTGTAGAAAGTGGTGAGGATGGGTGGAGGGAGACTTGCTCTTTTCAGCCGGCGGAGAAAGTGTAGGCGCTGTTGTGCCTTCTTGGAGAGTGCGTTTAATCATTAAATGTGTTTGACCACAATTATGTAAATATTTCTTCCTGTTATTCCATTTCCAAATGTGGCCAATACAATTCACATTCCAACAAATTAATTAAAAGACAATTCCATAAATGCTATGTACTGTATGTGTATGGACAGAACATTCTCACAAATCAATTTATTTGAGACATCACCAAAAGACTACTTAAAAAGCAATTAAAGAAGGAATAAGAAAAAAATCTTTTTTTTTTTTTAAACCTTTCTGACAAGGCGTGCAACTGCATTGCAATTCTGATGTTCAAACTGGTGGACATGATTGACAGGATATTAGCAGATACTTTGCATGTGAGCATCAGTGTGTCAGCACCACCGCAATGCAATTTCATCATCTGTACAGTGCCTAAAAGTTCCCTAGATGTTTAAAATCTGCTTTCTTCTAAAACGACTCGCAATAATGCCATTTTAAAAGTAACCACTGTTTACAAAACCTATTTAATTTAAAGTTGAAATTTACATACCATTAGCATCATGACACAGATTTATTTTTCAACTTACCTTGGTTTCCAAGTGTTGAATGAGCTGCTGACTGTTGTAATTGTCCCTCTCCAGCACAACCACACTGATCTGCGTCTTCTCCACCTCTCGGTTCAAAGCTGAGATGATGTTCTCCATAACCTGCACTCTCTGCTGTAGAGCATCCAGTTGCTGGCCCACAGCGATTTCAGCCTGATCATCGTGGAGACTGAGAGCCTTATCGCTCACTCCTGGATCCCCTCCGTCGGTCTCAATCTCACCCTCACTCTGAGAAGTGTGGGAAGCACCACACTGTCCAGGCTGAAGAAGATCAGGGCTTTCGTGGTAGCCTCGCTCAGCTGAGGAATTCAGGGTACGCTGTAGAGCTCTGGTCACATCCATGAGAAGCTGTAGATGGCCAACATGGCTGCAGGATTCATGTTCTCTTACTTTGTCTGCATTGCCCTGAAATAAAACATTGCAGCACAACTTATCATTCCCACAGAATACTACTTTCTCCACTGCAATAACAAGCTTTACTTAAGAAGTAAAACTGTAATGAGACTGGTTTTATTGTAATGAGACTGAATATTTTATTTTATTTATTTATTGTATTTTTTGTTACACTGTAGATGATTTTGTTTGTTTATTTTTTTAAAGGAAAATTCATACAGGAAATAAAACAGAAAAGTATTATTTTTAGAATAAAAATGTACAGTACAGGATTTTTCAACTTTTTAAAATAATTATACTCCTTTAAATTTAGAGCATATCTTTTTTCCTGCAAAATATTTGTTTTCTCTGTCAAGCTAATATTAAAATATTAGAGAAAAAAATAAGATACATTTAAATGTATTTATAAGTACTTTTCACAATAAATATTGTTCCAAACAGCCATACAACCCAAATGAACATTTAGAAATAAAGAAGTTTGTTTTTTATAAAACTAAGACTATATATATAGTATATATATATATATATATATATAAATATTATATACATTATAAAACTATAAATATATAAATATTAAATGAATCATAAAACTATATACATTTTTTATTTGTTACTGTTAAAATACTTAATATTTTCATTAAAAAAATTATCCTCTCAAATATCTAAGCTCAAGTATCTAAGAGTTTCTGCTCAATATAAATCTGTTCCACAAAACTATATAATACATCATGATTAACATAAACAGGTACTGTTCTTAAAATACCAACCTTAAAAAGACAACCAACGTCTGAGAAAATGCATGGCTCCTTCTTTTTTGAGCTGCCTGGGTGATTATTCTACAAAGGAAACACAGAGACATACTTTAGAATTGTTCTTGTTTGTACATTCACTTTCAGGGCACAACATTCAGTGATACACCAGCTTTTCTACCTTTTGTCGTTTATCTGTCTTCGTCGTCTTCTTATCGCTTGAATTGGGACAAACATGCTTCTGTGAAAAAATTAGGAAATGTCACTTTCACTAACGGCAGTGATGAAAGTTTTGCTCGAATAATTTTGTGCCACACACTTTCCAAAACATCTCATTGAGACTTTTTATCTTAATTTGAAGCGTGAAACACATTGCATTTGAAGATATCTTGACTAATGTTTTGCGTTTGATGATTGATGTTTAAATTCACTGGATTGCTGCTTTTTTCCCTTCTTTTTATTCCTCTAATCCATGTCCCATGTGCAGGTCCCGATGGGTGAAATGGGAAAGAAAGTAATATGGGACAGCAGTAAACACTGGAGACTCCATCTGTGGCTTAAAACCGAGCCATGGGGCTTTAAGCAAGGGCACGCTGACCCAAAACCACTTTAGCAACAACGAAAGAGGCCGAATATCTTGCACTATATGGGCCTATTCGCACAATATCACCCATGTATCATACATATATATATATATGATTTGCACAAATGTATTGTTTGTATGTTGGTTTTTGAGACATTCTGTTTTCAATAAAATATCCAAACATACTTAAAAATTCCCTTGAGAAGCAAAATATGTGTATGACAGTTTTGTGTTCATGGAAAATATTTTGAATCAGGCTTATTTTTACTAAGTTTGATGAATAAATCGGACCAAACGTGAGTTCAAAACAAACAAACAAAAAAAGTAAAAGGAAAAATAACATTTTAATTCTGAATTTCTTATACGGTTTTGCTAAATTAATTGAGATATTCTACTAGATAAACAATGCAAAAATACTGATTTGGAAAACAATATTTTGCAGTCTCTAAAGTGTCATTTTCTAACCTTACCTGGAGTTCTCTCAGTGTCAGGACACCTGAACAAGAGACACATGTGGTCTTGTTGTTGGGACAGCCTCTCTCCAGATGTGTGGCCAGTGATTTCCTCTGCACCATTAAGCCACAGCCAATGTTGCAAGGGATCAGGGCATATTCACACTGACTCTGATGGTCCTGTTGAATGGGTCATTGAGCATATTAAAGGGATAATTAAAATAAAGCAAGAAAATGTGTTTAATCTCATGTCACATCTGTATGCTTTTTTTCTTAGAAAAACAAAAGACTTTTGTCATCCAAGAATCTTCAGCAGCTCTTTTGCAAGGACAGTTCATAATGAGTCTCCAAAAAATGTCTATCCAGAGAAAAAAGCACTATACCAGTTCAATTTTAGTAAATACTTTTGGGTCTGTTCCTCACATAGATTCATTGTTTGTCTTTAAAAGACTTATTTTTATGCTTTAGTAATGGTGTTTTTGCCAGGTTTAGAGCTTGGCGGTCACTATGAACTGTCATTGTATGAAAAAAGCAGTATGAAGATTCTTCAAAACATGTCGGTTTGTTTTAGTGCAAAAAATAACAGCGTATGGATCTGGAACAACATGAGGGTGAGTAAGTACTAAGTAATGACAAATTATTTTCTTTTTGGGTGAACTACTCCACAAGTATACTACAAATGACATAATGCTGCTTTATTTCTATACACGTAACCTCTAAAACTTATTATATTTTTGATCATATAGTTTCCACTGAAAAACTTACAATCTAAAGCCCAACCTACATATTTCTATTGTAATAGGGAGCTTGTGAATAATATGATATTCTCAAAAGGCTTTCAGACTCTCGAGTACAGAAAGAAGGTAAAAACATAAAAGACTTCCATTAGGCAGCCATGAGGGTCAAAGTCATAGAACATTTTACTCGACAAAACACTGACCTCTAAAAGTTGTACAAGAGGCTTTTCAAAACCTAAAGTATGAGTTTGTTTCTAATCTATAAGACCGAGGATTGATTCACTACATTGGACAGCATCTGCACAACAGCTCTATGATTAATGCCTTAATGACTGGTTCATGTTATGAAATGACCACAAAGCTACCGTGTTAGCATTCCCGCAAAATAGCATCTTGTGGTTGTTACGGAGTATGACTGTCTGCCATGAAATGCAGCTATTTTTTAATGAGTTCCTATGATTTAACAACGTGATAACAGAAAAGCCATGGTTGCTATTGTGATCAATACAAGCCCCATAATCCACATTGATTTTGACTCAGTCACAGCCTTGATCATTCATCTGCGTAAATAGTGTTAAGTGCATTACAGATCCATTCATGTAACTGCTGATATAGAATATGACTATCTGTACTCTTATTATACATTTCAGGAAGGTAAATAAACTGAATTTCTATAGAAAAGTACCTCAAAGTTCTTCAGGGTGCTTCTCCAGGGGCAGCCTTGGTTGGCACAGTGAACTTTCAGATCCAAAATTTCCTTATTAATAGCTGCATCGTTGAAGAACTGCGGTTTAAACAAGAGGGGAAATTATGACAACTTTCCAAACATGAGTCAAGATGCCTCCACTGTCAATATCAGACCTTTGACAGGTCTGAATGTGAAAACGCCTCTGTAGCATCACATATTTTTATCAGACAGACAGACAGACAGACAGACAGACAGACAGACAGACAGACAGACAGACAGACAGACAGATAGAGTTTTGATTACCTGGTCAAGAGTCAGTACACTAGTGTCATTCTCAACACTGGGATCATCTTCTTTACATTTTGTGCACAAAAGGTCCTTGTTGTTTCTGTATGAAATAGTGAAACAGAATCATCTATACACCATTTAAAAATTTAATATGTAGGTAGCTATTCATCGCACTGTGATTATAAACCAAATTTTTACCATGATGACCTACAATTACTATCAAAACCGAAAATAATGTCTTGCCAACCATGTCCTGTGTGTTTTCAGGAAGCCGTGGTTGTTCTACTTGAACGCTTCTTATTCTCTTACCTGACCAGCCAGTTGACGCACGCGAGGCAGTAGCGGTGGCCGCACACCGTTTGACGCGCCTTATTCAAGACATTAGTACAGTTGCTGCACAAGTACTTCTCCTTTGGGACTTCATCGCAGATGCTCTGAGGGAAACCCGACGGGTACTCGTTCTCACCCGGTGTGGACGAAACCCCGTTTAACGACGGGTCTGAAACAGCTGATCCAGAAGCCATTGAGGTTTTTGATGAAGTGTCTGTACCAGCAGTAACGTTAGGTTATGGATGACATATTGATGTGCTTTTGACTTTTTCGTGATATAACGTTACCCACAGTCGAAAAAACACCACGGGGTTCCCCCTCTTCAAACACCCGGAAATAGTATTGCGCTGTTTTTCCGCCCACTTATCAGGCACATTGTTACGGATCTGGCTAATAATAAGGGGGGAAGTCTACAAAATAATAAGAGAAAGGGAAATGTTTTTAAATTATAGGCTAAGTGAACGTGGGAGAAACACGTTTCACTGGCTGCGTCGGGAAACGTAGTGAGGGCACTAAAACAAAAAGCAGAAGTGCTGTCTATGTAAGCAGCTCACTCGACCACGCTTACAGAGCGTTCAGGTACAACGCGTTATGCTCAAAACACACAGAAGAGACCTCCATGGGGTTTATTTAGCTGAACTATTTTTTTATCTGTTTAAAACACAGTTATGGCTACAGCCAGACTCGACGCTGTGGCCAAAGTCTGACCTGACAAGATAATAAAAGCGCCAAAACAGGTCCTAAAGTGAAGCAACTAAGCTATCCTTTCCTAAAGTATTCGTGAATAAATATGTATGTGAAAATCTTTTTGCAATTAATCAGTTTCACTAAATGCCATACATTCTGAGTAATCCGAACTCTGCGAACCAAAATATTATGAGCCGAGAACCGATTCACGAAAATGAATCTGATTTCCCGTAACTACAATAGCCTACTAAGTTGCCATTTAGGAGAGCGCCGACGATGGCCAAAAGTGCTGTCTATGTAGGCAGCTCACTAGGTGTTGAGCCGCAGCCTCATCTCTCTCTCTCTCTCTCGCTTTCTTAGAATTTGGCCGTCATATCCGTCAACACGGAAAGTCCCAGTTTGAAAAACTACCTGCGGTTCCAATGTGGTGGACACGATTCACGGCTGTTTTTTATTTTTCATGCTCACCCGTCTCTGTTAATCATGAAAGTGGCGTGTCGGACACGTCATAAATTATGTAACCATAAAGAGAGAAAGTGAGAAAAATAAGTATTATGCTATTACTTAAAAGTGACTGTTCCTGAGGTATTTAAATACTCTTCATCCTGTTTTCCTGTTTTGATTATCATGCATTGCCTTATTTAAAGTAGGCTATAGCCTACTGTATATAAGTAATA
Source organism: Ptychobarbus kaznakovi (assembly GCA_027422405.1). Lineage (NCBI taxonomy): Eukaryota > Metazoa > Chordata > Actinopteri > Cypriniformes > Cyprinidae > Ptychobarbus > Ptychobarbus kaznakovi. The sequence continues at coordinate 20,245,715 of CM049810.1, read as the reverse complement.
ATACTTTATTATTGATATAATGATAACAGTAAAACTATATATTGATTCTTGTGAAGGCCTATTTGTAATTTATTCTACTCAATAAACTCAAGCTTTTGTGCAATCCAGTGAACTTTTTCATTTAATGAGATTTTGACCAAGACGTGGTTCTTCTGTTGATGAATAACACAGACACCATGCAGAGGCACTCTGCTGTGTCATTTATTCTCTGTAGAACTCATCTTGTTTGAATCTCTGACCTTCATGCTTGGAATATTTGCTTATATAATTGTCTAAAGACTTAATGCTGCACTAAAGCACCATCCACTTGCCTAGAGAACACTGTTGATCTTGTTAATTATATGAACATCATTTCATTTCAAGAGAAAGTGGGAAAACCCTCAGAAGACCCTTGCATTTGCTCACTACTCAAACAGGAATCTCCCATTCAAATAGCAAGCTGCATAGAAAGTCATACAGACTATAGAGCTTACGGTCACATTTCCTTACTGTACAGCGGGTACCAGAAGTAGTTTTTCTCTTAAACCTGTAAATGTCACTGCGTAGCCAAATATTCATTTCGAAAGCTGTAAATAATTGCTGATAAATGATGAGTGAATGATAGTCAGTAAAACATTATGAGATGATACATACTGTCTGAACTGAGCCAAATCAGAAGACAGCCGATTAGATGATTAGAGAATGAGGGAAAGAGAGCAAGGGAGATCATGTTTGCTAAAGAGGGCAGTCAGGGGGGTTTCAATATCTGGTTGAAGGGATTAATGACTTGGGTAAAACTATTCACCTCTACAAGGGACATTCTTCACCTCAAATCAATTACTCTGTAATAGGAGAGCAGGGCTAGGCTGGCCTGTTTTTCATTAAACAGCAATCACATGAGGAACCAGTGCATCAAAATGACTGCAGCAGGTGGCTGGTGAGGGACCCGAGAGCTTTCTATGGAAAAAGAAGATGTTTGTACTCTCATGAATCACTGTGAGAAGATGCAATTCAATAATACAGAAACCTCATGATGCAATAGCTTAAAATGCGATGGGCTTTATCGATCGGGCTGGTCGGGAGGCCCTCAAACGGTGTCTTGTGTGCTGGAAACAGAGAGGCGAGGTACAGGGCAGCATCTTCTGTAAATCTGTCTGGGTGGAAGACAAGTATGGGCATTAAGGATATTGGGGAATGGAGATAAGGAGTCAGATGTGTTTATGACTTGCTGAGTGTTGAATATCTGAAGCGTTCCATCAGCACGCCTCTCGCTTCTGATGCATTCCTCACTTGGTTTTGATCCTGAGTTCTGCTGAGTAGATGCACATTATTCTAACACTTCCTGAAACACAGATACTGCAACTGTTCTTGGAATCCAGACCTGCAGAGTCGTTCTTTACCACATAAAAGATAAGACATGATTGAATCTCACAAACAGTCATGATATATATATATATACATACACACATATATGATTACGTATTTAGAATATTGTTAAATATTACCATTTAAAATGTTTTCAAATTTGATAATAATAATAACTATTATTAAGAAATGAGCAGCAAATCAGCATAATATAATTATTTCTGAAGGATCATGTGACACTGAAGATTTGGATACTGACAATTCAGCTTTGCATCAAAGGAGGAAATTAAATTTTGAAATATATTACAATATAAAACAGCTATTTTAAAATGTACAAATATTTCAACATTTGAACTGCATTTTTGATCAGATAATGCAGCCTTGGTTAGTATAAAAGAGACTTCTTTCGAAAACAGTCAAAAATCAGTTTGCAAACCCCAAACCTTTGGACAGCTGGGGATAGTTAATCAATATTTTATAACCATTAAAAAGCATGAATAGAGAGGAATAATGAATGAATAAAAAGAGTAAAACCTTTGCATATTGGATTTTATTCGTGCTGTTGCACTAAGTTTTTGCTATTATTGTTTTACAAGATGTATTGGCAGACACTCTTCAATTTTAATAGAATGTTGTGTGAAATGTCCCTTTTGCAGAGCTAGTAACCTTTTCAGAACTTATTGTTCTATTACTAAGGGACTTTCCATGAATTACGTAAGGAGGGTGAACTAAATAATACACAGTAACACGGCCCTAGTGGTGTCACAATGTTAAGAAATATAATTTTAAATAAATTAACAGTGACTTGAATATCAACTCAACAAATATGGACAATATTACTTTTTTGGCATTATTTTAATTGTTGAATACAATAAAAAAGGGCCAATATCAGAACATCCCAATAATGTGACAGTTTAGCTTATTTTACACTACCTGCTGGTTACTTTTCATGCTAGGTTAATTTTGTGTTACTTAATAGCAACATTGAGCACATCTAATACCAACATGCAACCATTTGAGTCACTAATGCTTTGTAATGGGACACAAAATCCATGAAATTTGCCTTAAACAATGCAAACTCCTGAAAACTGTCACATTTACATCCATTCTATATTATATTTATATATATATTTATATGTAGTTATATAAGGAAATAAAAAATTATGTAAAAAAAGTAGTTTGCTGTCATCTTATGAAAATTAATGTTGCATGATTGCTGGATATTGACCTTTTTTCCTCTCCATACTGAAGGAGAGTCACAGAAAAAGGCAAAATCTCTCCTTTCCTCCATTTAATGTCATGCATTTTCATGACATTCCTGAAACATTCATCACTCGAGAGCCTCGTTATGCAATCTAGGCCTGAGATTGGCACATTTACAAATATTTAAAAGCAAGGCAAATACGATAATCACAATATTCACATAAAAAAGCTTTGCCTAGGGATCTATTCTTGGCCTACCTAGTCCATTACCAGCTAATGAGCTGACCTCAGCTGACATTCATCACTCCTAAACTGCTAAGGTGGAATTAGTTTACTTCTTCTGTCAGAAGAAACGCTCCAGTCACACCGTAAGAGAGTATGTTAGAAACTGTGGATGTTTATTAAATGTCACTCTGAACATTAAACACATTTTAATGATCAACAAAAAAATACTGCTAGTACAAAACCTAAAATGGAACATGAGTCCATTGTAATTCCCAAAATGTAGCAGAGCACACCAAATGTTAATAGCGTACAGTAGATCTGCGTTCATAGCTTTCATAGCTGGTCAGAAAGGATGGGTTTGTAGGTTTGAGGGGATGTCAGGGAGGGCAGGATGTGTAAAGAAAGGAAAACATCCTCTTGTCATCCTGGGGTGTTGTTATACTGCAAGACATGCTCAATTTCACGGTTAAATTATTTACACGGATGACTGGCAAGCTCCATCAGCAGACAGGTGTAGTTTGAGAGGCCATCGGCAGGAGTTCCCGAGTTCCAAGAAGTTCACAGAAAGCAGCTGAGGCCATGAACTAAAGATCTGTCATTCCCCAAAAGCAGTAGCTGTCGCACGTTCTCTCCTTTGGTGCAACAAAACCAATCTCAGTCCGTATCTTACATTTATCAGTTTCATACCCGAAAATAACAACATTTCTTTTAAAAACACCTGCGGAGAGCAAGAAAAACATGGCGGGATGAGGTGAGGTGATGTTTTTTATTGGCGTTTTCTCTTCGTTTTGAATGTGCATGCTAGTACATCAGGACAACTGGATCATTGAAAGCCCTCCTACGGTTTCCAGAGAGAATTGACCATGAAACTCAATCTACATAGCGGCGTTCATCTTAAACAATTTCACCTCACTGAAATGCCTGCGGTTCTCTTTATTGAGAGAGAATGTGTCACAAACTTGATCAAAACGCATCAGTTTGGTTGGGCTGTGACAGCTGTTCGCTCTGTTGTAGTTTTGAGCTCCTCTGACGGTGGCAAATTGGTTTTTCAATAGGGGTTGGCATCGCAGTATATACTGTAAATTGCCCATTGAAACATGAATGAAGAATAAAGCAGGCTGATATTGAAATACTTTGCATTTATAAAATAATCTGAGGGATTAGTTATCCTTTGATTCATACAACTATTTTTGTAAATTCCTTCCAATATAGATAGAAAAGTGATTGTAAAACGTTTTGAAACAGAAATTAGTATTTTGATTTTGCTGTTTAAAGTGCAGACAATGTTCAGGATAATCAAAGTACAGTCACAACAACTATAAAGACACAAATCAACTTATGAAACTGATTTTCACATTCTAAACACTGGGTTAGTTAACATGGCAGGATAAATTACATTAGTATACAAATAAAACAGCCGGTTGAAAATCGTGCAATCAAAACTAACACAAAGACTCATGAAACACATGTAAATGAGTACAAGGACATTGCAAGTTGATTGTTTGGAAAATTGACATATGCTCATTGTCAGTGCCATAAATGAAAAAAGAGAGAAATTAGTGAATCAAGTATGCATAGATAAAAAAAAAAACAATACAAACGAAAGAGAAACAACATTGGGAATAGTTTACACCTAAATCAGTAAAACGAGTTCCACTCACATTCATGATGTTATACAACAGTTCAATAAATTTAGACTGTATTGCCAGTCACTTTTTTTGCTCCAAACAAAGTCAAAACATAACCGTTGCACACCTCTGAGCAACATACACATAGTGGTGTTTCTTCCTTAATGATTCATTATTTTGAATAAATCAGTAAATGATTCAGTGATTGACGTATTAATAATCACTCTTTCGTTCTGAATGAACCAACATATTTATGAATAAATCAGGCAAGTAAATGATTCAATGGTTCACTCATAAAACTGCCTTTTGTTTAGTTTCTAAATGAATCTGTTTTTTATGTAAATTAATCAATGGTTCACTCATTAATTGCCCTTACTGGTGTAACGATGTAACATGCAGAAAGAGTTGCTGAAGAATCCCCACTAAAGAGGTCGAGAACTAACTGTTGTATGAATATATATATATATATTTGATGTTCATTTCACACTTTTAAGAGCCTCAAAAACAAACCAAGCACTGGTGTTTTTGCCAGTCTGTGTGTTATAGGCCTAATATGTGTGCTTTAAATGTCCAAATGCAAATTGAATCTTGACCCCTTGCATTTTAGGGTAAACTATTCCTTGTCAGCATAAGATTTTGAGAACTTCACAGTTTACCTGAAACAAATGACATTAAATTAATACACGATCATATACTCATGGCAAACTAATGAGCTACTAAATAAGCTACTGAAATGATCTGCAGGATGATCTGACTATTAAAACAAAAGGTCTGTTGGTCTGTTCACAACAACAAAAAAAGCGGTTCAACCCAAGTTCAGTTCTCAGATCTTCTCCAAGTTTAAGCCTTAAAGTTCCGTCAATCCATCTCATTATTATTTCTGGTGAATGTGATCTACTGTGCATAAGATAAAATCCAACACTCTTCTATCCGGCAGTAACACCAAAGGGTTATTGTGTTTTCTGAGAGACATTCAGCTTCTCCATTGATAAAACCTTCCACCGACTGAGCTGTCAGAGTGAAAAATGTGCCTGTTGTGGCCCATCACTCTGAAAGCCACCACTGTGACACATATTCTCTTTGAGCATCCCTGGTGGTCAATAACGTATTTACTCGACATGTGGGAAAATCTAGTTACCTCCCAGATATTACAGCAGGGGCTGGATACACCAATAGCAACCTTGTCATGTTTAACTACGAGTTATTGATTAAGCACTGAACGAAAAAATAACATAGGACAAGCTGCCTCTCCGTCGGACGTCTGAAGAGTTAAAAGTCTTTATTTTAATGAAAAGCTACACGTTCTTGCTAAATTTCACAGCTACAGAAGTAATTTTTTTTTTTTTTTAGACAACAATTATCTTTTTTTTTTCCATTAGTACATTTTTGACAATACCTGCAATGTTTCGTAATAATATTCAGAGATGTGAACAGTAGATCACGAGAAAAACATCGGCCCACTGGCGTTAGCACAAACACTACAAGATGGTGGGAAAACGGGGTTTGAAAGATGGATAGAAACAGAAACATGAGAAAGAAGTTGTCGCCGGAAAGTTCTTGCATTTCTGCATCGAGTGTCTCTAACACCTACAGCCACCTTTGAGCTCTTCTAGTCGAGTTTTCTAGTTCTAGCTCATTTATTCTCCTCCTTGGTTGGCCTGATCTTCATCTCAGTGAACTTCAGCGAGTACTGCCAACCGGTCCAGGATGACCACTCGATGCCGTCGGCATACGAGGTGTGCTGGCCGCGCAGGTACTGTCCGTTGAGGTTGGAGGTGTGGCAATTGCGGTACCACCAGGCGCCGTGGTAGAAGGACGCGCAGTTATTCTCAGAGTGGTCGTTGTCCTTGTCCTTAGTGGTGAATTTCATGCCGCTGTGTTTGAGCAGCGAGTCGCCTGCAGCGTCGGATCAATGCGTGATGGAAAGAAAGATTGAGAAAGATAGAGGATGGGTGGAAGAGTGAGCATGTGAGAGACAGGGGCGGTGAGAAAAAGAGACACAAACAAAAGAACAAGTGAGTCACTCAACCACAACATCTTTGTTTATCTGTGTCATGGAAAGTTTAGATTACTGCAGTAAAACAGTACACAGTTTCAACAAAGAGCTGAAGTTTTCTTCCAAAACATTGTGAGAAACCTTGCTCTACATCCGAAATCTAATGGAACCTCAAAAAAGCATAAGTGTAAAAGATTTCACTAACATTTTAGTGGTTATTTTTCTTTTTATAATGTAGTTAATACACTTCCATTCAAATTTTATTTTTAAATCAATAATACTTGTATTCAGCAAGGATTCAATAAATAGATTAAAAGTGACAGTGAAAACTTTAACACTGAAAAATAAGTTACAACAACAATGCTGTTCTTTTTAACTTCATACTTATCAATGTATCCTGAAAAAAATCCTTTCCACAAAAATATCAAGCAGCACATGAATAATAATTAGAAATATTAAGCAGAAAATCATATTAGCATATTAGAATGATTTCTGGAGGCTCATGTGACACTGGAGACTGGAGTAATGATACTGAAAAATAAGCTTACCATTCCAGGAGTATATTACAATTTAATATATATTAAAATAGAAAAGTCATATAAAATTGTAAAAAAAAAATCACAATATTACTGTTCTTTTCTGTGTATTTGATCAGCTAAATCCAGTCTTGGTGAGCATAAAAGACATAAACATAAAAAAATCATTGTCACCTTAAACTTTTGAATTACAGTGAATTTTAAAATGTCTTTGCATGCAGATAATGTATAGCACAGCCTACATTAGTGGATTTACATTTGCTTTTTATAGCCTTCAATCATAAAATCCAATTGCTTAGAATAGCAATGCTAAAACACTGCTTATAGGCTCATATATCGAGCAGCAAAATATCAGTTGGAAATATGTGTCTAACGTCTATATCTGCATACTGAGATTGCTAGCTCTGCTAGTGAACAGAGAGATAGAAACCAAAGAGTGGAGCGTGTTAACGCATTGCTGCTAATGTGCCCTTATTAAGCTCTGTGATGTATATTTCAGGGACATAATGTTGCAGTATGCAGCTAGGTTAATCTAATCCCAGTTTCCTGCCTCCATACCGCCCGGCCCGCTGGGCCCGGTCTCGCTGACAAGATCAGCCTTTTATTGCCAGCCTTGCAGTAAAACCCTTCTCCTGTCCTCTTCCTCTGACTCTAATTCCACTCGGCTGCAACATGTATCGTGATAGCCGTTTTATTGGGACAAAGGAGATCCAATTGATGCCGTTATATCATATTGTAAAGTGTGTTACACATCATAAACTCGTTTCGGTTGCCTCATAGATTCATCATTGTGGTCTAGCAGATAACGAATCAGCAGAATGATGGTGGTATAAAATGACAGCACCTGGACTGTGAAAGGAGAGCCAATGAACAGATGCAGAGACGTTGTCTGCAGAAACATGACACATGAGCTGGCTTTACCTGGTTTTTAGCATGTCTAAGAAGGTCATTTATGGTCTTTGGCTGTCTTGTTTTTGGCTGGTTTAAAGGGATATTTCTCCCAAAAAAATAACATTCTGTATTCATTTACTCATCCTCATGTTGTTCCAAACCGGTTTGACTTTTTTACCTCACAAAAGTAGATATTTTGAAGAATGTTGGTAACCAAACAGTTTTGGTTGCCTTCGCTTTCCATTGTATTTTGTGTCCATAAAATAAAAGTCAGTGGAGACTGAAACGGTTTGATTTGGACATTCTTTCAAATCTTCACCCCATGTTGTTCTAAACCTGTTCGACTTTTAACCAAACTTTACTTGGTAACCAAACAGTTTCGTTTCCCATTGACTTTCACTGCAATATTCAAAAGATCTTATTTTAAGTTCCATGGAAGAAAGTAAGTCATAGAGGTTTGGAACAACATGAGGGTTAGTAAATAATGAGAGAATTTTTGGGTGGATTATCCCTTTTAGATTAGTCTCAAGCTAGCAACTTATAGTCACCTGGTCAAAGCTGATTTAGATAGTTAACTGAAGCATGTTGGTCAAGCTCGTTAGAGTTAGTAGAACACTTTGGACCAGTAACATGTTCCAAACTAACTATCATGGTCCCAAAACCACCCTGAAGCCGGTAAACTGTGGTCAGTTTAAACCAGGTTAAATTGGTTTAAGATGGCTGAAAAATGCCCCAAACTATTAGAAAACCGTAAAAACAGACTAGACTAATGAGCTTTCGAGACTAGCCAACCATCTAAGACAGGTTTAAAGAGATCGTCCACACAAAAATGTAAATATTTATTTACAGTCATTATCTGGTCAAAACTAGTCTAGGTTACATGTTGGTCAAGCTGGTTAGAGCTGGTAGAACACACTGGACAAGTAATATGTTCTAAACTAGCTATCATGTTCTGATAACCAACTTACATTTTAAGCTGGTGCAATTTGGTCAGTTCAGACCAACTGGTTTAGCTGGTTGACCAACTGAAAAATACCCCAAACCACTTTTTAAAACCAAAGTAGACATGCCTAATAATCTCTGGAAATAGCTAACCAGTCAGGATGGTTTAGGAAAGCTGCTTGAAGGAAATCCTTTACTCTCTATATATGAACAAATCTCAACAAGCTGCCTCTGCAATAGTAATATGTTGTAAGAAATTGGACTTGTATTATTGTAGAACTTGTAATATTCATAAAGAGTTACATTTCAAAGAATACCCAATCATACAAACGACGCTGGAAAAAAAAATAATTTGCTAGAACAAGATGATTAGTCATTGCAGTAAATTGCAGATGCTGTGCAAAACAGACTTCACAATTTGTGCACCTGAGGGGGTGTGTAGCGTGTATCAGCATGAAGGTGCATCTCAGACTTTTATGAAATGTCTTGAGACAGACCCACTCAGGAGGGCGATACGAGTCATTAGCTATGCGCATGAATGCATAATCGCGTTAATGCCGAAAAACACTGCAACATCAGAGAGAAATTATACACTCCTCTACTTGGACAAGCATTGTTACAAAATAATCAAACGCTCACATGCAATTTCGCTTCTTACTCTGGCCTCCCTAATGGTAGTAAAAACATTTCTGTGCGCTTGCAAAACTGTCATTAGCGCACTTTGAAGTTGGTACTGTATTAGTGCTCAAAGTGTTTACAGAGATCAGGGCATCATGGGTGTAAAAACTCATCTCAGGTAATTATATCTTCCCAGAGATCCCTGCTGTGGCTGAGCGCTCTTTCTCTACGCTATCGTAAAGGCCTTTCATTAAACAGAGCGGCATTAAAGACAGCATGCTTGTGCGCTGAAAGCAGTTATGATATAAAAATTCCAGCATGCAAGAAAAGGGTGTGTGAGGCACACTTTAACACCAAAAGATCTTCTTTTTTATCTCAGTTGCAAAAAACGGCTCATCAAAATCTCCACAGGGATGCACTGTCGTATTGAAATAATGTCATATCAAATCGGTACTTCAGCATCAACACACAATCGCTAAAACACTTTCCGACAGCTGCTCTGCACAGTTTTAGATGTCTGCTGAAGAAGTTACTTGGATGGTTTAGTTTAGTACTAATGGCCCGCATGAATTAGATTCTCTGTGGTTTTGATGCCAAATTGGCATATCTATCTACGTTGGGAGTAATGCGTTACAAAAGTAATACATTACAGTAACTCATTACTTTTTGCTGTAACGCAGTAGTGTAAGGCATTACTAATCAATTTTCAGTAATATTTTACTCGGTACATATTCAGTAATAATTGCGTTACACCACACTTTCAGGCCAAAATTGTATTTTTTTAATATTTAATTTAAAGTCGGACTCCGACTTTTTTAACGTCTCTAGGGCTGGGATTCGGGCCAGTATTCACGTCATAGTTCAGACACGGGCCGAGCCTCGGGCCTGTTTTAGGCTTCTCCTTATTCTTATATTTTAGAATTAAATCATTGGTATTGTTATTGTTTTAGTGATTATGATAACAAAAAGTCATTTTAGAATCAGAATTAGAATAAATGTATTTGCTGTTGATTTTTAAATATAAAACTTGGTGAAGTGATTTATGTGTCGATACTTTTTGAACATCTACAGCACATTTGAACAATACCGTGATAATACTGATAACCGTGATAACTTTGATCACTATAATCATGATAAGACATTTTCATACCGTTACATCCCTAATTTGATCCAAAATACAGTTTTACTGTGTACAACAGCTGCTTTCTATTTGAATATATTGTAAAATGTAATTGATTGCTGTGATCAAAGCTGAATATTCAGCATCATTACTCCTTCAGAAATCATTCTGATATGCTGCTCAAGAAACCTTTTTTAATTATTATTATTATTATTAATATTTAAAACAGCTGTATACATTTTTTCAGGATTCTTTGAAGAATATAAATATGCATAGAACAGCATTTTGTGTGAAATAAAAACCCTTTGTAACATTATACACTATATCATTCAAAAGCTTAGAGTCAGTATAATTATAATTTTATTTATTTATTTATTTTGGAAATGAAATTATATAAATTAATACTTTATTTAGCAGGGATGGTTTAAATTGATCAAAAGTGATGATAAAGACATGTATAATGTTACAAAAGATTTATATTTCAGATAAGTTTCAACATCATTGTGATAATAAATGTTTTTTAGCAGCAAATAATAATATCAGAATTATTTCTGAAGGATTAGTGTGACTGGAGAAATGATGCAAAAATGATGAAATCACAATAAATTACATTCAAATGGAAAACAGTTATTTCAAATAGTGGAAATATTTCTAAATGTTATTGTTTTGCTGTAGGCCTACTTTGGATCAAATAAATGTAGGCTTTCTGAGCAGAAGAGACTTCTTTAAAAAACATTAAAATATTACTGTTCAAAAACATTTGACTGGTAGTGTATAGGCAACTTTAATTGTTCTCTTTTTCTAGCTTTTAGTTGACTTATAAATCAGATACACTGCTGGATAATAACCAATAATAATGATTTGTTTATTTACTACAAACACATTTTTTATAATATAATAAAGGCAGAATAGTTTCTATACTGTAATGAATGTCAATTAGCACTGCATTGTTCATATCATTTATTAATTACCTGGAGATTACTTGAAAAACACAAATAAACCATATATTGTCGCAATCACAATTCCAAATTCTTCCGGGGTTTTTTCTTCTGTGAAAACAGCTGTTTTCTTACTGTACATTTGTCCATATTAGGCATTTCCTGGTGCGACTTTCTGCATGAGCGCATCCTCCGGCGTCCAGTATGAATGAACACACATTGCATGTAATGAGTGTTTAGCTCTCCATTCTGGGTCCGCATAAAACATCAGGTCATGCACAGACTATCCTGTCTCTTTGAATTTAAATCTATATTTATTCAAAACCTTAATGACTTGGAGAGGATCTGCAAAGAGGAGTGGGACAAAATCCCTCCTGAGATGTGTGCAGACCTGGTGGCCAACTACAAGAAACATCTGACCCCCGCATAATCTACACCCCTGGGCTAGGGTCGGACTCTGGCCGGTAATTCTGATAAGCTGTCGGACACGGGCCGGGCTAGGGCCTGAGCGTCTTGGGCCAGGGTCGGGCTAGGGCCTAAATGTGAGGCCCGTGCAGGGCTCTAGAACATTTAGTCATTTTAGAATGTTAAGATCTACTTCTGTAGTTATTTTGGTGAAAGTAAATCAAAAGTAATACAGGAGTAATGTAATGCATTACAATTCTGAGACAGTAATATTGTAAGGTAACGAATTACTCTTAAATAACAGTAACAAGTAATAATGTATTACAGTTTGGAAGTAACTTGCACAACACTGTCTGTCTATCTATTTATCATTTGAAATAATACTACATATTTCAAAGGAACTGAATGTGTAAAAAACTATGGTTAAAGCTGATCATGGTGGTTAAAGCTGCTAGAACACCTTACCTACAGTAATGCGTTCCAAACGAACTCAATATTAAGTTCCGAAAACTAACTCGAACATCTTAAGCTGGAACGATATGGTCAATTTAAACCAGATTAAACTGGTTTAGCTGGTCTGATCAGTTGAATAATGGCCCAAACCACTTGAAAACCATCATTCAAATTATAATTGATCTAGCAATTAAAATGCTATATCAGCAAGTTTTCTTACTTCATTGTTGTCATCAGATGCATGGATACTTTGTGTTCAGAGAGTGCATCAGATAAAGCGAGAATGTATTAAAATCCTCCTGTTTGTTGAATTTTAAGCTGCCAGCCACATTCAATTGTTTTCATCTGATTCTAGGGCCACAATGTGCCTTTTACCATTGACCTTGTGACAGAATTTTTCCTTTCTAATTTCTGTGACGTTTGGACGTTTGGACTGAGGAGGGACTTGCTTTTTGTCTGAGAAACCGTTATTAAAGGTGTCAAGGACATCTCACAATGTTGCCCTCTAGGAGCCAAGGTTTGCGAAAGTTGTGTGTTTTTGTGCTTTTTCCTTTTGTTTTTCAGCTGCTGTTTTGTTCCACACTGCTGCTTGCTCTCGAAAAAATGGCTGTTTGATTTCATTGTGCTAAAACATTCCATCTATGTTGATCTCTTACAGCGTTTTATTCAAAACCAAGTTTCACACTTGAGCAAGCACAGCTCAGACGGAACATCAAAATGTGATTTAATGCTTGTTGTCAGTCCAACCTACCATTCATGTACACATTAATGCTTTAAATGACCACATGCGCATTTTACTCCAGACAGCAGTGAAAAAGTCCAAACAGGACGTAATTGATAAGATTGGGAATCAATGTGGCATGACTCCTCCAGCGGGGGATGTTTAAGACAGCCTCGCTAATTAGACGCGTGGATGCAGTATTCTCCTCTTGATTTATGTTAATTGGAGTGTTTGTTTACGTCTCCCATAATAAGCCTGCTTTATTGGAATGCCATAGATGTATTCTACGGCTTCATTATCCCTGCCCTTTCCGGCACACGGCGAAGGTCATGCCTGCGTCCGGCCCCAGCGAGGAGGGCAGTGCTCGGGGAAAAACACCTAAGAATAATAGAGTGCGGGACCCAATTACTGTTAAAAAGAGGCCCTGGCGACAGTGCAGGTGAAGTAGTGAGAATTGCTCATCACCTTGCCTCGGCGTAGGCGATAACCTGTGGCCCCCATTGCTTTACATACCACGGAAATATATCTGAACACCGCTGACAACAGGGCAGGAAACGTTAAATTAGTCTTGTGATTCTTATGATAGTTTCTATTCTAGGCTGATCTTTTTTGTTTTGCTGGGTGCAATTCAGGCTGCTAAGTTTGGATTTTCTCTCTGTGCTTAATGTGGGCTTGTTTTCAACACAAAAACATTGCTAAGACACACACATACACACATTAATTTTGTGCTTGTTTTCCCACACAAAAACTTTGCTAACACACACACATTTATTTTTTAGAGAGAGAGAGTGTGTGTGTGTGTGTGTGTGTGTGTGTGTGTGTGTGTGTGTGTGTGTGTGTGTGTGTGTGTGTGTGTGTGTGTGTGTGTGTGTGTGTGTGTGTGTGTGTGTGTGTGTGTGTGTGTGTGTGTGTGTGTGTGTGTGTGTGTGTGTGTGTGTGTGTGTGTGTGTGTGTGTGTGTGTGTGTGTGAAATCCAGGCTAAAGTCTCAAAATCAAATGATGAGATAAAAAGTACCTAAGTTTGATTTTAACCATTAATTTCACTATGATTTCAATCTTTGACATGGTCTTAGTCAACACACTCTCTCTCTCTCTCTCTCTCTCTCTCTATATATATATATATATTTAAAAAAATATATAAAATTGATTTGCATTTTAATGAGTCAAATAAATATTTGACCCCTTCGCAAAACATGACTTAGTACTTGGTGGCAAAATCCTTGTTGGCAATCACAGAGGTCAGATGTTTCTTGTAGTTGGCCACCAGGTTTGCACACATCTCTGGAGGGATTTTGTCCCACTACTCTTTGCAGATCCTCTCCAAGTCATTAAGGTTTTGAGGCTGATGTTGGGGAACTCGAACCTTCAGCTCCCTCCACAGATTTTCTATGGGATTAAGGTCTGGAGACTGGCTAGGCCACCAGGCCCTTAATGTGCTTCTTCTTGAGCCACTCATTTGTTGCCTTGTTTTGGGTCATTGTCATGCTGGAATACCCTTCCACGACCCATTTTCAATGCCCTGGTCCTGACGGTACATGACCCTGTCCATCGTCCCTTTGATGCGGTGCAGTTGTCCTGTCCCTTAACAGAAAAACACCCTCAAAGCATAATATTTCATAGGCAATTTCATAGGTCATAGGCAGCATTCCTCCTCCCCCAAACACGACGAGTTGAGTTAATGTCAAAAAGCTGAATTTTGATCTCATCTGACCACAACACTTTCACACAGTTCTCCTCTGAATCATTGGCAAACTTAAGACGGGCCTGTACATGTGCTTTCTTGAGCAGGGGGACCTTGCGGGCGCTGCAGGATTTCAGCCCTTCACGGCGTAGTGTGTTACCAATTGTTTTCTTGGTGACTATGGTCCCAGCTGCCTTGAGATCATTGACAAGATCCTCCCATGTAGTTCTGGGCTGATTCCTCACCGTTCTCATGATCATTGAAACTCCATGAGGTGAGATCTTGCATGGAGATTGACAGTTATTTTGTGTTTCTTCCATTTGCGAATAATCGTACCAACTGTTGTCACCTTCTCACCAAGCTGCTTGGCGATGGTCTTGTAGCCCATTCCAGCCTTGTGTAGGTCTACAATCTTGTCCCTGGCATCCTTACACAGCTCTTTGGTCTTGGCCATAGTGGAGAGTTTGGAATCTGATTGATTGCTTCTGTGGACAGTTGTCTTTTATACAGGTAGCAAGCTGAGACTCCCTTTGAGAAAGTGCTCCTAATCTCAGCTCATTACCTGTATCAAAGACACCTGGGAGCCAGAAATCTTGCTGATTGATAGGGGATCAAATACTTATTTGACTCATTAAAATGCAAATCAATTTATAACTTTTAAAAGCGTTTTTCTGGATTTTTTTGTTGTTATTCTGTCTCTCACTGTCTAAATAAACCTACCATTAAAATTATAGATCATTTCTTTGTCAGTGGGCAAACATAAAAAATCAGCAAGGGATCAAATAATTCCCCCCCCCCACTGTATATATGTATATATATTTATATAGGTAGGACACTGGAGATTGGGCAATTAGATGTTTTATTAATGAAAATGATCTACATTTAAAAATTGTGAGCTCAAACTATATTTTTACCCCTAATTTGAAGTTACTGTACTCTGCTTTTGCATTGTCTGCAAAAAGTAAGAAGTCACACCAAGGCAAAAGACAGTCACTTCCACATTATCAATATTTGGATGCTGAACACCATTTACAAAATTGTTGTAGTAGTAACACCTGTATAAAATCTAGTGATTATGGGATGTCTCATAGGCTATTGCATATAGTAATGTGACTAATTGTTTTTTGACCATAACAAGCAGACAAAAAGTTAAACATGTAATTGGATACCGTTTTGTGACCAATTTATTTGCTATGCTCAGTAACGTAAAAGAATGCTAGAAATTGCGTAATAGCTTTTATAAGGTCTTGAATGAAAATAGCCTAAGCTAAAAGAACAAAGTGGATTGATGTGAACGCCAGCAAGCAGGATTGCTCAGAATGCTTGTGGATTAAACATCTCCAATGATGTTAATCGCCATGGATTGATTTTATCGGGATTACAAGAAAAGGTAGGATATGGATTAAATGCGAACTGTTAGTACTGATTTTATGATTAATCATGCAACGGCATTTGAGTCCACACGCGTACAACTAGAAGTGACAGTCACTGAATAAAGTGCACCTTTACCAAATAAGTTTGACATCTGTAACTCAGTTTGAGCGTTCCAAACGAAGTGAAAGAGCGGTAACTGGTGTTATATGGTGTTCTGCCTTGGTTTCTCCGCGGCTTTTCAAAGTTACAGTTGAGACAACCCATATTTTTCTCAGAAAAACAATGCAGTTGACTCAAGATACTTATCCACAATATAAAGGATGTCCTGAATGTCCCAAAATATCAATAACTAATTTTCAACCAAAATCGAAGTTACAGTCTTTTGCCCTGCATGTTGCAAAATCCAAGTATGTGGCCAAGCAAATGATTAATTTAACATATATATTTGAAATTAATGTTATATAACACTTTGGTCTGGATCCCAAATGGGTTCCACTCATAAATTATACATTTTTTACAGTTTCTTTTTTGTTTTTGTTTTGTTGCTTGTTTGTTTGTTTGCCAGTGAAATAATCAATACATATTTATACTCTGATATTCAATTTTGATCATAAATTTGTAATTTTGTACTTTTTTATGTACATTTTTCTTTTGCTTGTTGTTTTTGCAGAGAAATAATCAATACATACTGCATAAATTTGTAATTGATTTTTCTTTTGTTTTGCCGAGACTGCTGATATTTCAGATTTATGTCTAAATGAAAAAAAAAATATTGTAATGAAATTGAACACAATAAACGCCAGTTAAATTGTCTCAGTCTAAGGTGGGTGTTCTTTGCCTGAACAATCTGTCAAAAGTATTTCTAGGCGAGACTATATATCAGCCAAAGAGCTTTTACAGCATTCACCCGAGGCTCCCCGTTAAACCTGACATGAACTTTGGCTCCAGACATCAATGCAAGTCCACGATTGAACTGCTGATGTGCAGGACGTCTTAAGAATACAGAGCTTTAAAAGCAGGACACCATGACCTATGGCTTTCTGCGAGACCTCTGCCTTTGCAATAAATGTAATAGTTTTTGGCTCCACACTACAGGTAAGCACAGGAACTCTCAGTGAAAGGCAGAATAATGTGTAGCATACCTGCTGTGCCGGAGTAGTCCGCAACGCTCAGTGGGTAGCCATCCTCGTCGGGGTCAACAGAGAACAAACCCACTCCAAAAGAGCCATACTTTGCAAAGGAGGTACTGTTCTCGAAGTCCTCAAGGTCAATCCTCAGCTCGTAGTTGGCTTGAATGGTAAGTGCATGGATTCGTTTCATGCCTGAAACAGAGATTTAAATGAAGTTAATGGAAACATTTACAGATGAGAATTTTTTGAATATACAGAAGGCTGAAAGAGTGTTTAGGTAACCAGCTTCTGCTAAACATTAATGAAACCTCAAATCATGTGACTTGTTGAGGAGAGGTGTGCCAGCAATATGCTTAAAAACACTCAAAACACCTTAGCAGTCATTTAGCAACACCCCTGCAACCACTCAGAATGCCCATGCCAAGTTTGGCATAGAAAACGTTCCTAAAAAAACGAAAGTGTATTAAAAATTCACTGTAGACCATAAATAATAATAAAACAATTATAATTGTGCATTTACTATTATGAACATTTATGCAAATATTAGTTACTGTTAGTTTGCAAGTACAACCCATGAGAAATTTGCCTTTTTTGTGGGCATATTAATGCTAGAAAATGTATTTAGATAGTAATGATGGAGTTGTGTGTGTGTGTGTGTGTGTGTGTGTGTATACTGTATATATATAAAATTAGACAACATTAACATGAAATTTAACAACATTACTAACTGAAATTCAATTATGTTGTAACGGGGGTTGTCTTGTCCCAAAAAATAACAAAAGTTAAACACCCCAAAAATGTTTTTAATACTATCTGAAGCGGGAACCGAAACCGGATCACCCGCGTGATGACAGAGTCCTAACTGCAAGACCACGTCTTGTTGACAATGAGGGTTGCACTCAGTCTTTACTCGACTCTCAGACCGAAAGCCTCAAAGAAAAAAAACAATCAGTTATTGTTGTTCGGGCGCCAGACAAGTATATTATACCTGCCACATTTTTATATTGATTTCATCCCGGATAGCAACGGACAAACAAAACCATCTGCTACATACAAACAGGTTGAAGACAAAACAAATGCCAACTACAGGAAGAGTTCTGCAACTTTCTTTGTTTTAATGAGGTAACGTAATTATATTCTAGACAAGTTTTCTTTTTTTAAATCTCCAAGCACCACAATTCCACTCAAAAAAAAGAAAGGAAAATAATCGAGCAAAACAAACCAAAACAAAAATAACACTTCAAATATGCAGAAATGGGTGCAATGTGTATGTGTGACTGTAATGAGTGGAAACACGGACCAAGCTGGCAGCACGGGTGGCTAAGAGTGACTCTGGAACATCAGCGGCGGCAGCCTGTCTTGGCTGAGGCTCCTTCCTTTTTTATAGCTCCAAATCACCGATTTTAAGAGTATGGTGCAAAACTCCAGTTCAATCCCAGAATTTACAAAGAGGCATTCACTGGCAAAGAGCAACAGGCTAAACAGGTAGCACCACCTCCTCTTCATGATCCTCGGAAACGCACACTTCGAAAAGAAGGATCCACCCGCAAGGACTGCCTCCAAAGGGTACGTGACTGGTCAGACGAACTTTTCTCCAATCTCTGAACCTCACCCTATATACACATTGACTCCTCTTAATTAGTGCTCCTTCCTATCCAAACATTTCATTTCATTTGGAAGGCGGTGATAGAAAAAAAACAAATAAACAAAGGGGCAGTACAGAAAATATCTGTAATGCCACAATGTTCTGTGGAAAAAAAATAGCACACCCCTACATTTTCCCCAACATTTTAATACATAAATATTTTATTTTACTTTATTAATTTTTAATTTTATGTTATACAAGTTTAACAAATAGTTTTTCAATTTGAGAAGAAATCAGTACTCTTCTTGGAGTGTTGAGGGCTCTTAAAAGTGTGAAATTTACTCCTCCCCCCCCCCCCCAATATATTTTTCCCTGTCTGCTGCCTTCACAGCTCAGAATAGAATTGATAATAGTGAAACCATCAGCCAATCAGAAATCCCCCCCCCCCGACTTGTACTTTAAATGTATCATCTAACAACTGTGACTGGGCTTTTGTTTTCAAACTTCTTTATCTAACATGAAAATAACTAGGAGTGAACTTTAAGATTCCGCAGCTAAATTCATGCACATCTTCTCTCTCCGAGGGGCGGGCCGGCTAGAGACATAACGTCTCTTTCTTAGCTCAGACCAGCTTGAAGGACTCTGGTCTACTTCCTGGGATCAATATCTCTACAGACCCAGATTCTAGTAAGTTCTGCTCTTAATATTCCACGCAGTTTTCACAGGGAGAAGGAGAGGCACTTGACAGGAAACTAATGTGCTTGCCTATAAATGAATTCCCTTTGTAGCCCATTCGCTGGCATGTGCGTTGCACCTCCAGGACAGAAAATCAATACAGCAGAGTTTTGCTAGGTCTAATTGTAGCTTGCTGCTGGTCTTCAGCTGTTGTGAACCGCAGCGCATGTTTGGGTAGGGTGTTAGGTGAATAAACTAGCTGCATGCGGCCATATTTGCTAAACAGAATGGGTTGCTTAAGAAGCATCATACTGTGTCTAACAGATGTTCAACAGCCATTAGACATCTCCCAAAAAAGGGCTAAGGGATATAACAATTATTACCATTAGCACTGACACTGAGACATTGTTTTAAAGTCCACGTGAAGCCCATTTCATTTGCATAAACTGCCGAATTTCAGAATGAAACAACATATTCAGAGAGAAATAATGTAGGGTAGGACTTGATTTTTATCAATCAGGAATTTATTAGATAATGAAAAGTTGCTGTTATGTTTTAAAAGAGGAATTTATGATGTCATCCAAAAATAAACACAAAAAAAACTTACACAGAATAAATCTTCCACAATAAAATACAAAATAATGCAAGGCTATAAATAATTTAGAAAACATTTATGAATTGTGCATTTAATATTATTATTATTATGAACATTTATGCAAATATTAGTTGTGTGTTGCTTTAGTATTTTTATGTATAATATTCATTAATATTTTAAATGATCATTTCAGATTTTATTTTATTTTATTTTAAACTTTCATAAATTTGTTATGTGATTTTGTCATTTTTATTAGCTTTTGGTTTAAAAAAAAAATGTTGTTATTATATTGCTATTATATCAGCTTTTATGTATTGTTATTTCAGTTTTAACTTTAGTAACTCAACTTTATACATATACATGCCCATATGGAAAAAGGTATGGGACACCAACAGGTACTTGTATGACATTGCATTTCAAATACATATACTTCAATATGAATTTGGTCTCCCCTTTGCATATTGCTATAATAGCTTCCATTATTCTGGGAAGACTTTCCACAAGATTTGTAAGTGTTTCTGTGGGAATTTTTTCCCGTTCATTCAGTAAAGCATTTGTGAGGTCTGACCCGCAATCTTCGTTCCAGTTTATCCCAAAGGTGTTTGATGGAGTTAAGGTCAGGGCTGAGTGGATCAGTCAAGTTCATTCACACCAAACTCATCCACACTTGTCTTTACACAGAAGACAAGCATAGAAATGGGATGTGTCACCCCACAGAACAAGTTTCCACTGCTCCAGAGTCCAGTGGTAGCATGCTTTACACCACGCCATCCAATGCTTGGCATTGTACTTGGTGATGCAAGGGTTATATGCAACTGAAATCCATGAAGCTCCTGCTGCACATTTTTGGATCCTATCACAGTGCCATATTTTAATTCACTCAGTAAACTCTTCTTCGATGCATCCCCCCCCACACAAATGTTTGTAAATGCAGACTGCATGGCTAGATACTTGATTTTATACAAGAGGTATGTCCCAATACTTTTGTCCATAGCTATATATATTTTCTGTCCTTAAATTAAAATGTCTATTTTTGGCTCCTATACCTTAAAGAAACATCCCATAGCACTGAAATGTGCTCCACACTTTGAGAGTTTAAAGTTATAAGATAGTTCTGGTGAGAAGCAGCAGTCTATCTGCCTCCATCCAGTCCTGCAGAATAGACTAACATTAGTTCAAATGATATTGGTATAATGACAGAGATGGTTATGATGGCTGTGAATGGAGGGGGACTGGTGTGGTGCCGTTCCAGCGGCAGCCGAGCGTAACATCAGGCTCTATTAAGCACCATCACCCTTCTAATGGTCTCCATGCTGACTAAATGGATAGGCCATTTGCACTCGAAGGTCATTTTCTGTTTCGACCCAGGGATTCAGAAATGTTACACAGAGGGGCGATATATCTGAACAGCCATGTTAAAGACAGAAGGCTGGCTGTGCTGTTCTTCATCTAAAAACTAATGTGCGTATGATTATCTTCACCTGGTCGGTGTTTCAAAGCGGCTCCAGATAACCTGACACGCGAGTCCATCTTCTTGATGGTCTGTATGATATGATCAGGAACTGACTATACTTTGATAAACCCACTGTTTTTCCCAACAAGCTTGCAGTGTGACCTGTTTTATGGCAACCACTGTAATATAAAAATGAGTATTATGTTTTTTAAACTCATATAGTAGCATATGTATATACTATGAAAATACACTGTTGAAGAGTTCAGATGCAAAAGCCTCTAAGCGCCATCTGAAATTTTATTCTAAAATGAGCATTTTTATCAGGCTCCTATGTTTATGTTCAGTAATTTTACTATTATAGCAATGTATAGGTCATTTTCTATGCAATTAAAGAGAAATAACTAAACATAAATATAGGAGCCTGATAAAAATACTAATTTTAAAAGAAAATTTCAGATTTGATGAAGATATACATATATATATATACATATATAGTAGATGGGTCAGTATTTAAATTGGATTAGATTGCATTTTAAGATACTCATAATCAGACTAAAGTTACTTTTTTATTGATTATTTGATTATATATTCACACAATAGCAATAAATTATTCATAATTAATTGATGCTCCCAAAATAATTTATTCATAAGTAATTGATGCTCATTTCTAAAATGTGCATGACAAGCAGGTAAACAAAATATTTCATTTTTTTTGTAAGTTTTTTTTATTTTGATTGATGTTATTTTAAAATAATTTATATAATTTTACATTTTTATGACTTAATCATTAGCTTTTCATTAAACTTACAAACTCCTTGCAGTTCCTTCACGAACCCCAGTTTGGGAAACCGTGAAATAATGTAATTCTTTATTACTTTATGTTGTTAGTTGTTAATAATAACAAATTGAATATTTTTCTTTGCATTTTAAAATCAATATGGTGCAATATTATCCTATTTAAATCAATATGATAAATGAGTTAGGTTAAAAGTAATCAAAAAGTAGTGTGATTATATTACTTAAATGTGTAATGTAATGGATTATGTTACAAACTACAATTTTAGGCATGTATTTTGGAATTAGTAACAGACTACAATTTTTAAGTAATCTACCCAGCTCTTTATATACATTTACCTTAATTACTTGAAAATTGTAATCCGTTACACTCTCTCCATATACACACACAAATATATATATATATATTGCCAAAAGTATTGGGTCACCCTCTTCTAATGAAAGGTTTGACTTCTTTAGTAATTTCAATGAGTACAAATCTTAATGTTTAAGCATATAATGATATTCTAGGGAATTGTTTGCTTCTAATTGTATAGCAACAGTTTGGACCCTTTTCTATTCTAACATGACAGTGTCTCTGTGTATAAGACAAGGATCAAAGAGAAATGATGATTCAGTCAGTGTGGAAGAACTTGACTGGTCTGCAGAAAGCCAAGTCCTGATCCCAGCTGAACACCTCTGGTGTGACCTTCAGCCAAAAACTCATCACCAAACACCAATTACATTTGGGTACATATGTACAGTCATTTCATACACTTCAAATCTGTTGCAACAGAGGTGGAAATACAGTTTTTAAGTACATGAATTATATTTCCATCTTTGTTTCCACAGTTTGGAAGTGCCTTTTTCTCTTCTAAAGAAGGGGGTGTCCAGTACTTTTGTCCATATAATGAATGTACAAGTCATTGGTGTTTGGTGATGAGTTTTACCATTATATGCTTGAACATTAAGATTTGTACTCATGGAAATGACTAATGTAGTCAAACCTTTCATTAAAAAGGGGTGACCCAATACTTTTGGCAATATAGTGTATCTCACACAATACATTTTGGTTCTGTGTTAAGTTGCCACTAGATGTCCAATATAAAATATGTTTCCTGAAGAAACCCATTGAGAATGACTGCTGTAAATCATAAGTATGAGTTAGATACAGAAGCAATAACATCTCAGGGTGACTTCATATAGATGCCAGTGATGTTGACACAAAGCCGGTTTGATCTGTATTTGGGAAGCATTGATCATACCCGAAACTGCCGTCTGAAAGCCCTGCGGGGAGGAGCTCGCTCCACAGCGGACCTGACATTCGTCTGAGTCCACACAACTAAATCAAACACAAGCCCCTCCACCTTTCATCATTTCATTTCCACAGCCCTGATGGGCCAACAATGTTGTTTAAGCACCAAACATCTACTATGTTGTGATGAAATAGCTTTTTGAATTGTTGATTTGTGAACAGAACAACAGTTCTCTTGCATTTACAAAAAGTCCCCGACGGAAAACTATGTTTTTCATGTAAAAGAAAAAATAAACAAGGCTACTTTCATCCAAATGTTTCCTAACATCCGATATACTGTATGTGTGGAGCCACAAAAACAACCTAGGGCCTTTACACACAAAATACCTAAAAGAGGTCCAAAATGACAACAAAATTAAAAGCATTCGAATAATTAAGCATCTCAAAAGCTGAATTTCTCACAGTTCATCAGTTTACAACATAATTCAGTTTTTTCCCCTGTATTGTCTATAAAACACAGCTTAGTATTTTTTTGCTGAAAGGAGTCAAAATGTCTATTAGAAAATGTACATATCTTCAGGCATACAATTTAACATGCTCTGACATCAAACAGAAATCTTTGAAATGTAAGTATCGTAGTTATGTTTAAACTGTGGGTTTCCTCAAAATGTACATATAATTGCATTCAGGCCTTTAATTAAATCTCAAGAGACTCACTCAACCCAAGTAACAATAATTTCTTAGAGATATATCAAACAGCGAGCATGTTGTCCTGAATTAGTATGAAGTACTTCGGTGTAGAAGGTAGTAATTAATCAATTGTTCTGTAAAAGCTACTTTAAAGTGCCATTTTAACTTTGAAAGGCTTCATGTCGGGCTTGAATGAAACAGTCAGAATTAAAGAGTTAGTTCAATCAGAAAATAAATATCCTGTCATCATTTACTCACCCTCGCGTCATTTTAAACCTGTATAACTTTCTTTCTTCAGTGAAACACAAAAGAAGATATTAGACAGAATGTCCAAGCTTCAGTTTTCCATACAAGAATCTATCTATCTATCTATCTATCTATCTATCTATCTATCTATCTGTCTGTCTATCTGTCTGTCTGTCTGTCTGTCTGTCTGTCTGTCTGTCTGTCTGTCTGTCTGTCATCTGTCCATCCATCTGTCTGTCTGAGATCCATCTGTCATCTGTCTGTCTGTCTCCATCCATTTCCATTCTGAGATGCATCAAGGCTTTTAAAACTTTTTAAACTGACATTCCAACTTAGCTTTCCTAATGCAAACTTACAATTACATGAATTTCTTGGAATTTCAAGAAATTACAAATTACATCCTTACATTTCAATTCCAATTCTGCACCTGTTTGAATGGAATTGGAATTTAAAAGGCATTCTCAATTGAGTTCTGTATAGTGCATGACCTTCTTTGCATCTAAACAGTAAAATGACTTTGCTGGACTCTGGACTTCTTAATTCCACATTTCAATTCTTCTGAGGCCTCTTTAAAGAAATTGCAGTTCGTGTTTCAATTAGAACTAAAGCAAGGCACTTAAGGACGTGAGGCAGTAGTGAAAACGGTGGCCCTTGTGCCGAGCCGTGCCAGCGGAGGACAGATTTCTTCTCTGACATGCCAAAGGCAGCGCTCATTTTCTCCCCATGCAACCATCCTCTGCTATTATTTTTTAATCAAGCTGCTCCATCTGCGTTTCAGTGAAGGCTCTGCTGCTCACCGCAACCGTTGTAAGAGACGCGTCTCGCATGGCTGTTCCCTGCGCCCTGTCAGACAAAAGCGAGACATTCGAGAAACTAGGCAGAGAGATTGGAGTTCAGGGCAGGGGTTTCCACTCTCACAAACACACAAATTCACACATGTGATTTCTCCCTGAGGTCGCGGCATACGGGGCTTTGAACACCTGCCAGTAGAGTGACACAGCATCCGGCGCTTCTATAGTTCTCCGCAGGATGAATCATCGCACCTAACGTGCCCGTCCCTTCCCAGCGAGCCGCATCAAAGCTGCTGTTTACAGGTGGGTGCTGTCGACCGCACCAATATCGATTTTGCTAATTTTCCAAAGCCTGTCTTGCAAGTCTCTGTGAAATCCATTTTTGGACCTTGAGCTCAATTATATGCAAATTAAGAAAAAGGGATTTAATTACGCCTGATGCAGCTCTTGTTTACATATTCAGAATGGAGAAAGTGTCTCTTGTCATCCGCAGGAACCTCCAGAGGGATTCTGGAGGAATATGCAATGACCCTTACGCTGTCAGACGCCAGATCAGAGCATTAAATAACGGATTCAATAAGGTACAAGTGTGCAATGCTTTGAAAACAGCTGAGGTAAAATGGACAAGGTGTAAAACCTAGAGCAGAACAGCTGTTCATATGCTATTGAAAACACATCTGTAAGTACACTTCACATCAATGCAGTTGTTTCAGCGCAATTAAAAAGAGCATATGGAGACCTGCCTCCAGAGACTGGAACAAACACAGTGTTTCTGGCAACTTGCTGAACACATAGAAGCTACAGAACAGGGAGACCTGCTTTATATCATTGGCCATTCATACTTTCCTGACCAATCCAATAAAAGATGCTGATAATGAGCTCTGCACAGTTAAACAAGGGTAATTATCTATGACTGCTGCTAATGTGATACACCATTGTGCATTTAACTTTGATGATTTCTCATTACAGAATTAAAAAAAGCACAAATCCTTTGTTATCCTGGTTAAGTGCACTTTAAAATGTCAATTCTGTACCTTTAATATAATGTTAAACTTTTATTATGACTTTATTTTTAAGGGATTATTTTTATTTTGTTCAATTTATACAAGTGTTAATTAACCAAGGCATTAATATTAAGTAACCTAACTTTAAGAAAGAATATTGCCAATTATTTTATCAATTTATGCTCCGCAAACATAAATAGTTCCAGACAAACTTCATAGTGGCATTCCTAAATACATTAGTGTTACTTGACTGAATCGGTGTTTGAACAAATCGGTTATGTGGATGATTCTCTGATTCACTCACTCATTAGTTTTGTTCCAGAATGGATCAGTGTTGTTTTTGAACAAATCGGCTGTGTGAATGATTCACTGACTCACTCATAAAGACATGCACTTGTTTTGTTCCAGAACGAATCAGTATTTTTGAATGAATTGTTTGAGTACACGATTCAGTGACTCACCCATAAACAGAGTCACTTGGTCTTTCCTGAATGAACTGATGTTTTTGAACGCATGGATTGAGTCAGATAGTTAATGAACCACTCATAAATAAAGTCTGTGTAAACAGTATATTTGTAATTTAATAGATGTGGCTTCTACAGTATATACTGTATAGCTCTAGAAAAGCAAATCTAATAATCATACACCAGGCTCATAATGCTGTAAATCTATGCATATGCACATACAACAGCTTGCTTCATAAGGACTTGAATCTGTGTCTCCAGCTTGAGCACAAGAGCTCAACGTCAGGAGCACACATATTAAACCAGCACCATGAATTTGAAATTAATTCATTCTAATTTAATATGTGCCAACAGAGCATGTTTTAAAAGGCACTGACAAAAATGAAGCTGAACAAGACTTTCGCTGGATCCAGCGCGATTCCCATCCTTTATTCATGGGGGGACTGTCACAACAAATAACATTTCACGTGTCACTAAGGTAAAAACCTAATTTGTGTGTTTGGATCCTGTGGCACACACAAGCAGCCATCTCACTCGTCTATACACAGGGAAAATGTAATAAATCAGAACGTCTTAAATAATGCATCCAGACTCCAAGAATTTTTATAGCAGAGATCAAAACAGCAGTTCCACTTTTGTCCTGCATTTTACTGCTGGTCACACAAAGGATCAGTTTTGAAGCGATACACTCAAGAATGAACATTTGGGCACACTCATTTCATTCCAAACCTCTATGACTTGCTTGCTTATTTTTCAATGGAACACAAAGAGGATAAATGTTGAGGTAGCCTATGAGGATTGGAAACCTTGCTAAATGTAAAGGTATAGTTCACCCAAAAATGAAAATTCTGTCATCAGTTACTCATCCTCAAGTTGCTCTAAATCTGTAGTTTCTTTCTTCTGTTGAGCACAAAGAAGACTATTTGAAGAATGTCGGTTACCAAACAGTTGACGGTAGCATTGAACTTGATAGAATGGAAAAAAATGCTATATCAAGTCAATGGCTACTATTTGGTTACCACCATTCTTCAAAATATCTTCTTTTGTGTTCAACAAAATAAAGAAATTCATACAGGTTTAAACAAGTAGAGGGTGAATAAATGATGACAGAATTTTCATTTTTGGGTGAACTGTCCCTTTAAGTCATTTTCCAAGTGAGATTATAATTAAAGAACCGATTCATTGATTCAATGAGTTAAATGGTCTGATTCATGAACAAAACATTCAGACAAGTTTTCTGATTCATTGAAAAGACTGTGTCAGTATTTTTTTGTAGAAAATTACTTGATATTGAAATGATTTCTGTCTGTTCACCACACAAATCTATCGTATGGTTTTAGATTTGAAATATAGTGCACTAGACATAATGACTACATTTATGATATTTCAATGATGCAATTATGATGCTTTTGTTTACTTTTTGAAGCCTGAAAGCTTAATTATTAACTGAATGAAAATGATTAGCTAGAACGATATTTAAAAATTCTTCTTTAATGTTCTCCCAGAAGTCACACAAGTGTGCAACAACATGAGGGCGAGTAAATGAAGAGAGAATATTAATTTTTGCCTGAACTATCCTCTAGTTCCCCATCGCGGTGTATGCTGTATTAATAAGACAAGGCCAGGTCTGTTCCACACATTCATCTATGAAGTTATGAGGTATTAATGGCCTTTTGGTTAGCAGTGTGAAATTAGCTGGAGTGTTTTCACTGATAACATCACAGCGGCTTTGCATTGCCATCAGCTGAAATCTTATCAGGGACATCAGCATCCTATCTGTGTGCTGCCCCGCTTTCATGTCTACAGCTCGCCGCCTGCCTATTCCTCTGAAATGCTTCACAAAACACACATTACAGTTCATTACTGCGTCAGGTTTAACTAAATGAATGGATGCCATGGGATAGAAAAATATGTAGAGCATCTCCCGAAGGTTACAGAGACTATAAAAATAATACTCCTTGAAAAATAGCTCCCATTAGGAATCTGAAGCATTCAATGGTGCATTGCTATTTAACATTTTTTTTTAAAAGCATAATCTCTGAGACCAGTAAAGCTTTGCATCCGTCTTAAAAAACAAGAAGAATCCTTCGCCAGATCCAACCTTTGCACAGTCATGAATATGATTTTGGGCCACATCAAAATAAATTATGAATACATTTTTATGTGAACAGGGTTTTTTTCGGTAAGTTGTGCAAGTCAAATCACAAAGTTTTCTCAAGTAAAATAACTAACGTCTCTTAAATCAGTGATTCGCAACCAGAGGAAACTTGAGCAGGTTCCATGGGGAAAGATTTTGATTTTGCGCTTTTTAAACCGAAGAACAGAAATGAAAGAATAGTATTTGGACACTTGAAAACCAATGTGATCTCATGATAATTCATATTATTTTACGTAAAATGTGGTTCTATAAAACGTAAACATTTACTTGCATTTTTAAAGGCACTAAAACGTACAATACTGACGTATTTTCAGCATTTAAACAAAAACTGATGTATTGACGACATCTAAAAATGTATCCATATGAATATTGAAATTGCGGCATTCATTTTATTATTAGTTGTTTTTAGTTGTCATATCAATTACCTTGTTTTCAGTTGCATCATTAAATTGTTTTCTCGTTTTGTTGAGTGATTTCTGCTGCCAGCTCTTTTCCAATAATAGGCCTACATAATATTAAACAAGACCACTTTAAACCTTAAAATAAATAACATTTGAAATAGTTTAAATGTTTATGTTTGGGGATAGGTTAAGGGCTCTAAAATCTAAATTGCTTATTAACAAAATGATAAAAATGCATATTCGCTGTAAAATGAGTAGGTTTAGGTTTGGGGTAAAGGGGTCTAACAATCTAAATCGCTTATTGAAAAAATGATAAAATGCATTGATGCAAATATCTTAATTATATAAAAGATACGTAAATATTTTTACATTTCTTTGCTAAAAATACATATCGATTTGCACATTTTAAATGTTGAAATACGTCTAAATTTGTACGTTTAGCATCCATTAAAAACGTACAAAAAATGTATGTTTTGTGCTTGTAAATGTTACGTATTAATACCTACATATAAACATGAGACCCGTCTGGAAAAACATAAGAATTTCAGTTCATTAAATAATATACTGTCTTTGGGATTGGTAATTAAAAAAAAAGTTTTCAAAGAAGTTTCTTATGCTCACACAGGCTCCATTTATTTAAGTTAAAACAGTAATTTTGTGAAATATTGATTAAAATTTGAAACAACTTTTGTTTAATGTATAACGTATAGCCTAAATAACATATTTTAAAATAAAACTTTTCCTCTGATGGCAAAGCTGAATTTTCAGCATCATTACTCCAGTCTTCGGTGTCACATGATCCTTCAGAAATCATTTTAATATGCTGATTTGATTCTCAAGAATTGATGCTCAACACTTCTTATTATTATCCATTTTAAAAACAGTTGTTCTGCCTAATATTCTTTGTGGAAGCTGTGATGCACATTTTCATGTTTTTTTGACGAATAGAAAGTCCAAAAGAACAGAATTTATTTAAAACAGAAATATTTAAATTTAATAATCATTTAATAATTTGTTACATTGTCTTGATTGTCACCTTTGATTTATAGCATCATTGCAAAATAAAATAAATAAAATAAAATGTAAAAAGTATCACTGATCTATAATAGAGAGTCATTATATAGATCAGTGGTACTGGCCCCTAACTTCTGAACGGTAGAGTAACAATAATTATAATAAACAAAATTATTTTATAATATAATACAATACATTTAAAAAGTTTAGCATGAAAACTGTTTTATTTATTCTTTTAAATGTTGTATATTTTGTTTAGGAATACAATCATATATTTTTTATATGATAAAATGATATAAATAAATGCTACTTGTTTTTTTTATATAATGCAAAGCCATTCAGACATTTGTGGTTAAAATGTCAAAATACTTTTTGGGGTCACTGTAAAGGTTCCCGAGGTGTGTTTTCATAGTGGTGCAACAGTAGATCCATTTGGGGTTCCCAAAGAACCTTTCAGGGAACAGATCTTAAAAAGAACCATGTCTTTCTTAGTGTGAATATTTGAATAATCTGAAGAACCCTTTTCCAA
The DNA here is from genome assembly GCA_027422405.1 of Ptychobarbus kaznakovi. NCBI lineage: Eukaryota > Metazoa > Chordata > Actinopteri > Cypriniformes > Cyprinidae > Ptychobarbus > Ptychobarbus kaznakovi. The sequence continues at coordinate 20,214,876 of CM049810.1, read as the reverse complement.
TATAAAGAACCTTTTGTGCAATGGAAACGTTAAAGTTTCTACATGGAACCACTGACAGCAATAAAGAACCTTTTAAGAGCGTATGCAACCAAACCTGTCTCAAAAGTTCAGTCATGATCTTCTCATTAACATAACTGCTTCATACGAGGTGACACTTTTCTGGTGTTGATGAAGTGGTGTTTCCGGATGGGTCTGTGCAGGTAAAACAAACACAGTTGGGAAACTGTGAAAATATGCAACGATAACACAGGTGTGCACGCTTGGAGAAGCATTACCAGTGTCTGTCATGACTTTTTCTTTTCCCAGAGGAAAACACTGGGATTGATAACATTTATAATGGATTAGGGTGTTTAAAAGTGAAGCCGAAAGCTGTGATAGCATCTCATTCCCACAGAAGGAAGAAGAAAGATAGAGAGAGAAATAGAATATAATGCAGAAGGGCAAGGACGGGAGGAGAAGAAGATCAGAGGAGTTTTCAATTTTAGCTCGCATCTCCCCCATAAAATTCAAGGCCATCCGTGCATGGCCAGCGAGCGCCGTGTGGTTAATCCTCAGCGCGAGATAAGTAGTCGGTCTGAAACAATCCGAATGGTGATTAATGGAACGCTTTGTGGATGCGGAGCAAGGCCATGTTTTATTCAGAGCCTCTGGAGAGCTATACTCACAGATACATCACAGATAAAGTGAAAGAAATTTGCCAATATTTTCATAGCAATCAAACAAGTCAGTAGAGATCACGTTGGTTTGATATCCATCTATTTCCCTGCTTAGATTCATTCCTCCAGTCTGTAGACACATTACAGCACTCCGTCGAAGGGGCGATGGATGTGTCTTGAAAGATCTACCCTATTTATTTTGTCCGTCCGTTATTTTTATCTCTCTGAGTCATCCGGGAATTCACCTACAGACCAAGACGACTATTGCTGGATGTGGACACAATGCTGTTCTATATTACCTGACATGAGATGCATGAACATGCACAGAGATCTCACGGAGGAAACCTGACCTGTGAAGAAGACTAGATTGTAAAGGGAAGACTAAATCCATCATGAGAGAAATGCATTGTTAAAACAGGTATCACAACAGCGGCGCCAGCCAGCCAGTAACTAACTAAAGGTAGCAGCACTACATTTTTCAGAGGTGTGACAGGTGCCCACACTGCAAAAAAAACAATGTCTTTGTCTTTTTTCAGTAAAAACTATCTAGACATTCTTAAAACAAAGTCAGTGCACTTGAAAAGCAAAGCTGCTCATAAAGACTTGTTTTCAGACGTTTCAACAAGTAAATTAATTTATAATGTTAAATATTTTCAGCATAAACATCACTATTTGTTAGATTAATGCTTAAACCTGAAATAAAACTAACGGTGTAGAAACTTTTCCTATCTTGCACAAATACTGTTGTCTTTTTCGTAAATGAGTTTGTTTGATTGTTCATTTCAATGAAACATTTCATAAGATGACTCACCTATTCATATGAATCATCCTTTAGTAATATTTCTGGAACTCCATTTTTCATCTTCAAAACAAATATTTAGCATAAATAAATATACTTAGACATATTCATAGACTTGATGTATTTTACTTTATTTTATAAACCTTAATTCTTTACACTATATGTATTAATATATAGATATTATACCTTTTTAAGCTATTCATTCATGTTTTCCACTCAGTTAAATTAAAATGGTCTTTCTATACATATATTTTAATAATATATTATATTTTCTAGAACTGAGCAGTTTTATTTTTACGTTGGACAGGATGCCAGTACAAAGTACTTGAACCACCATCTTTAACTTTCTGAATACACAATGAAAGTTCACTAAAGGTGAAGGTCACTATTGACTGATCATTCTCATTTCCACCCACGATAAAGGCTGCACTGACTAATACAGAGCTTGACTAAATCATTTAAACAGCCACAGCATAGTTTACAGTTACATTTGTTAATTACTAACTACTTTTCAACAGAGTAGCTTCACTATAGACTGTAATTGCTCTCATCAATAAGCCACTTGCACAGTTAAACACAGTAAAAAAAATCAAGCACTAATTGCACCTCGCCGAGTCTTGTGTTCCTTAGAAGATCAACAAAAATGTCAAACTTCTCTCGGCTTGTGAGATGTAAAGGTTTCTCTCCCGCAGCTGTGATTGAACCCACTACAGCATCAGCTGCACTTTAGACTGTTTAAAAATGTATTCTGAATTAACACTTTCTGACAGAAACATCTCGCTTGAGCATCTGTACAATGGAGAGTCCCAGTATCGACCCGTGTTCTTTGAAATCCTCTGGTTTTTAAATATTGAGGAGGACACTGTATAGTGGATTCTTCCATCTTGTGTACAATAATAGTGTGATTCAGAAGGGAGAGCTTACACAAGCACACACACACACACACACACACACACACACACACACACACACACACACACACACACACACACACACACACACACACACACACACACACACACACACACACACACACACACACACACACACACACACACACACACACACACACACACACACACACACACACACACACACACACACACACACACACACACACACAGAGAGAGAGAGAGAGAGAGAGAGAGAGAGAGAGAGAGAGAGAGAAAAAAAACAGGATCCAGTAGAGACAAGCGGCGAAAGGAAAATATGTTTGTCAGCAGTATCTCGGCCATACATCTTGGTGTAACGTCCAGGGGGTTTTGGGAGTGTAATAGCAGGATACGGATTGGAAATGAGTGAGTGAGAGAACAAACCATGAATTTCAAAAAGACACGAGGAGGTGAGGATGCAAAGAAAGAGAGAGAAAACCAGCAGAGCATGATGTAGCTTGAATAGAGTAGGACATAAAGCAAATTAGCAAGACTAGCTTGTTGTTCGGGTGTGTTTGGGAGATTCTTTTAAGAAAAAGTCATTATTTAATCTGTCCAAAAAAAAGTGCTCAGGATCTTGATTTTGTCGATGAAAATGGTGATAAACTATATATATTTGTGTGCGTGTGTGTGTGTGTGTGTGTGTGCCTGTGCGTACGCAAAATATGACTGCATGAAAAATATTACTGAAGATAAAAAAATATTATGTTTTTCTTATATGTTGATACATGTTTAAGTGAATGTATAAAATATTTATAAAATATCTTAAAATAAATTATAAAATAAAATATTTGCAGAAAAGTAATATATACTACCTTTCAAAATTCTGGGGTCAGTAAGAATTTAATTTGTATTTATTATTTCTATTGTCTTTATTATTTTTTTAATTGAATTATTTCTTACTGTTTTCAACGTTGAAAAACCATTTTGGTGCTTAATATTTTTGTGGAAATTGTGCTGCATTTTTTTCAGGAATGGTTGGTGAATATTTGAAGTAGAAATCTTCTGTAACATTATAAATGTATTTACTGTCAATACAAACTTGAAGTTTAATTTTTTTTTTAAATGTTACATTTTTGCAGTTTCAATTAAAATGATATGCCATTTTTGCAGTTTCTATTAAAATGATATGCCACTTTGTTCAAAACTGACTCAAACGAATTAATTTGACATTTAAAAGATTAATAAAAAAACTGTAACTAAATCAAAAACTGTGTAAAAATGAAAACTGGCCAGAATATTCACCTAAAAAATTATATTATTTTGTTTTCTACAGAATAGAGTCAACTTCAGATAACACTAAGATAAGTAAATGACGCCAGACTTATCTTTTTAAATATATTAGATCTCTTCACGTATGCAAATGACAGAATGACAATAAACCAGACCAGGTAGTCAAAAGCAGACGTCACATGTCGTTTTTGAAGAGGCTCGGTCTGTTAAAATGCATAGCAGTCTATTAATGGAGATTCTGTGTTGAGTAATGAGTGCAAACACCCAGGAGAGGCGGCCATCTTTTTAACCCACTTTTTAAAATTCACTCGGCCAGTGCAGGAGCCCACATCAGTGGTGAGAAAATGCCTGTCTAAGCTTAATGAAATCAGCAGGACTTCAACATCCGAATAAGAAAATAAAGCAGTAGGAGAGAAAGCTGAGATTTAAGGGAGATTACGATATTCCGACAGTCAGCAATACATTGAGAGAGACGAGGGAAAACCTGGTAGAAGCAGTTAATGACTTCTTTCTCTCGTGACCAGCACGAGCGCCTGAGGCACAGCCAGTTTATGCATGTGTAGAAAATGGAAGTTACACTCGTATGTCAAGCTGTAAGAAATAAAAGCCACCGGCATGCTTTTCTGAGATGTTCTGCTGGTAAGAAAGTCCACTTCACATCAAGGGCATCCATCCACCCTCGCTTTCTTCACTTACGAGGTGCGTTCACGCTGTTTACACGCTCCGCCACAAAAAAGGAGAATGTAATGGGTCAAAAAGCCCTTGAGATAGCATCTTCATTTATCGCTAGCTGAAGCAAGAGTGCATATGTGTGAATAAATTGCAAATGCACATGACAGTGAAGTTGAGCGAGGAATTATACATTTTTGTTTTCACAGCTGGTGATTCAACAAGTACTAAAGTCTTTTCATTGACTCTGTTAAAGAAGCAGATAAGAGCAAAGTACAGCTAGATATTGTTTCTTGACCATGACAAGGCAAGTTAATATAGTAGCTGTAAAATATTATTACAATTTAAAATGACTTTTCAACTGTAATATATTTTGATATAATAATATATTTTCTCAATGTACATTGTTCTTAATATTAATAACAATAACAATAAACTAATAATTAATTGGTGTTATTATCAATGTTGAAAACATTTGTTGCTGCCTAATATTTTTTGAGGATATTTTTTGGAATGTTTTTCAGTGTAATTTGATGAATAGAGAGTTCAATGATATAATATATTATAAATCTTTTGCAATACCTTTTTTGTTACTGTCACTTTTTTGATCAATTTAATGCACTCCTTGCTAAATAAAAGCATTTTATTTAAACAAAGTTGAGAGAAAAATGTGTATTATGACAATAACTAAAAGATGGTGAGCATAGGAGACATCTTTAAAAAAAAAAAAAAACAAAAAAAAAGAATTATTCAATATTTTGAATGGCAATAAAGTTTATATATATAATGTATCAATATATTTTTAATGGGACACAACATTTTTTAAGATAACAGTTCCTTTATCTATGCAACCTAGATTTTAATGATGAAGAATAGATGAAAATTAAACAGTAATAATGTGACTCCATGACAACTACTCATGAAAACACTTCACATTTGATCTAGAACATCCCACAATGGTTTGTCATTTTCAATCTGTCCTAACTGATACTCCCAAGACTATTACAAGTCCATACAAAAAACTCTATGCAAGCCAGCTAGATAACTTAAGCTTGGTAAAAAAGTTAAAATCACAATAATGTTCAGTGTATCTCAGAAAAATCAAATCAAATGTTTGCAAGGTATAAAAACATGTAGATTCAAAATGCACTGGTGCATGCGTTTTCATCTAAAAGATGGTTGATGATTTAGAATGCATGCAAAGTTTTTACACAATAGATGAAGCGCTCTTTATCAGACATCTTAGAGATGTATGTGTGCTTAATAGATATTGGGCAAGTGACAGAAACACTTTCACACTGGCCCTCAGGCAATCCATCCTCATTGGTGAGCCCTGAAATATGATATCTTCAGAAAAAAAAATCAATGAACTAAATAATGGCTCTTGTTCTTTACCTCTGCATAGTCTTTTATTATCGACCACAGCCTTTAGCCTGACCAACTTCTGCAAAGTTTCCTTGACAGAAGGAAGTTCACAGGGTCAGACTAAACTGTCTGTCATTGCATTCTTTGCAAAGCAGTTTCATTGTTTGACTCTCTGTCTAGATATTGTGGCAGTATCTGCTCTTAGGAAGATAAGGACTGAGGACACACAATTTCAAACTGCTGACCGTTTGTTATGAGTCATGTATTAAAAATGTTTCATTGTTAAACTACTTCCTTAATATAAAGACTCAAATATATGACAGACTTCCTTGGAAAGACAGGAGTCTATTATTGAACTCTTATTTTTCCAATTGTGCAGAGATTACAGATTTCAGCTTTAATGAGTGTCGACTGACATCGCTAACACCACATGCTGTGCAGCACTGGCAAACCAGACACGTTTCATATCAATTATGCTGAAATATTCTCACATAGTCTCTCAGGGTCTCTCTAGTGAGATTATGTCACCAAAAAACTCATCAGAAACATCCATCTGTCCTGTCTTGTATCCAAAAACATGACAAAGAGCAAAGGAATAGCAATCTTTTGTAGTGTAAACAGTTTCTGACTTCTATCTGGACACATTTGTGATGAGACGAGGCTTGTGAGGGTCGATGAGATTATAGGCGACGGTCCTTTTTTCTGCTGATGTGGAGCTGGACAGACTTGCAGGAACGCTATGTGATGACTGCGGGGATACGGCAGGGATAGAGTAAATGTGATTAAATACACTCTTTTCTGCCTTAAGTTCATTATTTTGGGCAAAAGAAGCAAGTTCACTTCACAAAAGTACAGGCCAATAAGTTCGTCACACAATTTCATGTCTGCTATTATTTGATTTGGGATCATGTTAACGTGCGCACAACATTTTTTGAACCTTAATAGACTATACAACTGTTATTGAAATTTGACATTTACTTTTGGTAAATAATTACATTTTAGTTATTCTCATAATTGATTTTGGAAGTTTTTAAATGTTTTTGCAAGAAGTCTCATATGCTCATCATAATGCTCAAACAATAACACTGATTTTGTTCAATCTTGATGGGTTCAGTAGAAGCACAATGGAAATAGTTGATTAGCTGATCTGTAATTTCCCAGATATAAAGCTTGATATAATCAGTTACATATCAAATGAAACCTGCTGATTCAATTCATTCCGGCGTATAATCATTTAAAAATCCATTAACATAATCATTAATCAAACTATAAAACTGACATAAATCTACTCTAGTAAAAAAGTAAGATATTTAAAATACATTATTTCATACTAAGTATAGTTCAAATCTATTAACATATTTACAGACTTACTGATAAAAATGAAAAAACGATTTTTACTGAAAAAAAAATAAAATTGTTTATCGTTCTTGGAGAATTCTTGAGAATTATAGGGAAAAATCAACAGAAACTGTTGGTGTCCTTCTACCGCTGCTCCATAGAGAGCATCCTCACATACTGCATCTGTGTGTGGCTTTCCAGCTGCACAGTCGCAGAGAGGAAGGCGCTCCAGAGGGTCGTCAACACGGCCCAGAAGATTATCAGATACCCCCTTCCCTCCCTGGAAGACCAGTATAGTTCCCACTGTTTCAGGAAGGCAAACAATATTCTCAGAGCCCATCTCAGCCCGGACACACTCACTTTGAACTGCTGCCCTCAGGCAGACGTTACAGATGAATGAAAACTCGGACTAACAGACTAAAAAACTGTTTCTACCCCAGAGTCATAGCTGCACTGAACACAACGAAGATTTAAACACTTAGTAAATATCTACTGTACACTTACTGTGCAAATAAGATGGGAGCGGGCAATGACCGGCAGAAATGTGAATGTAATTTGTGAATAAAAAAAATACAAAAATTCTCACCTTAGAGGTCTGCATTCATTCATTCATATAATTAAACTTTATTTTGAGTACTACTTGTGCACAGTGCACATACATATTAATGTTAAGTCTAAAATGTCACTATTGATGAAGATTGCATGATCTTTGAATAATATCAGTCTTTAAATGCAAGATTTCTAAAGTGTGACTGAAGTATATTTGCAATAGTTCAACTTAAGCACAATCAAATATACTTCAGTATATCTTTAGTTGGACTTCAGACAATTAAAGTGCATTAAGTACAAAATTAGTTGTTCCAATTTAGCAGACTTTAAGTTTAAATACATTTCAGTATATTTATTTTTCACTAGGGTACACTTTACCTTAACAAGTAAGTAAATACTTACACAGAGACTTCTATCACCTCAGTTGGAGGCTGAACGTATTTCATTAGTTAAATAGCTGGAGTTACAACTCACCCCGGGTGACAACACTCCTCACTCTTCCCTATAGTACGGATGTAATCATCATAATTATTAAGAAGAATAGCAGTTCATGGGAGTTCCTCACAAGTGTAAGCGCGTGAGCTTTTGATGAGCACTTGAGTCTTGTATCGACACTCATCTGTAAATATTCAGGGAATGGAAATGACTTATTATAAGCAATTCAACAGAATTATGGAAAATGACTGATAAAAGACTTATTTATAGTGCTCTGGGAGGTTCGTGAATGGATATGCTAATACACTACAAAAGGAAATTATGGAATGATATTTCAAACCTCTCCTTTGATGACACAAAAATACACTCTTGTGCATTAATATTCATATTGCTCCCTTAATATTCGACTTACATTTATGCATAAGCATTTCATGCTAATTGGTAATGCGGCACTAAAACGATCTTCGTTGCATGTACGCCAAAAGTAGCTCGGAGTAATTTCTCTGAGAAACTTCATTCGCTCTATACAGAAACCAAAATAAATATTGATAAATGTAATTATATTTTACTCAGTATTAAAAAGAATCAGCAAAAAAGTTCAGTTAAGTTTTTAAATAAAAAACATAATTACTTAATTCAATTTTTGTATTTTTATGCTTATTAGAGTATCACACTGATCACTTAGCAATGTAAATCTCTAATGAAATCAGTTTATTATTACAGGTTTATGAGTCTGAATTTTAATTTGATTCTCCACGTCCCACAGGAAGTTGAACTGGCATGACAGGAAGAGGCATGTAATTAAGTTTAATAGAGTACTGCATGAATGACATATTTTCATACATTGTCAAACCCTGGAAATTAGATTGTTTTTTTTTCGGTTAAATGCCTTAAAAATGTCTGTGGTTAACACAAGCTCAAGATATTTTCAGATTTAATTCCACAATAGAAAGTAAATCAGAACAACCCCATTCATGATATTTCTTTTTTTAAAGATTTTACTTGAATATGGCAGTTGTTTACAAGTGGCTAAATGGACTACAGAAGCTGTCAGGGACCTTAAATGTCATAACGGCTAACAAGTAAACATAACTACTCACTAGTCGGCTTTCACAGCCTCACTGGGTTTATAATTGTGGTCTTGCAAACTTTTCGACCTTAAACATTTAAATAAAGACTGAAAGACTGGAAAGAGTCAGGCAACCGTGGTGTAGTTTGTTATAGCCTACTTCTGACAATTACACTTAGATTATCATGATGAACGAAATCAGAAATGTTTGTTGGTCACAGAGCTAATTTTTTGCAATAACCCAAAAGCCAATGGAAAAATCCTATTAGGTTTTTGTGGAGGGAACCAAGGTGATGCAAACTGGGTTGAACTACAAAAATACGCCATCACTGCAGCACTCTATTCAAGCACACTGGCTATTTATTAGTATTCATAAATCACATATTAATGCATTATTCTGCATGACCACATTTTAGATCCCTTTACCCTACCTTAACAACAGGCTTACTAAATATGAATAAGCAGCAAATCAGGAGTTTATTGAGACAAAAGTCATAGTTAATAATAAGTTAACAGTGAGAATTGGTCCTTAAAATAAAGTGTGACCCTTTTTGCTTTACTTTTTTCAAAACTTTCAGCCAAGGCTTTGTTAAACCAACATTCAAAGGTTTAACTTTTCTATTTAAATGAGTTGTATGAATTCCAATTCACTTTAATTCTAATTTCTTACATTCAAATACAGCAGTTCTGCATCCTGTTTGTTCAGAATCAGTTTAAAACCAGCAACTGAACTGGAATTTATCAGGCATTCCCAGTTCAATTCAGAATGGGCAAGTTCTGCAACAAAGCTAGTGTGAACTGTGCTCCGTATCCTATTTGCCGGAGGTGAGAGGCTAGATTGTCCCTCGCTACAGGTCCTCTGCCCTCCCCGGTTTCCCTGTCACCTCATTCCTGATGAGTCTGTGTTGTTGATGTTTTCTGGAACTCATTTCGCCAGCCCTGGAGGTTAATTGTCTCCAGCTCCCTCATGTCTCTTATTGATTAAGAGCGTGGGCTAGAGCAGCAATGATCAACTCATTGGCACCGATGCACATCTTCACCATGAGGCAGGGCCCTGAACCTCATCACTCCAGGGAGGACTGTTCCATCCTGGGCTTGCCCACGGGGACCCGAGCCCCTGACCACCAGCAGCACAAGCAATATCCTGTGTCGAAAAGCCTGTGGAATTGCTCTAGGCTGGTCTTACTCACTGTGAAGAAAAAGGAGCAGGCCATGGGAAAAGTCATTCTCAGCCACAGCGGGCGTGAGAGACGCTGCTAGCCAGCGCTGTCCTGCACTCGCTGTGAAGCCGTCAATCTCTCCAAGATGACACTCCGTGACGGGCCTGTCATAGTTCATCACGGCTGATTGAGACACAGGACCCTGAGCGCACATTACAGACAACAACTCTACAAGTCTAGAACAAAAATGTTTATAAGGCAAAGGCGAAAAAAGAAACAAGACGCAGCCCATAAGCATCGCCTTATTCGCCAGACAATATTTCCATCTTTTTTTCCTCGAACGAGGAGCATCCTTGCAGTAAATAAAAGAAAATGCAATTTATCTTCTCCACGTCCAACATATTAGAGAGCAACCAGCTGTCACGTAAAATACACAAACAAACCACACTGTTTTCCTTATTCCATCTATCAGGTTTAAAAGAATAGGTCATCCAAAAAATGAAAATTCTGTCATTTAATTGCCTCACATCGTTGCAAACGGATTCTCGGATATTTTTTGAGAATCTTTAAGCTTTTTCCCATACGATGACAGTTCATGCTACCAACCTCGTCAAGTATCTTAAAAGTAGAGTATACGACTCTATTCCAGGTTTGAAGCCTTATCATAGCTTTGTGTGAGAAACTAACACCAAACAGAAGACATGGACTACTTATCTGGTGTTTTGACTTTTTATTTTATTTTAATTTTAGTTGAATAAAATACCTTTCATTTTTTAAATGAAATATAAATATATTCATACTTTACATTTCCCTGAGCTTGTCACAATTCATTTTGGGATTTCCTTTATTCTTTATTTAATAGATCTTATACTAATTTAACTACATTTTATAGAATAGCATATAGTATATAATCAAATATTAATATCAGCTATTTGTAGGTTATCCATCATGGCATAAAAAAATATTATTAAATTAGCTTATCTGTATTGGCCATCATTTTTAAAAAGTTACCTTTCAGTTTTGAATGAAATACAAATATATTTACGCTTCACATTTCTCTGACCTTATCACAATGCATTCTGAAATCGCCTTTATTTTAGTTTCATGTATATTTAATTTAATATTGTATTTTGTTTTATTTAATTTATGTTTTATTTAATATTTGATTTGATTTAATTGAATTATTTAATTTACATTTATATTTAATTAAAAAAAAATTGTTCTAGGATGAATACAGGTTTGGAATAACAAAGTTGAGTAAATAATGAGAGCACTTTAAAATTTAATAAACTACTGCCTTAAACTGTGAGCTGAATCAACCAGAACTTATCTGTAATTCCAGTATTGAATAGAAGCAAAACATGTCCAATGCTTGATCAGTGGACGCTATGATGAGTTTCCTCACTACATTCAGTCTCTTTATAAAGCTCTGCTCCCGGTCCACCCACAGCCATCTGCTACGCTCGGCGTTGGACACACAGCTTGGCATTGTGTCCGTGCTGGCAGCTCACTGTGGCAATAACTGAACTCACCCGTGTTCCTTACAGATGTCAGAAAAACAGTCATATATAAAAGAGTGACAAACATGATGAGCGTGTGTGTGTGTGTGTGTGTGTGTGTGTGTGTGTGTGTGTGTGTGTGTGTGTGTGTGTGTGTGTGTGTGTGTGTGTGTGTGTGTCACGACAGAAGCATAGCTCCTCAGCTTGCTTTTAAAGACATTAATACCATTCAAAACCAAAAAGTGTGAAACTGTGATTCACGGTTGCGGGTACGCTTTTATACAACAGTTCTATAAACAAGAAGTTATATAAAGTTACTTACATTTCAGACTCAACATGATCAGCTATTCTGGTTAGTTTTGCTCCTTCAACAGAAACTGTTTGATAAAATATTATGAACCAAACTATATATTTGTATAGTGATTATCACATAACATATAGTACTTATTATACACTATATATGATGTAAATGGTTTAATATGCAGGAATGGATATTACAGCTGCATGCAACTAAACATTGTTTTAAACATTTGTAACACCTCAGAAATGAGGAGAAAAACTGTTTGGAAATGTTCTGTACATTTCTTAGTGATATGAATATTACTAAAGCATTTTCCAGACAGAATGTTTGACAGATAGTGACACGGAAGGCTTACCAAGCCAATGCTCTCCTGTTATCTTGCCAAATCCTTCACGATAAGCTTCCCAGTCACGGAAGAAGTTAACAGAGCCATCTTCTCTGCGTTGAATCACCTGAAAGAAGGTAAAACATGTCATTGATGTACATTTAAACACTGTTATCAATATAATATTCATGTGGAGGTGATATGTGAACAAACCCCATATAATAAGAACATTTATGATTATTATAGACACCACTTTAAAGCAAACTGTAGCCTTCCCTGTATTATTTTGCCATCAGAATAGTAAAGTTACAACATCTATCAGCAGGGATAACCCTCATCCTTCGGACTAAACTGCTTCGATGAGAGATGCATGATATATTATCATATGGTGGATATTAGATTTTTAAAAAGATTTTATATAGATTCGTTTTTTATTATTATTTATATATATAAATAATTAAAAAAAGCATAGAAACTGCAATTTTAGTTCAAATGTAAAGATGTATTTGCACAGCAGAATAATTAATTGGGGAAAAATGTAGATCAAGAATGGTTTTGGAATCGGATCGGATCATGAAGTGCCTAAAGATTGCCACGCCTACTATTTATTAGTTATTAGTCATAACATGAAAAAAAATCTACTTATCTGTATTGGCCAAAATTTTACGCACCATCCATCCATAATATTTAAGTTAACTTTCAATTTTGAATGAAATACAAATATACTTCTACTTCACATTTCTCTGTGCTTGACAAAGGGCATTCTGGGATTGTTACATTATAATGCCTTAAAATCCTCTCTAGGTAAGCAGCTCCCTAGGTTTTGGAGCATAAAGTTATACCTATGGCCATTACCAGACAGGTGAGCACAGCACTATCTTGTCATATCTTATGTCAACCCTCTGCTCGCTTCTACTTAAAAACAGAAAGCTAATGAATCCTCGTGAAACCTGATTCAGTCTCTAGGTAGCTCACACTCGCAGGTACATCCTTTGTCTTTGGTATGCAGATGTATTCATTACTCTGAGAGGAATGAAGGGGAAACATGTAAATTGACTGGAGATGGATATTTCAGGAGTGTGGTACAGAGCACGCATGTAGATGGGTCGGGGTCCTCAAGGGAAAGGTGACGCACACGTGGAATTCAAAGTGAAATTCAGACACTAATTGACTCCTGATCCATTTATAGAAGATTAATCAGGCAGGCAGTGGATCAATGGCTGTTGAAAATGCCAGCAAAGGCATTCAAAAATGAGCCAAGCACAGTGCCCTTCTCATATGCTCACCAGTGCCTGCCAAGACGAAAACACACATGCCTCCAGGGACAGTCCCCAGAGGAATACCCTCTCCTAAACAAGTCGGGAAGAACTCAAGGAACTCGGAACACTCAAGGAAAACCACCTTCCGACCTCAGCTAATAATATTACAACATCTACCTGTTTATGAGATGACAGTGATGTCAATGTGTTTGTTTAAAATGAGGCAAGAATTTAAGCAGGTATGTACATGTTACTTAAGGTGTATTCACACCAGGAAAGTCTGCTAGTTCACTTGCTATGGGTCTGGACCAAATACAATGTTTATTATTTTTTGTTTGGTGCGGTTCGCTTTCACACTGCTCTTTTTGCAAGTGAGCCAGAAATTGTAAACAAAACAACACATGTGTGCTAAGGTCATGCATTCATTGGTTCATTCAACCATAACAGAGTTCATTTGGAACTGGACCGAGAACACCTCTTCAGCTGGGTCCCGGTACGGTTGTTTGGTGCGCACCCGAGTGCGATTGGATTTCTGTATTCACACCAAATCCACACCAAAGGGGGAAACGAACTTGAGTTCGATTCAGTCGAACGAAACAAGACAGGTGTGAATACACCCTTATTAATATATTGTTAGGAAGTTAGGAATAGTTCATTTTATGTCCAAAATTTTCTCACCCTCATGTCATTCTAAATCTGTATGACTTTTATCAATTTTATCAATTATATTTCTAAAGGATTTTTTGACTCAATATTATATATTGTAATATAGAATTTAATTTAATATATATTTGCTAAAAATGAAATTACAAAAAAATGAACACTCGTAATACTTTATTCCACATAATACACTGCTTTTAATACACTAATACAATAAGCTTTTAATGAAGCAACTCAACGTTCCTTCGTTACTAGTTCTAAAATGGGACGTTTTCAAATTAGTAACGGATGCTTGTGCTCAGCTGTTAATTGTGCTCATATGTACACTAAAAATAACTAATGCACAATAAAACTACTAAAACTGAAATGAAAATAAAAATGAAAATAAAATATATGAAACTAAAACCTGATAGATAATGTGACCCTACTGAATTGAATTTAAAGGGATAGTTCTACTGAGTGCGAATCACTCCGCTGTGGCGACCCCTGAAAAAAATGGAATAAGCCGAAAGAGAGAGAGAGAGTTCTACTAACACTTTAATTTAATCTAATTTTAAAACTACAGACATGAAAAAAACTAATGAAAATGCCAAAAAACTCACAACAAAATTACTAAATTTAAAAAAAATTAAAACAGAAAATATAAAATACAGTTCAAAACTTTAACAAAACTACAGTATAATAGTACATTAATGATAAAATACACACACACACACACACACACACACACACACACACACACACACACACACACACACACACACACACACACACACACACACACACACACACACACACACACACACACACACACACACACACACACACACACACACACACACACACACACACACACACACACACACACACACACACACACACATAATGTATGCATAATTTTTTTTATATTTTATAATTTCTGTGGAACACAGGCAAGTTTTTTCCAATCTGTTACATTTTATCAATGAATCTGTCAATTTTATAATTATAATTAACTGTTTCAATTATATTTCAATAATACATATTTAATTTATAATATTGTTAATATTTTAAATAATATAATTGTTATTAATAAAAAATAACAATACTTAAATATGTAAATAATAATTTCCCCGACCTCTGAACATTAGCAACACGTACTATGCACTATCAATTGCTGCCACATATGAAAATCATGTTTGTGTCGCTAGAAACACATTCATTCACATACTCGCGTAGGAGTTTCAGTCCCGGATATACTGAAGGTGCTTTTTCCTTGTTAGAGGAGTTTATGTTTAGCTAAGAGGCTTTATGTGTGATGACACACAACATATAGAAGACCTTTGAGTGGGACCTCCTGGGCATGTGATCTTGGAAAACACAGCCGCTCTCTCAATAAAGCATGCCAACACTCTGTGCAGGTGCTTTGGGCCGCATTCAAAATTAATGGATGTGGCTTGACTCTGAATAAATCCTTTCATTGGTTCCTCTTCCAATCCGCAGAGCAACAAAAAAGGTTTTAAATATTCACCATAATCTCTGTAAATGAACACTGCGTCACCTTTCTGCAGTGGGCTCACTTAATCGTTATTGTACCTCGAGAATAAAACAGGTAATTAAAATACAGGGAAATTTTCATGTTCCGATAAATATTTCATAAGTGCTGCTTTGAATATTCCCACCGGCGCAGCATGAGCAGACTTCAAGCGAGGCGTCGTTTAGATTGTGGAAAATCAGATGCATATTTCAGGTGGGCATTCCTAGGGTTCAGAGAGGGGATACCGGGGGCGACTGATGGCTTCGGGCCTGTTGTGTCACTGCACAGCTGAATAGCTGACTAAAAACATTTGATGCACTAAATATATGCAAATACAGCTCAGATGAGCTTTATTTGTCACATACACAATTATACTATAATGAGGAGTGAAATGTGTTCTCTGCAAAAGTAAAAGGGTCTCACCTCAGTCGTGGACACTTCCTGCCAGAGCCGGATTTGAACCCACAAATTCAAGTCCAACGCTCTATCCATTAGGCCACGACTGCCTAATCTGATAAATACAGATTAGGGCTATCAATCTTACACATTTATTTTTGTGTAGGACATATTGGAGCAGGCTGTCAGACTATATAGTGTGAGACGTCACAATCAAACCTGTAAACAGTCAAATAACTATGACATAAAATCAATTCATGATGCTGTAAGTCAAAGACAGACTTGTATTAAATGTATTAAATATTACACATTTATGCCAAATACATGTATATGATACTAGCTATATGTAATGTTGTAATTTAATGAAACAATGATATATATAAACTAATATAAACATTTTCATTATATATTAAAAAAAAGTTAAATAAAACAGAATAATCTTTTATTTTAACTAGTTGTCAAGGCAACATTTCTCATTTTTATTTAGCTTATTTTTTTTAGCAAAAATACCTTAAAATTTAAATAAAAAGTTATATATAACTTATTGAATATTTATTTATCTTATTATATAGATATATAGATCACTACTACCATTGACAAATTATTAAACACAGCAAAATTAAAGTTTAAAATAAAAAAGACAACAGGATACAATAATTAAAAACTGACTCAAATATTAATAAAACATATACTCTTATAATCTCACTGACACTTAGAGCCAGATTTACTAAACAGGACAAATTAGCGCGAGAGCACAATTCCAAAACAGCGCTGATGGTGTGGAGTGGTTTACTAACAATGTGCAAATTAAAGAACACAGACAGATCTCATTTCCATAATGACTAACGCAATCTACCAAGTGCAGTGCAAATCAGCGCAGTCGCAAATAAAGAATAAAGAAGCCACAGCATGTTGAAAAGAACCGGAGGCCAAAAAATGAAGGTTTGCAAGAAGTTTTGATGGACCTGGTATTGTGTGACTCCCAGGCGGGGGTTCCAAGTCGTCTTTTATTTCCTGTAGCAAATTAAAAATAACATGGCTTGGAAAAAGATATGTTTGGACAATGTGTTCTTCTTGCTTTCTAAATATGTGTGGAAAGAATCCTCTCCCTTCAACCACGCGCTCTCTGTTTTCTGCGTGCCTCCTCCTAGCAACAATAATTGCAGTGATTTCAAGCGCAAAATAGTTTAAGACATGCTTTATTTGGGTGTTAAATAATGGCGCAAATACCAGTAATTTGAGGAGCGTAAACATTAGTAAACATCGTTGCGTGATTCATTTGAATACTCTCCTCCCATTAATTTTGCGCCTAAAAGGGAAACTCCTACAAATGCATATTCAATAAGGTCAGCCGCAAAAAAAAACTGTCCACGCCTTTTCAGCGCTAATTCTTCACTGCGCGTCTTAGTAAAACCTGACAGTACAATGTTAACGCCAAAAGATGTTAGTAAAACTGGCCCTAAAACTACTCTATGTCAAATTAAATATTAACCCTCTGGGGTCGACAAACGCGGATACGGGTTTTGTGGCATCTTCTCCTGATAACTGGGAACCTGGAACACAGCTTGGACCAAGTGAGGCACACACTGCCATGATCTTCAAAATGTTTTTTTTATGTCCTTCAGAGTACATAAACAGTATACATTTTGGAAATGCCAGGTATGTAATGTTCATTTATATATTTCAACATGACACTACTTACTATTTAAAATAACTGCTTTCTATTTGTATATATTTTAAAATGTAATTTATTCCTGTGATCAAAGCTACATTTTCTTTCAGCATTATTACTCCAGTCTTGCTCCAAGTGTAACAATATATATATTATACCATTCAAAAAGTCAGTATATATAGAAATTAAAACTTTTATTTTGCACACAAGTGATGATAAAGACATTTATCATGTTACAAACGATGCTGTTCTTCTGAACTTTCTGTTCATAAAAAAACCTGAAAAATTATTCATAGCGCTTTTCAACATAATAATAATATTAGTAATAATAAATGTTTTTATGAGCAGAAAATCTGAATATTAGAATGATTTCTGAAGGATCATGTGACTGGAGTAATGATGCTAAAAAGTCAGCTTTGATTGTTCCTAAAAAACAGTTTAACAGCACTCGCAAGTGAATCTCAAGTTATTTTGTGTGATAGCTAAAGATATTCTTTATAAACTACAAACAAAAAATGTATATACATTCATATTGTCCTCATATTCTTTCTTGTAACTCTTCCCTCTCAGTCACACACCTGACAGAATGGCTCATTATGCAGCTCATTATGCGGGCCTTTGTCTTCTCAGGTGTGAGTGTGAAGGTTGACGCCTTCTCGCATAGACCCTTTCTATTCAAAAAGTGTCTTAGAAAATGTAAATCAATATATTGTTTTCTGTGAGCAAGTCATTTTGAAGAAAAACTCTAGGCTACAAGATCCAGTTCTCAAAAGTCTAAGTTTTTATGGCCTTATTTCAGTGACTTCAAAATTGTAGTTTTTCCACGCATCAACGTTTCTTTCTCAAAAACAAAGGCATGTACATAAATAACTATATACTGTATATATATATATGTGGATGGATAGATGTAATCATTAATTTAGTAAAGAAATTTAACGTTTCTTCACTTATTTACTTGTCTGCCAAAAATGTTTTTCAAATTTTTAATTTGCGCACTTTTCTCAGCACACTGGTTATTTGTAATTGAACTGACAGATCATGTAATGAAATGATTGACAGCCCTAGTAAGAATGTAAATCGATATTATTTTCATTATGATGTCATAAACAGAAGGGAACCACTGTGTTCTGCTCCTGCTGTTGTGTTCCTCTGTGCATCTATTTCCGTTAGCCTAATTCCAGAGCCACACTCCAGCTGATGTGTCCCAAAAGCAATTTCTCCTGTTACAATGAATCTGGCAGCAAAGCACACGGCAGCAGACGTGAGTCCTTCGACACAGATGAGGCTCAGGTCCAGGTCGCTGCACCGGGCCGCAAACGGTCCTGCACTTTGTCTGAAGCGCTAACACAGATGGATGACCTTGTTCCACTTTCACAATTGCCAAAGACTTGCACGAGCGCAATTCAGACAGAGAACGAGCCGGACAATCTTCCCTCCTTAAGACAGTTCATTCGAGTCACTCCCTCAGAAGGAAAGCAGCCTTAAGAATCGTCTTGTTATCTCTTAATTATCTATGCTTTGATTTGCTGCACTACGGCAGACGGCACACAGCGAGGCCCGGGGGGGGTTTAAAACACCTCTAGCGAGCTGGTAAAATGTAATAATTGTTCTCAAAGGCTGAACCTCCCTCATATAAGCTGAAGTATTTCATTTGCAGTCAATGTAAGAGAGGGAGTGTGTGAAAGATTAAAAGGAAAATGAGAATTGTGTTGAATATTCAGAAATGATGGAGTGTTTTGGCTCCCTCGAGCGAATTAGATTACAAATTTATTTCACCATTTTGCAGCCGATAGCTAGGTTTAATTCTAAAGAAGAGGAAAAGAAGTGCGGGTTTATTGGTCTAACAACGGTTCTATAAAAGCTGATTTATCTTTTGGAGAGCAGGTAATGACCTCTGTAATTTCTCAAGAGATATCCTTTGTAATCTACCTCATTGTTCATTGTTTTGCTGTGTTGGTTGGAAGTGAGAACTAATTGTTCACAGGATAACCGACAGGCCAGATGAGACATAACTGCACGCTTCCACTGTCATTCTAAGAGATACTGTTTATTTAACAGTGGGGCATGTTGTCACAGTATATGGAATAATGTACCACAGTAAAACCTGCTATTAAAACATATATTATACACTTTCATACAAAATTAAACCAGTAAAATAATCACAATGCACTAATTTGAAATTTCACCCACAAAAAAAAAAAAAAATAAATATATATATATATATATGATATAAAACTGATATTTTATATATAATAATAATAATAATAATAATAACAACAACAACAATAATAATAATGATAATAATAATAGGAGGTGGCAAGATCACTATTCTAATTATTATTATTAATTAATAATAATAATAATCATAATAATGATTAATGGCCGAGGTGTAACGGCCATTCCGCTTCGCGTCGTGACCGCATCACCACCTCGGGTGTGCATTATTTTTCAAATAATTAAATGGCCCGTCATCAATTATTCCTTACTTATGTTATGTTATTTTATTCATTCTGGATTACTAAAAAAGTAAAACAAAAATAAAAGAAAAAAACTCACAACACTATTGATTTGGGTTGTAAAAGTGTACTTATTTTAGAAAGCAAAAACTGTATCCTGGCACAAAATTTGATCAAAAACAGCCAATGACATGCAGCACTTAAAATAAAACACAAAAAGAAGATGGACCGTGTATAATTTAGCTGCCTAAATGAAATGCATTAAAATACTTTGCATGCAGAACCAGATCTTTAATATCCACCAAGTGACAGCAAAAACAGACTTCTGCAAGAAATCTATGACCTTTTATTTGAACAGCAGACAAAACCGGTAGTAAAAAATATCCTAAACATCAAAGATAGGTTTTTTTTTTCACGTCTATTAACCGCACATGTTGCAAAATATAAGAATAATGTCACTCCTTTAGGTAAATAGCCTCTCCGAGCTTGTAGTGGATCATTTGTGGGCTATAAATGCTGCAGCAGTGTGGGCTGCTTTTCACCGGAGAGTCACTAGGTACTGGCAGGTTTGGTTTCATATTGCTGAGAGCAGAGAAAACAACCCTGCTGCAAAAAATAACTGAAATCAAATCATGTTGTTCGCTCATATTCCCCATTGAGACCCCTCCCGCAGCCAGCAGTTGCACAACAGACCGCTGGTAACAATCTGCTGGGCTGGAACAAGAGAAGACATTCTGTGCCATAAACACAGCCTCCTCCTGTCACTCTGACTGAAAACAGAGTCTGACCACACACAGGGCAAAGAGGTGGAGGATTGGACAATGGTCTCCCGAGGGCTGTCAATCAACGGAGGGATAAACTTGGGCATCTACACCTCTGGTTGCATTGGCGGAGGGTCAGAGGCGGTGATTGAGCGCCACAGATGTGTCTGCTTTCTACTACAGCGACATTGTCTCCGATATTGATCCAAAACTAAAAATTGATGTTGACGGTACATTGCATGACAGGAGCTGATCAGAACGGCTGAATAATTTAAGCAATTAATATGGTCGTATTAGTGACAATACTATCGGTCATGTCAGCGCAAGGATTTTCATTGACAATTTATTGGTTTTCCTTAAATGTATTTAATCTTAAGAGTAGTCCAAACATTTAATTTACACTTCAAAATGCTTTAAATTACATTATATAACAAATTATAGAATTATACTCTATAACATAGGATCAAAACAATATATTATTCATATTAGATAATCAATCATGTCAGTGCCTAAAGTTTGATTCACAATTATTTTTTCTTTAAATGCATTTCATTCTTAAAGTCTAAAAAGTACTTGGACACTTAAGTCACACTTCAAAATGCAATAAAGGCATTATATTACATTATAGAATACATTGTTGCATTGATTGCACTGTATAATTAATGATCAAACAAAATGTCAACAATGATTGTGACAAGTGTTAAAGTGAGCCGAGCTCTAAAAAGGACAAAAAGCATCTAAACCGTGTGTCTGTGTGTCTCTGTGTATATGTATATATATGTATATACTGTATATATATAAATATATGTATTATGTATGTATGTTTGTATGTTGTAAATAGTGCAGTTTAGGGAAACATCTTTTAAAAAAAATGATAATAAAATAAATACCAAATCTTATTCTGGGAAAAATGCTGCACAATTATTTATTTTTAGTGTGATTTTAGTGTCCAAATGCTTTTTAGAACCATCATATGCTTATTTCAACATTCACTGCACAAATGTGAACGTGCACAAGTGAAACTAGATCACTTTTGCAACTACAGTAAAGATATAGAATTAATAAAAATAGGCATAACAGAACGAATGATGAAAATCCCTGTTTTTTCTTTGGTTTATGGTGCATATTCTGCCTCTTTCTGGAGTCATGCAGAGTTCAAATGGCCCATTTTATTGCATAACCAGAAGTTACCGTAAAAATGACTATGCACTAACCGAAAGCCAACCGGAATGCACAGAGCCTTTGAGACACTTCTCTATAAAAGGCTTGCAAGTGTCTGACACGAAGTCATTTGAGCTTACGTCGGAGCGAGAGCAGGTCACACTCTGAGTGGTGACCCTTTCCTTCTCTGCTTCTCACGAACACCAGCTCTCCAAATTACAGAGAAAACATTACGAATGGAACCAGCCACACTGTTATTTTCAGACAGATCACACAGTGTCTATCTTGAATAACCAACTCATTCTTTATCAAGGCAGATATACCGCCCGGCTAACATAGTCCTGAAACAAAATGCATAAAAGACAAACAAAAAGTAGCATTACTTCATGTACCACAAAGGACATGATTAAACAAATTGAAGGGGTGGATTTCAGACCACTAAATGTTCTTACTGATACTCTAAATAATTCATTAAGACTAATCTCGTAATCTACTTGTGTAGTCTGGCATTTTGCATTGCAGACTGAGTCTGATTCTTGTTTTTAATAATCGCTTCAGTTTGTGAAGTTGCTGGGAAATGGCTTGTAAAAACAAAAGTGTCATCATTTTCTCATTCTTGTCATTCCAAGCACTGTATGTTGTTGTTGTTTTTTCTATGGAACACAAAAGAAAGGAAGTATGGAAGTATGGATGGAAGAATCAAGGATGGAAGGATGGATAATATAACTAGAACATGATATTCTAAGTCTTCTGCAGACATGTAATACTATACAGCAAAATGATATACATTTTTCTGGCCAAAACATCCAAAATATATGCTATATATATGCTATATTATATTTATAATAGTGAAGTTCAAGGAAATATAGTATATATTTCATCTAAGCCTTCAAATACAAAGTAATATTGCAAAATGGAAGAAAATACGAATTCCAGTCTTAACTTTTTTTATGTATTTTGGATATATATATTTAAAAAATCTTAAATTCTTTAAATGGCCAAGAATATATAAGGAAAAAACAATTATGTTACATTACATTATATTATATGTTCTCCTAATATATATTAGACATTCTCCTAACTATACTCTTAACTCCTAACTTTGCAGCATGTCAACCAACTGTCATTAGAGTATTAGTAGATTGTTAGGTTAGTTGTAGGGTTAGTAAAAGGACATGTTACTTATCGTAAGTAGAATGTCTGTTGAGGAATCATCAAAATAAAGTGTTTACAGATATTAAGCAGACAGTCTATTAATATTCTAATGACTCTAAAAATATTTTGAAGAATGTGGGTCAGTTGCCAGCAGACTTCCACAGTATTTTCCCCTCAAAACAACTTGACAGTAAGTAAATGATGACAATTTTCATTTTGGGGTGAACTGTCTATTTAATTATGACTTATGTTACCTTGATTACTGATGGTGAATCAGACTCAAGAAGCAGCCTGGTGTTTGGGAACACATATAACCATAAAAATATGCAGGTATTATCAATACTCTTTCAACGGCATACAGCATAGGCTTTCTTATATGCATCCAATCTGTGTCACAGGTCGCTGGTGACCCTGATCCTCGCTCAGCAGCTTAAGGTCAAACAGTTAAGCCGTTTGGATTACCCATCATGTCATGAAGTTTAAGTACATGGAATGAACAGGCTCTTAAATGATCTACGCCACCTGTGAAGGACCACGCTTCTTACCTTCACAAATCACAGCCATGTAATCCTGTCAACGCTGATAAACTCGCTAAAAACACCACTAACCCGATCAGAGCCAAGCTGTACTTAAACAACCGACGCTCACTTCTGATTGGCTGCTCAGGTTATTATCAATCTGCTAGCTCGCGCCGAGTGCCAACTGTGTCACTGTTGCTCATGAGATCAGGGCTGTTGCCGCATGATTGAGAATGTTCACTTTGACGCATCGTGTTCTGGTAAAGCATCTGCAGTACATAATGAATAAAAGACTCAGAAAAGCTCTCAGATATCTTTTGCTAAAGTCAGGTTTTGACCTAAGCTGCAGTCTCTTTAGACACAAATGATCAAACTGTAACAGCTAGTGAAAACATGGTACTGCCAAGCATGACACGGCTGTTTGAGTCAGATATCTGAATTTTCTTTTGCAATGGAAAATGTCCTTCAAGAGAGAGAGAGAGAGAGAGAGAGAGAGAGAGAGAGAGAGAGAGAGAGAGAGAGAGAGAGAGACTTAGGGTCATTCCTATTCTACAATGTATTTTCGTGTCCACATCATATAAAGTTAATATAATGGATTAAATATTGAATACGCTTTTTTAAAGAATGGAAATCACACTACTTAGTTTTCTTTTATCACACTTTCACCACTAAGTGGACATACAGGGGGAATTTTAAATCATTTTACTACTTTGGTTTGAGCAGATGTTGGAAATAACATGGTTTTTAATGGTGTTAACTTCAGTAACAATTCTGTGATTTTTTGGCAACCCATTAGTTGGCAAAAATCAGGCTGCTGAAAAGTTTGGCAAAAAATGCCAAAAAAAGGGAGCGAAAATATGCCAAAAATATGAACAAACTACAACTTTAACAGATTGTGCCACATACATTTTGACGTAGGAAAAGGCAAATTATGAGGTTTAGAAAATTACCCAAGCCTGATGGTGCTTGTATTATTGTACATTTTTTAAAGATGGAAATCATACTACTTTGTTTCTTTCATCACAGTTTCACCACTAACTGAATACAAAGGGTGAATTTTAAATAATTTCACAATTTTGGTTTGAGCAGATGTTGGAAATCTTATGTTTTTGGTGAGCAAACAACATCTGTGATTTCTTGGCCTATTTTAAGCTGTTGAAATTTATTGGCAAAAAAAGAAGCCATAAACCATGAAAATATGGAGATAAAATGTGCCCAAAAACTGAGCTGACAAAATGATATTTTACTCATTTAAATTCACTTAACATTCACTCAAATGTGATAGATATCGATGAATCTATAAAATTACCATTGGATTTAAATATGCTACATTATACAAAAAATATTCTGAAAATGCCGCAGTGGCACAAAATTAAGATGGCCACAAATAACTTTGACACTCCATATAGTGTAAATCACAGAATAAAAAGTTCCTGGCATCCGAGCTGTACTTCCAGGCAGAGTAAAGTCAGCCATTCTTGTGCCATTGTCTTTCACTGTGAGAGTATAAATTAAACGAAACACACAATACTTTCCAGAAAATACACTGACACTTCAAAGGGCCGGGCTCTCGGAGGCCAAAGAGCCATTTCACACCTAATCAAGTCAGCCCTTAATCCGGACTGGGTCTGTGCAGATAACACACTTTGAAGTAAGGAGGTCCACTGATGGGAAAACTCGCAAGTCTGAAAAAAGGATTCCTTCATTCAGACTCATACGTGCTTATTCCGCTTTGCTTCATGGTTCAAGTGTGTCAGGCTCTGCAGTGTCATCATTCAAATCCTCCTTTTTCTTCCGATTCAAACTGTTCTAAACAAATCTCCAGTTTAATTTTAGACTTGTTTACACCAGGTATTACCATCAGTCACGGGTGATCTAATTACACTGGTCAGCCAATCTATCATGCTTCTCAAACGTGTCTCCTGTGACCACTTGTGATCGGATTATGTCGTCTTTCATTTCAAGACTACATACATCATTCGTGTCAGTATGTAATTGGTTTTTAAAAGAAATGTATAGATTCATTCTGCAAGGATGCATTAAATTGATCAAAAGCGACTGTAAACACATTTACATTGATACAATAAATAAATAAATACAAATAAATGCTGTGGTTTTGAACTTTCTATAATCAAAGAATCAAAGTATGACAGTTTCCACAAAAATATTAAGCATCTGTTTTCAACATTAATAATAAGACATTTTTCTTGAACACCAACAAACAATTCTGAAGGATTCTAAAAGATTTCTGAAGGATCATGTGACATTGAAGACTGGAGTAATGACTGCTGAAATTCAGCTTTGCCATCACAGGAATAAATTATATGTTAAAATAATTAAAATAATAAATTAGTTCTAATAATATCTCACAATATTACTGTTTTTACTGTATTTTTAGCAAATAAATGTAGCCTTGTTCAGCATAAGAGACTTTTAAAAACATCCAAAAATCCTACGAACTCCCAAAACGTTTGAACCGTATTGTATATATAATTGTTTTGGTGTGAACAGATTTTTAGGATGTTACAGCTGACTAACTGTGATAAAGATTTTAAACTGTGACACAATATATCCTACCCTGATTTAAGTGTTTTTACATTTCTGATCAGATCATCAAAGCCGGAACATTATTACGAGTTATAAAGGACGGCTAATAAATGGTTCAATCTTTATGAGCCAGACGTACCATCATTTCAAGTCATTTCAAGCTAATGTGCAGTTTAAAACTTCAGCAGTAAACATCTAGTAAATAGCTGAAAGGTTGATAAACTCCAGGCATAATTTTCTAAATACACATTAATGATGTTTAATATGCAGATTGTGTGGTTAAATCAGAGGAGAGTTGAGTCTCCATTAAAATCAACGTGACCATCTGCAACCCATCAGCGATTTTACACCCTCTAATATGGTTCAAATTGAACTGTGGCACTGGACGTTCAGACTTCCAACACCAGCGAATCAATAAAAGGCAGTCGTGCCGTGAAGGATTGCACAGATAGCATCTGTGACAAACTCTTGTTCAGATTCCAGCTGTGCACTGCTTTCCAGCCCTTCATACATTACCACAAATATTGCAATATATGCGTGCCATATACAGAAGCACTGTATATGGCATATAAATAGTATGTGCAATGCAGCAGAGTAGTTTGATAAGCCTTAAATGTCTTCTAAGACTAAATATCTCAGGTGAAGGTCGTGTAGTGAACAGGGTATCTGTAAAGAGCAGTGAATGGGGCCAGATTTCTAGGGCTTACCCTCGAATTCTCAAGGTTAACATAGGCTTTCTACTGTTATCTGGACCACATTAATCATTATATGAGTCGAGAGCTATATTAGGAGAATCATTGTGTGCTTGAACATATTCGCAGGGGTATAAAAGCAGATTTTTTATTCTCTTTATGAATAAGAGTGGCAAATACAACTATTGGATTATTGGATTAGGTTTTGTGAGAATCACATAAAAGGCCAGAATATGTATAGGAATAATGGTTGAAAGGCATTTTTTGAAATTATATACTTTATATAGGGTCAGCACAAACGTAAATGGATTATGTGCAGTTATAGGTATGGTGTTTGGGTGTTCACATGCGTTTGGCCATATTAGAAGCACATTAGAGGGTGTAAAATCGCTGGTGGATTGCAGATGGTACCATTCATTTTAATGAACACTCACTCTCTTCTGATTTAGTTTCACAATTTGCATATTAAGCATCCTTAATATATACAGTATTTACATACAGACTGACAGATCCAGCACCTGGATATGTCAAAGTTTTTAACAAACTGATTGTGTTAATGCTTCAGTGGCTCACTCATAAATAAAGCACACTGTATTGTTCCTGAACTGTGTTGTTGAATGAAAACAGTTGACTGAATGTTTCAACTGACTAACTCATAAAGACAGTCATTTGTCTCCACCAATTGTCATATCTTCTTAACAGTAACTGTTTGACTATTTGAAATGCTTTGGTCTATATGTACATTTCTAATATCAAGAAGTCACTTATGCTCAGCAATGCTGCATTTATTGGATCAAAAACTAAGTAAAAGTGCAATTTGTGAAATATAATTGCAATTTAAAATAACTTTCTATTTAATTTTGAAATCGTATTGATGGCAATCACAGGAATATACACTGCTCAAAAAAATTAAAGGAACATTTTTTAATCAGAGTATAGCATAAAGTCAATTAAACTCCTGGGATATTGAGCTGCTCAGTTAAAGGGATACTCCACCCTAAAATGATAATTTTGTCATTTTTCACTTACCCCCATGTCGTTCCAAACCCCATAAAAGCTTTGTTCGTATTCGGAACACAATTTAAGCTATTTTGGATGAGAACCAGGAGGCTTGTGACTGCGTACACTCTTCTGTATCAGCCTCGACACAATTAACAACAGGTGCACTAGATGAGCAAGAATGAGACGACCCCAAAACAGGAATGGGTTCACAGGTGGAGGCCACAGACATTTTTTTCCCCTAATTATCTTTTCTGACTGTTTTTCACTAGTTTTGCATTTGGCTAGTGTCAGTGTCACTAGCATCAGGCAATACCTGGACCCTACAGAGGCTGCACAGGCAGTCCAACTCCTCCAGGATGGCACATCAATATGTGCCATTGCCAGAAGATTTGCTGTGTCTCCCAGGACATTCTCAAGAGCATGGAGGAGATTTCAGAAGACAGACAGTTACTCTAGGAGAGCTAGACAGGGCCGTAGAAGGTCCTTAACCCATCAGTAGGACTGGTATCTGCTCCTTTGTGCAAGGAGGAACAGGAATGAGCACTGTCAGAGCCCCACAAAATGACCTCCAGCAGGCCACTGCATGGTGTGAATGTCTCTGACCAAACAAGAGTATGCAGGCAGTTCCTGGAGGATGAAGGAATTGATACTATTGAATGGCCCCCACGCTCGCCTGAACTAAATCCAAGAGAACACCTCTGGGGCATTGTGTTTCGGTCCATCCGATGCTGCCAGGTTTCACCCCAGACTGTCCAGGAGCTCAGTGAAGCCCTGGTCCAGATCTGAGAGGAAATACCCCAGGTCACCATCCATCGTCTCATTAGGAGCATGCCTCGATGTTGTTAGTCACGCATACAAGCACGTGGGGGGCATACAAAATACTGAGTACCGTTTTGAGTTGCTGCAATGAAATTTCAGTAAATGGACTAGCCTGCTGCATCATTTTTTTCACTTTGATTTTCGTGGTGTCTTTGAATTCAGCCCTCTGTAGCTTGATAATTTTCATTTCTATCAAACGATGTGGCATCCTTTCATTCCTAACACATTACCCAGTCCATTTCAGTATAGATATCCAGCATTATATTTTTCCTCATTGAGATCTAATGTGTTTTCAAAGTGCTCCTTTAATTTTTTGAGCAGTGTATATTGAGCTATTTGTATGCATATAGAGAGCTGTTTTAATGTGTTGGAGAATGAATGGTGTTAGTAGTTGTGTCAGAGTCAAACACATCCACCGCAGAGAAAAGTGAGAGATAACTTAACAGAATTGCAAATATATCCTGAAGGGCCAAAGTGTTACAGAACAGATGAATGAATAGCAAATGCTTTTTAGGAAATAAAAACACGGCAAGGCTTACTCACAAATTTCATAAAACATCAGTCCGGCTGGGAGCCTGAAGAAAGCCAATGAATTGCATGGAAATTTACGTGCTCTTTGAGAGTGGCCCGTGTAATAACCTTAACACAGGGGGGAAAAAAACACACACAAAAAGCCTGCCGTCTGAGGCCTGACAGCGTGCACGTAAAGATTCGCTTTACAGAAGAGGTAAATATTTCAACAGAGCAACTTCATGTGCCATCCTCTGACAATCTATAATAGATAAAGAATTTCATTTCACCAGGCTGCTTTTAAAAAATAGAAAATTATAATACAGCAAATAATGCTTTTTCCAGAGTGGTGTGATTACACTTTAGATTTTCAAAAAAGGACAGTTTAATCTGCACAAGGAATAATGCATTTTTCTTTCCCATTTGAGACCAGCCTTACAATTCCAGCCTGTCTGTAATCATGAGAAATCATTACTCTCTGCTAAGATCAATGCCAGAGAGAAACCCGTCTGCCGCTGTGGCGTGCGGCACCCGGCCATTTTGAAACAACCTAGGGGTAGCGCTAGCTGCCTGCATATAAATATAGCAACCTCACGAATCGTTAGACCTGCAGACCTTTAGTGGTCATGCAAAATTCAAACCGTCAAGATGGAAAAAGAAAAAGAAAGATATGCTGAGACTTTTCCCCCTCTGGCAATAATGTTACTTTCAACTTTCATCACTTTTTAAGATCTGCCATCAAAAACCGACCCCATTTCCCCCTCTCCACTTCTCCAGACTTGCTTCTCAAGAGTTACAAGGGGAGAAAAATACAGCAATTAGTGGAGATCCGGGGCAGGACCAGAGATGGCGGAGCAGGGGCGATTAAGCTGTGGGAGTTTGGGAGTGGGCGGAGGGGCTTCGGTTGAAACTTTCCTGGTTTAAATTGAAATTATATTGGTATATTTCATTCCCGTGCCATGCCAACAAAGTAAAATGCCATCGCTGGTGCAATTTCCTCTCGGATGCTTTGATTGCCGCCCGTGTCAGGCCATCTTTCAAAGAGCTTTCTCTTGATGGTCTCCCTCGACTGAAGTCTGTCTTTAGGGGGAAAAAAACATTCATGAACCGTGCAGAGACCGCTTGAAGGTCTGCTCTAGTTTCTTCAATCATTCTGGTGGTGCGTTCTAACAAGTGCAGTGTGTACTCTTACACGCTTAAATAAAAAACAACTAATGTCCAATATGCTGCCTCGGGTTCAAAAGAACATAAAATTCAATCTAGCAACAGAAAATATCATTGTGTACACACCCTCAAGTTATTTCAAACACGCATGAGAGGTCACGAGAAAGGTAGCCATGTCAGATTTGTGAATGAATCACTCTTTTGAATTAATTCGTTGATCCAGATCACAAAAATGATCAGAATGATTCTTTTAAAATCTGACTTAGTGACCAAAGCGGTTAGCAGCTCACTGGAGAAGATTATCAATAAATAATGACTTCATTTTTACGTCTTCTGAATCATATGGCTTCAGGAGACCAGCGCACAAGATTTATGGGTCACTTTTGTGGTGCTTTTACAAGTTTGAACGCTCCAGAAGCCATTCATTATAATTGCATGGACTACAAAACTATTCATATACACCAGTCAAATTAGATACATTTCTGTTTTTGTGTTCCACAGAACAACAACAACAACAAACAAAAAAATGTTTGGAAGAACATTGTGGTGAGTAAACAATGACAATTTCATTTTATAAGCAGCTTAAAAGTCTTGATTAAGAAGGTAGAGAAAAACAACAGAAACACATCCAGAGCACTTTTATGGCTCTCCTAAAAATAAAAGCAATTTATTATGTGTCCCAAAAAGCAAAACGTTTGAAAAAAACACAGAGGAAGACAGCACTACTTATTAAAATACCTCAGGGGACTGTATTTCCAATATTTGAGGCTTTTTTTTTTTTTTGCCTGGGAGTGCATTGTTATTTTTGACAAATAGTAAAACGAGAAAGCTTCTGACAGAGAGGAAATATTACACAAAGAAACAAATCAATGCATTCAAGTGCAAAATAATCAGAATTTCTTGAAAAAGTGCTGGTGGAGGGGGGTGGGGGTTGCGGAGGAAACAGTATGCAACTTTCGGTGTTAAATGAGCTTTGAAGATCCAAATGTCAGCTGCACCATCTGACAGTGCCGAATGAGATCACTAGCTATTAGAAAACCAGCAGAGGTGAGGGGCTGATGTATGGTTGGAATCAAAAATCGGGTCCATTTTTTAAAAACAATATTGAAACTGAATGATATTTATGAGCTCCATTTATGGTACTAGGTTATCTGTATGGGGACGAATGCTGCACTAAAATACCTCCGACGGTGTTTCCTGCAGTGGTACTGTATTTACAGTGCCAGTGGCAAAAGAAACAACACTTGAGCTAAGTTGTGAGTTTTAGCTTGCAGTTTGAATTGACTGTGACGAAGGAGAAAGACCAGGTGCTGTAAAATAACAACAAATGATTCTATTGGCTCATTCTCACTGATTTATCACAACAATCAGTTTAAATGAATCTGTTATGACTAAAAGAATCAGCGTTTAGAAGATTATCATTGTTTGAATGGATGAATGAAACATACACTATTATATGTGATTTTTTATCAGCTTCTACAACATACAAAAATCATTCTGATATGCCAACAAATATTCAAAACAATAACTGATTCTTTGGAAGAGAAGAATCATATGAACATCCTTACTCAATTAAATCAATTTTATGCATCCTTGCTGAAAAAAATATTTAATAAATAAATAAACTGACAACAAATTATCTTTAGTGTTATTGTTGAAGTGGAAAAAAGAAGTGCTGATACTCACCCGACCCAACCCCCCCCCCTTATTTATTTAATTATATTAAATAAATAAATA
This sequence comes from Ptychobarbus kaznakovi, assembly GCA_027422405.1. Lineage (NCBI taxonomy): Eukaryota > Metazoa > Chordata > Actinopteri > Cypriniformes > Cyprinidae > Ptychobarbus > Ptychobarbus kaznakovi. The sequence continues at coordinate 20,182,521 of CM049810.1, read as the reverse complement.
CTTTTTAATAATCACAATGTATTGAACAATCAATCAATCAATAATTAAATAAAAGTTTGCAATACACATTAGCACAAGTCAAGCTGTAATACCAAACAGGACGCCAACTTATTCGCCATTCAGAATCATTAAATCTCTGACCACAGCATAATCAGCGTTCATTATAAAACACTTGCTTTCAAATCAAATACACACTGAAAATAATACTTTTACTGACATCTGGACGTAAGTCTCTATTCTCTCTGTAATCGGTGTGCATTAGCGCTGTTTTGAGCTTACTGTTTGAATTCGTTCACTGGATCCTTGGACGTTCCAGGAGTTTACGGTTTAAAATGATGTGATTGCAAAAGCCTGCTTCTTTTAATTTTAAGATATTATTTTCATTATAAAGTAATGATTAAAATAAGTAATCAATAATTAATTATTATTCTACTACTCCGCGCATCTCCCCTGACACCGCCTCCCCTTCTCGCGCACCATACAATGAAGTAGACCGACTCTGCTTGCGTTCATTCACGTGATGGGTCGAGATGAGAGGTGATTCCGTCTGGTTAGTGTGCTTTACATAGTTTCTATATCATTTCTAATCATATATGGGATCATAAAGCCTAATCACCCAGACCCTGACAATTTTACTCTGAGCAACATGTCAGAAGTGCCGTTACGCACAAAAAAGTGCAGGTACTCTAAAGGCTAAAATATAGAAGTGCCGGTACTGCGTACCAGTGCGTACCGGCCCACTTCAAGCACTCGTTATCGGCTTAAATCAGTGAAGCGACTCACTGCACTCACTGAGAAAATGAATCAGTTATTCTGAATGCTTATTCAGTCAAATGAATCATTAGTACGTCATTACAAGGGTGCATAAAGACAAGCCAGGTTACATGAGGTAAATCTGAACAGACAGTGTGTAAAACAATTACTTATAGAAATTCCTTCACTGAATTATTCACAAACTAAGCATGCATGCTTTCAAGTGTCAAAACAGTTCATCACAGTTCATTCAAATGAGAACAACAGGACATATGAAATACCCAGCACTCAGACAGGTGCTAGTTTTGCAAGCTGATGGAATGTGTGAGGACGTGAAGTTCATGTCACTTCACTTTTCTGTTTTCTCACTTCTGTGTAGACATTGACATTCTGTTCACAAGCTTCCAACAGTGGTTCACATCACACTGAGTCGTGTCACACGTTTCTTCCCAACCAGTATGCTGAGCAGTACCGCCACTCCCTATACGCAGAGTATGCAGCTTGCGTAGGGCACCATCCCAGTTGCTCAAAAAAAACTAAAAAACACCTGATGCGCCATTCCCACATCCGCGCTCGCTCCTCATGTTTGCGGCTGAATGGAAATGATCAAATAAACAACTATTCCTGTGAAAAGACATTAGCAATCCGGCGCCGAGAGAAAAAAAGAAAGAAAGTGAAAACGAAGCCCGTGCATCACTTTCAGGAACATTAATAATAAACTTTATTGGCTGTTGACGTTAATAACGTGTTTTAATGTCGGTAATAATTTCACCACAACCAATCCATCTAATATTTTCTGAGTTTCCATGTTCCCTTATGAAAATTAACCATGGTTTTAACACAAATAAAACCAAAAATCATAGTTCTTGTAGCCATGGTTACAGCAAATTAACCATGGTTTTGTTACTTCAAATAATATAGAAAAGTATTAAGATGATACTTAAAAAACAGACCTAAGCCAACAGTAGCCTTTCAAATGACTTAAAATGCATTATATAAAAACAACGAGGCAATAATGATTGGTTAATTAATAGTTACATGGTTTCATTGAATAACACTGTTAAAATACAAAATGTAATACAAAATAAAAAGTTTATGTACATTACACGTTATTCTAAATGCCTGCAAAGGGAGACAATCAAATCCTTTATAGGCTATTGACCAGACATTTAATTCAAATATCCACTTAATCTCAAATTTTTGGCCACCTTTTTGATATATATAGATGACACAGCCTCTATAATTTGACCCGCAGCGGCCCTAATGCTGAGAGAAAGACTTTGAAGTGAAGATTCTGTAGTAGACTGACTCTGTATTACACTGACAAAAAAACCTATACAAACCGAAACAAAGGGTCAGGACTGTGCTTCTCTGCCTCTTTGCTATTGGTCGATTTAACTGAGCGTTTAGGAAAGTGGTGTTCAGGAACGCTGTTTGGGGGCGGAATGCACCTGTGTGCTGACGGAGGTAGAACAGGGCCATTTTTCCAGACGTGGCTGACAGCCACAGCTGCCTTCCAGATGTTTATTCATCTGATTACAGCATAAATGAAGTATCTGCTCCAATTAACCACAGTTTGCCATTGTCATTTGTAGTTTCAGAGGATTCTAGCTTTTTTCATCACCCCCATGTGCACTTTCTCCCCCTGACCCTGTCTGTCTATGTCTTTCTACCTTTTTCTGTATGTATACAGGGGCAGCAATTGAACTGAACACATTTAAAGAAATATTGTGGTCGGTGTGGTTATTTTACCCATGGAACACTAAAGAAAATCACCAATCAGATCTTTAAATTCATTACTGTCAAGCATATAAAAGCAACATAAAAGTGCCATAAATTTGTTCTATATGCCTCACAAACAAATTATTCTAATGTGTCAGTTCTTATAAAATGAATTGCACAAAAACCTCCAAAAATAAGTCATAAATATATAGATTGGAGTCAATGTAAAACCTCACTGCAAACATGATGGTTATGAATGAGGTCTTTTAAATCATTTGTTTAAAAGAGCCAAAAAATCAGCCTTGAACATATGAGGTATTGTTCTGAATCAGTGTAACAAAATATGAACAAATGATTCACCTGGGGTAGATTTGAATCAAGATGAATGGATGATTCTTACAAGCCAGTTCTTTAAAATGCACTATTTAAATAAATAAAAGCAATTAAACTGTCTTTAACATGTGGATTTGATTCAATGTTAATTCCAAATGAGCAATTCTGATGAGAGAGAACGTTTAAATAGTTTAGTTAAAAAGTGTCAAAAATCAGTCTTGAATGAATTACCAGTCTGAATCTGGGTAAAGACTCACAGCAAATGGATGATTGGCTAAAAAGACTCAAAAATCTGTTTTAAACATACAACACATTGATTTGAATCATTGTAACAGCTAGCTCACTGCAAAACATATTACTCTTATGACCAAGAACTTTTAAATGAATTGGTTAAAAAAGTGAAAAATCAGCATTGAACAGTCTTGAGTTATCGGTCTGAATCAGTGTAACAACTGTACTGCAAACAAATGATTCCTCTGGGCCAGGTTTTGTATATGAATTGGTTAAAAAGACTCAAACATCACTCTCAAAACACATGCAAATCATGGTCTGAATCAGAGTAATGACTCTGTGAACAGATGATTCTTTGCTTTTCTAGTTCTGAATTCAAACAATAGCTTTGTGGAAGAAAAAGGCTTAATTTAAGTCTATATTCACGGTTTATGTTCCTCACACAAAGCTATTAAATGATGCTATCATTTTTGGTGCTTTTATTTAATTTATTATTTTTTCCTTTCAGAGTTTGACACACGTAGCCACTCTCAACCATTGTTATACAAAAAAGCGGCATACAAAATTGTCAAATATTTCTTATTTTTTGTTCAACAGAAAAAAATAACACTATGTAGGTTTAGAACGACACAAAGGTGTGTAAATAATGACAGAATTGTATTTCTGGCTGAACTGTTCCTTTAATAAAACACCAGAGACCAAGTGCTTGGAGAGGTGGAGAGAGGACAGCTCATTCCACCGCTAACTGGGAATGTCTGTGGCAGGGATTGTGTGCATGTCCGAGAATGTGAAATTACACCCCCTCCCCCACCACCCGTCTCCGTGACCCGCCTGAACTCGGCCTGATCTACACCGCTACCAGCAGAAAAGCCCCACATGCTCATCAAAAACCGCTGGAGGCTGCAGATGATGAATAGGGGCGCTAGATCTATTAATTCCCTGTAACAGTTCCTTTCTGCCTCCAGATTCCCAGCGCTCTCGGCACGCTGATCGGTGAAAGACGACGTGCTAAGCTAACACTCTCGCTGCCGCAAAGCAGCTTTCACTGTAATCAGGGAATACAATACGTCACACTTTTCAACACCATGTAAGCCACCGAGAGCAAATATGAAAATATGTGTCCTAGCAATTCTATCGGAATGGAAGCTATTGCATTTTTGTGTTCTCAACACAAGGACAACTCAGTAGCGTACCGTCCTGTCCTTTCCGCCTCTACCACTGACCTTAACGAAATACATTAAGAGGCTGATGATAAAGAAAATGTGCCATCAAATATCCTCTTTCCTTTTACTGCAGATGTCAGCCTGCCTCCTGCTGTGTCTTTATCAGGATGCTCAAAGTCTTAGTAACACCATCTGCTATTTGAAATATCTCCTTTCATTGCAATAGCCTTGCAGAGACAAAGACGGACTTACATAAAGCTTGTGATGTTCACCAAGTATTGTTCAAAGTATCTTCTCTGAGGACAGCGAGCAAATGAGGATACAGCGGCAACAGCGTTCTTTCAGTTATTCATTATCAGATACGTTTCACATAGTCTAATCAGTTGGTTTTACAAATAATAGCGCTAAATTTAATTAAAACAAAGTGCTTTTCTGTTTCATATGCTTAGAGGATTGAAAATAACGAATACAAGATCTGAAGCCACTTGTTTATGAAGCAGCACCGCTACCTACCAACAAGCACTAAAAGTCATCTCTGAGAATTGATTAAACCATTTTTAAGAAGAAGGAACATGCTGTCTGAAAAGCAAGACTTGCAAACGTGCCACTTTGAAGAAATCAACGGTATGACACTGTAACAGCAATTTTACAAAGTGGACTCTTTAATAACTTTTTTCATTTAATAACACTGTTCAAGTTATTAAATAGCCGTCGTATTTGTGGTGAGCAGCATTATCAAAACCTCATAGTACTCTATGAGCAATTTTACACAGTATACTACAGGCTATAAATATATTGACATTTTTATAAATGCATATATATATATATATATATATACACACACACACACACACACACACACACACACACAGTGATAATGATAAATAATTTTAATAATAATAACATTTATTTTTATATATATTATATATGTAAAGGTATTATGTATAGTTTAATGTTTTAGGGATTAATTTTTTATATATATATTAGAACTAATAAAATGACAAAAGCATATAGCAAGAGGACAAACTAAAAATCTAACAAAAAAATTGAAATATAAAATTATAATAATATTTATGAAGTTATTTATAGTTTAATACTTGTATTTTATTTAAAATACCAAAATAATTACCAAAATAATTACATATATACAAATACATATTGTTTTCGATTAGATTCTAATACTATATATAAACATTTTAATGTTTAAAAATGTTTATAAAACATAGTCTCCAAAAAAAATAAGTTTCTTGTGGGGGAAATTACTCCGTCATGATTTAAATAATAATTCCTAATGCATAAAATGTCATGATAAATTATCCTATCGACTTTGCAATGAACACAATATTCTAATTCTTACAATATATTTATAATCTATGATGATTAAACAGGCTTATCTGGTAAGAACAGAGAAGTGGCTTGGACACACTTCCAGTTTCACCTCTGCTTATAAGCCATAAACATTCTCACCACTTTCTATACAGGGTAACCATTGAGAGCGTGTTGACCAGCTGCATCACTGTCTGGATACGGGAACTATAGTGCAGCAGACCCCAAGACCCTCCAGCGGACAGTGAACACAGCTGCAAAGATCATCTGTGCCCCTCTTTCCTGGACATTTGCCTTGCGCGATGCTCCAGTAAAGCTACCAGTATCGTGAAGAACCCCACCCTTCCAGCTCCTACAATCAGGAAGATGGTACCGGAGCATCAGAACCTGCTCCGCCAGACTGCTCAACAGCTTTCCCCCCAGGCTGTGAGAGCCCTGAACTCTAATCCCCCCTGCCCCTCTCTGAAACCCCATACAAACCCCTACCTCCTGAAACACGGACCATCTCATCCCCCTCCCTCCCAACCTTAGCACATCACAGGAAAAAACTGTCAAACTTTTTTGTGCAATTCAAAGTGTGCTACACACAGGTGAGTGGGCCTGTACAAACCACCTGTAGTACACACTCTCCTCTATTTGCACTAGACACTTTTCACACATTACTATGTGTACATAATCCCACAAAAGACTCAGTAATATATGTATGTTTACATGCTCACACACTAAAAATTATCTTACACTCTTCCCCAGGCAGCTTGACTCACAATGTTTCTCTTTGCACATGTACAGTATTTGCGAAGCATTTGTACAGTTTGTATTATTTAGTTTATGTATAGGTAACCATTTTTATATATAGCATATGTATAGCCAAAATCTGTCAGTTGGTTAGCTGTGTATAGGTTTATACTGTTTTACTTCATTGTTGTATGTCTGTATTCATGTAGCACCGTGGTCCTGTGAGGCACGACATTTCGTTCCACTTTATGTCCATACAAATAGCGGGATGACAATAAAGCTCAACTTGTCTTGACTTGACTTGATAATCTAATTTTGTTTACACTCAATAAACCAAATTCAAGTTCTGGGCGTCACATCATCAGCAATTAAATCGAGATTAAACTCAAACGGGACCCTAATGATAATATAATTCATAACAACTGAATAATCAGTCAGTGCAAACCCACCAAAAATAAATCACTCACATTGTAGGCAAAAAAGCTGGAAGCACCAGTCTATGACACATTTTAGAGTACTCTATAGTTTTCTGCTTGTTAGACTTGTTAATGCATATAAGCTCGGCGTACACGGCACAGCAGAATCTTTACCAACTGGCACTCTTCTATCGCAGCGTGATATATACTGCCATCCCTATGTCTTATCTTTATTTTTATTCAAAAGACCATGAAATTAACCCCCCCTGCATGCATCGAATGTGAAGATAATGCTCTCGGAAAAGATAGTTTGCTCTGTCTATTCTGTATGCAGCTGCTGTAATGAACTGTACACTTGTAAAACATCGGTTTGAAGCGTGTTTGTGCATGCGAATGCGTTCATGTGCGTATCTGTGACCTGCTTACTAATGCGTGGGAGCATACGCTTAACAAGTCAATGCCTAATGGAGCATTGACTCATTACTAGTGATTTTTATTCCTATGGCTGTTCACTCAATTCAGATATATTTGGAGGGAAAAAAACAACAACTCAGAGGTGACCGGAAACAACGTCCGAATTTTGCCCCGAGCTGCTGGCGTACTGTATTATGCTGACTTTGGGAACTGTGCAACTCACCGTCCATCCGCCTCCATCAGTAGTCATGTCACAGAAGACCTGGAAGCCTGCTGGGTAATGTGTGGGGAACACAGAGTAGATACCATCCTCTTTTTGCCCGCTGGCATAGATGTCACTGCAATCCCTGGGTCTGGAACCTGCCAGAAGATACGACATGCCAGCAGCATCAATCTACATTACATGCCAAGCCATAACTGCATCTGTTTTTTTTTTTTTTTGAGAAACCCATTCAAGGCACGGCGTGAGAAAAGAAAGCTTCAGACTTTAAATCTGTCATCTCACACCTGCTGTCTAAGCAGTGGCATGTCTCTTTCACACTGCTAGAAAGCTTATGAGGGAATAGGTGTGAAACCATTCTAGGGCTCATTAGGGCTGGCTGGAGACTTGAGACTATGTGGCTAATGAGGAGGGTTTTTTTACCTTCTCCACCGGCACAGCCCTTGGGCCGGACGCTGTGCACCGGAGCCCTCTGCAGATCTGCCTTGAGACGGCTCTTGATGTTTCCGGTTTCCTTCTGCATGGAGCTGAGTGCGTCGCTCACAGAGTTCACCACTTTCACCATGTTGATCTGGCTCTCCGACAGCAGCTGGAGAGAGAAACCAGGGGAAAGTTTGAAGGACAGAGAATAACACACATGTTCCATCAGGCTCCTGTATTTATGTTCAGATATTTCACTTAAATGGCAATGAAAAGATCCTATTCATTGCCATTAAAGTGAAAATACTGAACCTACACATAGGAGCCTGATAAAAATGCTCATTTTAGAAGAAAATTTCAAACAGCACTTAGAGGCTTTTGCATCTGAACTCTTCATATATGTTTACAAAAATATATAATTAAAATATATAATGTATTATATTTATAGTTTAATGTGTTAATAGTATTTCATTAAAATGAAAAGCACTCATTTAAATTAAAATACTGTATTTCAAACAATAAAATATGTAACCAAAATGCTCTTTTTAAATATATAGTTTTATATAAAAATAAAATTACTATATATAAACATGCACGTCCTGATTTTGCTGAGTTAGATGTGTTCCTGGGTCAACATATATTGTTGACCCTGGATCAACATTTTAATCCAAAAATGTAATCTTGACCATTTCCCTACACCTAAACCTAACCTTAACCTTGAGTAATCCCTAAAATCAGAGGAAATGATAGATGAATGACACTGATGTACAAGCAACAAACACTGATTGTAGGCCTAAACTTTATAAACTTGTTCTTCAAATCTGATTGGTTAATAACAATGTTGTTCCAGGGTCAACAAAGATGTTGACCCAGGAACATGTCACACTTGGTAAAATCAGGTTCTGCATATAAACATATTTTAATGCTTAAATTACTCTTTATTTATAGAAATAGACGTGACAGATACCACAAAGTACTGCAAGAGCTGTAGAGCAGACGGCTCCTTATGCTTTTGAATCACTCTCGCGAGCGGCCCTTTGATGTTATACACCGATCGATCTGTGCAGCGCCGCTTCAAATCCAACACACATATGGCTAATGGTTCAACGTGCCAAATGGTTCACACGATTCGTTCAAAACGTGCATTAATGAATGAAATACCACTGTGTTGCTCGGACAGTTCTGCTTTGTCTTTATATTTTAAAAACAGATAACATTGTGTCTAAAATAACACAATGGACCCTTTTCACAAGACTGTGATGACGCATTTAACGGTCACCAGCATCTTAAATCCTCAAAAGTGTTTTTATATTTGTATTATTAAAAAAACTTTGTACAGTTATAACACTATTCTTTGTATTATATTACCTTTGCATCAAATTACAAAAAAATAGTTTATGCTAATGCTAGGGTGTTTCTAATACAGCGTCTAGGGGAGGGACGGTAAATTTGACATCGTTTGCTCTTCTGGCTGCCGTTATCAGTCTCTCTCAAGTTTTTTATTTTATTGAAAGTCATGAAAACACTATCGTAGAGTTTTTATTTAGCTATTTGAACAAAATGGGAATGCAAAAAATATATTTGTGGAACTCTCCCATTCACTGCTCTTCAAGTTCACCCAACCATGACGACTTCCACTGCTGAGAAACACGGAAATGTGAAAAGGGTCCATATTAACTTCTTACATACTGAACTGTTGTATAAGATCAGTATCACATTTGCACTCGTGTAATATTTCTCAGCTATTTGATGTACTTATGAGACAAAAACTCAAACAGGGGCATTTTTGCCCCATATCTTGAATTGCAGGGACATTCTAACTACATTCTCTCGGCTCCATCACGCAATGAGTTGTTGCCCTGCCTCATATTTGTCATCAATCAACTGTGTGAAATGTCAGATGACCCACATAGGTCTGGGGCGGGGCAAGTGCGTTAATAACACACAATCACACACACACATGCAATACATACACAATCACGTCTACTGTTAATTTTTTTTAATGATTACAATGTATGTTCATAAGTCCCTTATGCACATCAAAGCTGAATTTATTTGATAAAAAAATGCATTAACCACAGCAATATTATGAAATAATACAATTTAAAATAATTGTTTTCTGTATGAATATATTTAAAAATGTAATTTATTTCTGTGATGCAAAGCTGAATTTTCAGCATCATTACTTCAGAGTCGCACGATCCTTCAGAAATCATTTTAATATGCTGATTTGCTGCTCAATAAACATTTCTTATTATCAAACCGCTTTTGCCGCTTAACATTTTTGTGGAACAATTACTTGCTGCTGAAATCACGTTGCGTCATACCTGGTTTGGACATGATTTCTGTGGCGTTTCCATGCCATTATAACAGAGCTTTGGTTAACTTTGGCCTTTCCTAAAAGCCGGGCTTAAACAATAACAACAATGGAGTCTCTGTATCAGCATGTGGTCCCCGGCACTGCATTAAAGTAAAAGGTGCACTCTGCTGCACAACAGTTTAGCAGGCTCACAGCCAGCGGCTCTGGAAACCGCTCGGTTTGAGTTTCCCAGACAGCTCTCTTTATTGCCTGCATCAGCAAAGCCGTTCAGGTCACCTCGATGGGGAAAAAAAACTTGATTCTAAGTGAGGCAAACTGTGCGCCTTTCTCCAAGGACAGATCTTCGTGTCTCACATCAAACATCATGAATCAACGTGGCACTGAGGATGTAGGAAGCTCAGTTGGCGATTAGCAAAAATTAGCCCTAAAGTGAAGCTTGTTTTCCTATGACACATGAAAGCGTAAAGCTCTCCTTTCGGGTGTAAACGAGCAACGAGTTCTTTGAGAGTGTGTCATTAACACGTCTGCATGTGCATATGTCACACTGCAAGATAAGTAGGAGCTGGTGCATGCATGCGTGTGTGTGTGTGTGTGTGTGTGTGTGTGTGTGTGTGTGTGTGTGTGTGTGTGTGTGTGTGTGTGTGTGTGTGTGTGTGTGTGTGTGTGTGTGAACTCGCTTGAAGTTGATGACGGCTGACGCACTGAACGGATGGTCAGGACATTAGCACTCGCAGCTCTCAAAACGCTGCCATAGCAACACGTCTATCATTACGAGGCCATCCAGCATCAAAAGAAAAAACATAATGTCCCCAAAAGTACAATGCACTCCATGCTATAACCTCTAACTAAACCCGTTTTTTAAATGGCTCGAACCTCTTGGCATACACTCGACAGGACACAAGACCTCAGTCACCACATCTACACTAAACATCCTCTCTTTCATTAAAGCACACAGCAGGAAACTACTAATTAAAAGATCCAGGCCTTCAAAACTCACCTTGAACTATCAATTTCAAAGACTGTGTTTGGAACAGAATACATTGTTTGCTGCATGTTTTAACAAAGATGTCAGTATGTCAACAGTAGCCATTATTTCATGATGGATGTTTTGATGACTGTTTACATATATAAACATATTTGAGTATTAGTTGGAATTTGCTCATATTTGTAAACACATCAATATTCCTTTTTCTCAAAAATGTAAAACATCTGGCATTTGCCTGTATTTATCAGAATTTGGGAGCATGTAAGCACCTAATTTTGAATATTGAATTATTTTTTATTATTTATTGGTGTATTTGTATGAATTACTATTAACATGAACATTAAAATAATAATAATAATATTTTTTTCATCTTATTTAATTATTATTATTATTTATTTTATATTTATTTGAATATCCACATATCCAAACAATGGCCAAACAAAGGTCAATTTGGGTGCTTTTAAATACTGACAGTTGAAAAGTAACACTATTGAAGAACATTTGTTGAAATTAGGAGTTATTATTATTTATTGAAGTTTATAAGTTATAAATAAATTATTGTGTGTGTGTGTGTGTGTATATAATATATATATATATATACACACATATTAGGGGTTGGCTGATTAGACTAATCGACTAGTCGACTTCAGTGCTCTGCCATGACGCTTAAGCTTGAAGTCGACTAGTCACTGGTCCTATAGAGGGCACAATAGGATAATAAATCCACATTTACGCTCCGTTTCCAAACAGTTAAAATTACAAACTAATTCATACTCTGAATGCGCTCCACAAGACATGTGTGATTATATTACTGGATGCTGGAAATTGGCAGAATGCAGGTTTTAAACAGTTTATTGTACAGGTAAGTTAATCACGTTCTAATCTAATGTGCTGCTGCACTGTAACGCACACACATAGGCTACAGACAGTCGCGCGCACAATACATCACGCGCAGATCTCGCGCACAGAATCATTCAGCGCGAAAATGTATTGTCAACACTGTTCTGTGATTTCTCTGTAAAATAGCTTAGAAACTGAGAAGTTCAAGCATATATTTCTTAATAACTAAATCCCACAGCTTCACTACTAGTAGAGAGACGCTGTCAGGTAGAATTAATTCACACGCAACCGCTCTCACTAATGCATTCATTCATATGAATGTAATCTTTACTGTACTACTTATCTGTATCTGATTTAGAACGAGCAGGAATCTGTGAGAAATATAACGACCCAAAGACTAAAGAACTGATAAAAATAAGCTGTTATAGGAGCAATAGTCATGTGGGCAGCGCTGTGTCATATTTCATAGCTGTGCACAAGGCGTTTGTCACAGCTCCAGATTTATTTGTTCATTAATGACGTCATCAGCGACTAGTCGACTTCGACTTGACTTTCATCACATAAAAGTCGTTCAACCCCTAATACATATATATATACATATAAAATTATGTAAAAAATATATATTTTTTATTTTATAAAAAAAAATTTATCAGTGTATATCCAAACAAAGACAATTTTGGGTGATTTTAGATACAGACAGAAGAAACTAATTTTATGGTAAAAATTTATTATTTATTTTAAAAATTATTCATGAGTATATTATGGAAATGCAAAATAATAATAATAATAATACATTAGTATAATTATCATTTTAATATTCACAGGAACATAATTTTCATTTTTATCTGTGAATGTCTAATCAAAGATTATTTTAGGAGATTTTAGACACAGGCAGATAAAAAGTCAAGCTATTGAAGAAACACATTCAATACAAAATGACACTCAAACATTTCATAAATATTAAAACCAAGGTCATTCTTCTCTTGTTTTATTGTGAATGAGAATTAATGAGTTAGCCAAAATACTGCTCAAAATTCCAGCAAAATATACTGCAAAAGTGCATCTTAAAGCTGCAGTCCGTACATTTTGCCTCTTTGTCGCCATCTCTGTTTGAACGCCTGGAATTGCAGCTGTGCGGAATTGTCTTTCTGGCATGGGCTGTGTTCTGGAACGGCTGCAGCGCGTATGAATATAATGTTTTGAGGTGAATGTGTAGTTGTCAGTCATTGCACCGGTGTGGATATTTACTGTACTTCGCAATCACAGATTCTAGCCTATGTCTTGGAATATATGACCCAAATAAGAATTTCCACCGTATATTGTCATCTGAACAAGTAAGTAACAAGTCTGCCACGTTTGTTCTGCCCAACTGAGGAAAAAAGCATTACAATAATATTGCGCTACCAAAGGTGATTTAATCTAAAGATCGGTTAGCTCATATCACATCAAACCGCGCAAAGTATTATTATTGTTATACTTTATCCTCAAATTATTAATGTTGACATAATCAGCATTGCGTGACTATGGGTAGGCTACAGTGTGCATTAGTGTGTAGATTTCAATTTCTTTATCTCTAATTGTCATACCATTCGAATTTCATATTAAGAAATTATTTTAACCCCAAATTTAAAGCAAACTATGCTCCCTTCGAACTGGTTTTCTTTAAAAGTCAAATATTGTGTAATCCCAGGCTATCTGTATTCAGAAGCACATTTAAAACTGGAATATAATTTAATTTAATTCACATGTGTTTGAATGAAACACACCGCCATCAAAATGATGCTTTTAATTAATCTAGCTGCTGTGAGAAAACTCTAAACGATCTGCCACCTGCAGGATCCTCACATGCGATAGTCTATTAGCCGGGAAAACTTCTTTATGTTTACAGACGTGACATAATGACTCAGTGCCATGCTCGAATCTCCCGCGAAAACCTACCCGTATCACTCAAAATAGAAAACATTATTATAAGCTAACCGTTGTGAATCGGGCTAAAGTAAGGCGATAGTTTTGAACACTGGCTGGTTATGTACTTGCTCAAATATTGATTTCGGGTCATTTGTAACTAAAAAAAAGTTACGGACACCAGCTTTAAGTGTTTCCAGAAGAAAAATTGTACAAAACAGCATGCATGTCTTCAATTTATTTAGATCATGCTGATTACATTTATGCTAGATAATTAATTTAAACTTTAACCTGAAAATTATATACATGTAAACAACAATAACACCACATGACCTCATCATCACATTGTATCTGCTGCATCTCAGAAATAAAAGCCATTTTTAATCCAATTTTGTGTAAAAATGTCTTACAATTTGGCCATCCAATCAAATAACGACTCAAAGAAAGAGATATATTGTTATTATTTCTGGATTGAATATCAATGTAATTGGAAGATCAAGTCAACCGCACTTCATTGTGGGATGTCATATTCCACACCGTAAACTCTGGTTTATAAGACAAACGTTGCAGGTTATGCCGGTATTTTATACCTGTATACATGTACTGTATATTGCAGAAACAGCAAGAGCGCTAAGGTAGTAAGCTAGGTACAAGCACAGCCAATGTAACAGCATGGTACCGGCCATATTAGCACTCACTGACTGCACATCTACCCGAGGTCTGTATACGTTCATCGCTCTAAAACCGTGTTAAGAGATGATGGAGGAAAATGAACTGAGGTTAAGAGTCTCATGCCAAAACATTTTAGCAGATAAAGAGACACAGATAGCCCCTCTTTTAAATAAGTGCTGCCTGGCCCATTTTGTCACATCCAGGCTGGACCAGGACATCAATGGCATAAACATTATTTAAAAGGAATTTGCTTCCTGTTTGAGGGGCTTCCATTAATCACAGACACATATTCCAGCACGCTTCCTCCGCAAGACTCCATATCATCAATAATCTCGCCAACAGAGTATACATCCAAGTTTGGAACACAGCTCTCAGTTTTGGAAATGACTGATGATCGATCAAAGGCGAAAGATTAATAAGCGCAATCGAACAGGAGGAGACCAAAGGGAAAAATTGTGCTGCTTGCTGACACATCAAAACTTTCTTAGAATGCAAATGACTGAAACACAAGATTCTGCACTCATGTCAACTCAACGTTCCTATAGATTGTGCATTCATTTTAAATGATCTGGTTCTACAATAGCTTCAGACAATGCTGCTGTTAAGTTATTTCAGGCTTAATTTCATAGCGATGTCAACATGTACCTATAAATTATAATATAAAATGGCCATAAAAGTATTTGGACACCTTTGAACATATAAGTCATGCTTAAAATGTATGAATGTCATTGCATCAAAATAAGTGATATCTACAAATAAAATTCTGCTAAAGCTTGGAATAAACTCAATTTTTTCAATTCGTTTTTAACTAGATAGATAGATAGATAGATAGATATATATTAATTCTAGATGGAAGTTATTTTGTTAAGATTTTTTTTGTGTGAGATTAGTGTTCAAATATTAGTAAATACTATACTCAAAAATGTACAACAAAATTAATTAATACAAACATAAATAAACAAAATATGACTATATAGAATATAATCCAGATTACAATTAGAAATTATAGAGATTGAGAAGAATTGAGGCAGTTCTGAAGGCAAAAGGGGGTCCAACCCGGTACTAGCAAGGTGTACCTAATAAAGTGGCCAGTGAGTGTGTATATATATATATATATATGTGTGTGTGTGTGTGTGTGTGTGTATAATGTAAAATGAGTGACAAAAATTATGAAAATTATAATAATAATAACAATAATTTTCTATAATCTCCTTTTTTGTGTCACAGGTTATTTTCAGAGAGTTTAGGGTTCTTTTGAAAGAGAGTGAAAGCATATTTAAATAAATAATTAACAACGTCGTTGTCCAGGCATAACAACAGTCACAAAAAAGTTAAGTCGAAGCTGATCTTTCATTCGAGACACCATCCTAGCGTTTCACGGCAGACGACAGATCTGATTTTGCCAGGAGAAAGTGGAAAGTGTCAGCATGTATTAATTTCAAAGTCTGGCTGACAGATGAGTCAACATTTCCTTCCTCACCCACCTTCCAAAGCAAAGGGCAAAAGAAAGTGGTCTCTTTGCCAAAAGTTTATCGTACAGAATAAAAGTCTGCAAGCTTCTCCATTCACAGAGCAATCTCCCCAGGCAACCGCTCTAATGAGACTACACTCATAATTAACAAGAGAGTTTTAATAAGGTCCTGTATCAGGACTAATAAGTTGTCCTGCTGGACCAAATGGGGTTTAAAAAAAAAGACTGTCAGAGGGTACCTGCCCTTTACAAAATCCCGGTTTCATGACATACTGAACATTGGTGTTAAGATGCTGTTAAAGTGGAATACTGAGGTGCAAACTACTTCCCCAAATGCATGTTACTGATCTCGTGCCACCTCAGATGTGCTGCCAACTCTGCAGCCGTGGCAGTGACCTAGTTGTGAGTGCTCCGGTCTTAACGAGGAGAGGGAGATGGCAGGTGCTTGTGCTTTATGCCGGAAATAAATTATATTCCATGAAAGTTAACAACGTGCAACTATGTAAAAATGCTGACTTTGCAATAGAAATACAGAGATTCAAATTTGATTAATCACTGAATTTAATAGATCATGCTCTTAAAAATAAAGGTTATCTATTGGTACCTATGGCTCCAGAAGAACCTTTAAAGAAATGGTTCACCCAAAAACTAAAATTGGCTGAAAATCTATTCACTCTCAAGCCGTCCAAGATGTAGATGAGTTTGTTTCTTCATCGGAACTGATTTGGAGAAATTTAGCTTTGCATCACTTGCCCACCAGTGGATCCTCTGCAGTGAATGGGTGCCGTCATTAAGAGTCCAAACAGCTGATAAAAACATCACAATAATCCACAAGTAATCTACACCACTCCAGTCGATCAATTAACGTCTTGTGGAGTTAAAACAGCATGTTTGTAATAAATAAAGCCATCATTAGGATGTTTTAGCTTTAAACTGTCACTTCTGGGCAAAATACAAGTTCATACAAGTAAATCCATAAAAACAATTCCTCCAGTGAAAAAGTCACATCAAAATCCACCAACATATTTGTTTAGAACTGTTTGCGCTTGTAAATGGTACTTGATCTGTGCATATTTCAAATGAGATGACTTGTTCACTAGAGAAAGCAATATTATGGAAGCAATGGTTTTAAAGGAACACTCCACTTTTTTGAAAATAGGCTCCTTTTCTAACTCCCCAAGAGT
Source organism: Ptychobarbus kaznakovi (assembly GCA_027422405.1). NCBI lineage: Eukaryota > Metazoa > Chordata > Actinopteri > Cypriniformes > Cyprinidae > Ptychobarbus > Ptychobarbus kaznakovi. The sequence goes on along the minus strand of CM049810.1, from coordinate 20,165,411 downwards.
TAAACAGTAGAGTTTTACCATTTTCAAATGTCCATTTAGCCAATCTCCGGGTCTGGCGGTAGCACTTTTAGCGTAGCTTAGCAAAGATCATTGAATCTGATTAGACCGTTAGCATAAAGCTCAAAAATGACGAAAGAGTTTCGTTATTTTTCCTATTTAAAGCTTGACTCTTCTGTACTAAGACTGACGGAAAAATTAACATTTTCATTTTCATTTGCCGGAAGCGCTTGCCAGATGGCAGTAAAATGAAAAGATGGTTACCGGGGTGATTTGAGTCTTTGATGATTTTAGCAGCTCTGCTTTTGCAGCGTTTGAGGTAGATGTCCTGCAGAGAGGGGAGAGCAGACCCTGAGATGCGCTCAGCTAAGCGCACAACTCTCTGCAGAGCTTTGCAGTCCTGGTTTGAGGCGTTACCATACCACACTGAGATGCACTGAGTCAGTACACTTTCTATGGCCCCTGAATAGAAAGTTTTCAGGATAGCTGGTGAGACCCTGAATTTCCTCAGCTGTCGCAGATGGTACAGTCTTTGCCTGGCTTTCTTAACCTGAGTCTGAATGTGTGTAGTCCAAGTCAGGTCCTCGGAGATGTTTACACCGAGGTACTTGAAGCTGCTCACCCTCTCCACAGGGGTCCCACTGATCATAAGAGGAGTGTAGGGCCGCTGCTGTCTCTTCCTGAAGTCCACGATCAGCTCTTTAGTTTTGCTCACATTCAGAGAGAGACAGTTGTCCTGGCACCATGATGTGAGTCTCTCTACCTCATCCAAGTATGCGGCCTCGTCATCGTTGTTAATGAGGCCCAGAACCACAGTATCATCAGCAAATTTGACAATAGAAGTGGAGCTGTGAGAGGACACGCAGTCGTGGGTGTAGAGAGAGTAGAGCAGGGGACTCAGGACACAACCCTGTGGGGCTCCTACGTTCAGGGTGATGGAGTTTGAGGTGAACTGGCCTACTTTCACCACCTGAGGTGAGAGTATAACACTCAGATCAAAAGCATGCAGACTCATGCAATGTTACACAGTGGTAACATTCTGTGGAAGTTATGCTATAAAAGTGGCATATTCACTCCAATGTGTCGCCATGTTCCCCGTGTTCTAGTTTCTCGGGAGCACTGAGGTGGGATAATGACTAAGGAGGCCTGGATTCAGCCAACTTCATTAATGATCCAGGGCTTCTGCCGAGTCAGATCGCTAGCACCTTGGGATCCACAAAAGAAACCTTTATCCATCCTTCAAAGATGCCCTGAGGATAGATTTACTTAGCATCTCTGCAATTACATTGTCACTGGAATAAATAAGCCTTCTATTGATCAAAGGTTGAGCATTTGATTTTTGCACCACTAGTGGTGAAAACTGGAATTGCAAAAATAAAGAGATTCCAAACTGTCTGTGTGTGTGTGTCTCTCTGTGTGTGTGTGTGTGTGTCTGTGTGTGTGTGTGTGTGTGTTCCCAGGAGGTCTCCCATCCAGGTACTGACCAGGCTCAGCCCTGCTTAGCTTCAGTGGGAAACCGGTCTTGGGCTACACGGTGATATGGCTGCTGACAATGATGTAATGATGCCTATTGTGATTTACTTGAGCTTACTTTATATAACATCAAATCCACTATTTTCTAGTAAGCACTGAGCAGATATTGCATTTAATTTCATCTGTAGAGGGTTAGTAAACACAGGTTATAGACAAATCTAATCATATGAGCTCAGGATATCATGGTATATCTGTAATTAAGTTTTGAAATTACCCTTCAGAACTTTCATTCGGTATTCTTGTAATTCCGCTCAATGGCCTCATATTTGCTTTCAGATTTATCCTGCGGTTTTCAAGGAGAGAGTGTGCAAACCAGTTTATAGCTCCCATCAAGCTAACCACGACAAGCGTATGTGTCCCTTGGGCTGAGAAACCCATCCATATCATGAAGTTATCTCTGACTCTGTGATAAATAATAAAAAGCTCCTATGATATTACCAGGCTGTATAGTCTAAACTCCACAAGGCTGAAGAATACAACCCCCTTTTCTCAACCAATCATCCCTATCGGTGGGGCTGTGTTTTTATTGTCTGGCCGAGGGAATCTAATGAAAGCATGGCCCTAGTCTAGTTTACTGGCTGAATTCATAAACCGCTGATCTGAATGTAGGGGCAGCAGATCCCATCTGTCTCTCATTCTGTCTCCTGCGCTCCAGAGCCAGGTCTGAAATGATGCTATCGCATATCAGACACACAGAACACCTACGCCACTTTAACAAATATAAAAAAACTATGGACTATTACACCATAATTTACACAATTTAACAAGGGATTTGACTGATCAGACTTTTAGTAGATAATCAAGACATCCCTATAACAAAAAGGTGTTTAAAAAGTACTATTATGAGATACTAGGAAACAGAAATAGCTGATTTGATAAAATATATAATATAATATACTGGTCAAAATATATAAGACAGCTATGAACTGTAAATATTTTACAGGAAAAAGCAACACAGCCGAAGCTCGATTAAGCATTTTGAAATATATAAACATTGTCATAGACAGACAACTGTATGCAATATATATTTATAAAATACATTTGAATATAAAAAATGCTACTATAAATATTATGTAGATATATTACATAATATGCATATATGGCAAAAGCTAAATGTTTTAAAATAAAATATATGTAAAACATTTTAGAATATTTGTGGATATTAAATGAGATGTGCAATATTCTATTATATTAAGCTATATTAATAGTAATATATTAATATCATTTTTTATAAGTAAAATGTTTTTCAATAAAAAGCAGCGCAGCAGAGTTTTAATAAAGCACGTTAAAATATATACACACACAGACAACTGTACGTAATATATTTTATAATATTCCTGGATATAAAATGATTATGTAATACTTAGGACTGTAAAATCGATTAATCAAAATGAATCCCATCCAAAATAGAAGTCTCTGTGTTTACATAATATATGTGTGTGTACTGTGTATATTTACATGTATAAATATTTCAGAAATATAAGTTATATATGTATATTTTTATATAAATCATATATAAATATGGTAAATATTTTTAATAGTAAAATATGGTAAATCATTTTAAAATATGGTAAATATTTCCTAAATATATACATGTGTGTGTGTGTGTGTGTGTGTGTGTGTGTGTGTGTGTATGTTTGTTTACATATATTTGCTTTTATTTTAAATGTTATTAATCATGATTAATCTATTTTACAGCCTACTAATATTATATAGAGTAAATATATGTCATATATAACAATACATATATATATATAGTTTAATATAACAATAAATATATGTTATATGTTTAATATAATATAATATAGCAAAAGGAAAACATTTTGCCTTAAAAAGTGGCACAGCCGAATCTCAATAAAGCACATTCAAATGGGTCTATATCTCTTAAACAGACATCATCAGGTCGACTGAATTCTCTGCTATAAATTTCTTGTGGTGTGCCACATCGAATAAAGTCCTCCACTGTTTGACACCACTGAGCTCCAATGCATTTTGTCATCTCATCTTCAAATGCACAGTGAAAATGAGGCGTGTGCCTAGTGGGGATGTTGGCATACGGCTGCATAGTGTGAGGTCGATCCCCCGCTAGTTCACGGGCAAGTCACTTCCCTCAAGTTTCAATAAAAAAAAAAAGAGATGAAATAAAGGTGGAGCCGTTCACCACATGGGAAAAGCTCATAAAGAGCTTTAATATGCCAACAACATATTGGCGGAAGAGATAAATGGTATCTTGTAATTCAAGATTTGTTGAATGTTTGAGAAACCTTAGTATTTCAGCCTCAAATTACTGTCAAGGATAAATAATCTCTCCGTCTGCTGTAATCAGTGAGTGTTACACTCAGTGAGTGTTACACTCATAAAGTGGGAGCTTGTCAGTGAGAGCTTGTGGGTGTGAGTAATTTTCTTTCTTGTGAGTCTCTCGTCTTTCAGTCTCTCGTCTTGACAATCCAGACGGTGCTGATGAAGGCTTTTATAATAATGAAGGCTTTTATAATAATGACGAAGCGGTATGGTGAAGGAGTTGAGCTATTTTAAAACTGCTATCAGTAAAAAGTAAAAAAAAAATGCTAAATGTGGTTTTCAGGTAGGTGTCAAGACCTGTTCACATGAAATGAGATGTCACACAGAAGCATTACATATTTCAAAGTTGGGTTATATTGAAAATGTGGAGAACTTGAATGGTGCACAACCACAAATATATTAAGCAGCAAAATCTTTTTTTTAACATGGATACTAATAGGAAACATTACAAAAAAATTGAGCAGCAAATCATCATATTAGAATGATTTCTGAAGGATCATGTGACACTGAAGACTGGAGTAATGGCTGCTAAAAATCTCAGCTTTTACTTTGGTCGAAATAGTTTTGGAGATTTGGAATCAATGACCGAAACAGTGGTGTTTAATTAGCATTTCTCTGACTGACTGTCTCAGTGTCTATTTTGTGCAGACAATGTGGATGAGTTACATCATCTAAACATGTCAGCTGTGTGGACACTAGTGCTGGATTGAAAATATGGATTTCTAGTTTTTAATCACTACTGGTATGGATTTTTTAATCTCAAGACTAATCTTCTAGTCTACTGATACTATGCTATTTCCTGTTGATGTGTGAACTTCACTAAATATTATTTGTAGCTCACCTGAAATCCAATAATCGCAATAAGCTTTGCTTCAAGATTCAAGATTTTTTATTCGTCACACACAATTATACAGAATATAACCAGCAGTGAAATGTAAGGTAACCAGCATTGAAATGCACATTCTTTGTGCTTTCTTACTTTTTATATGAAGCAAAGTTTCAGCCTGAAAAATCCTGTCAACCTGTCAATTTTATCATGAAATACAAACAATAATTGTGGTTTTGACGATAGCGCTTCAGTTCAAATGGCATGTGAACCAATGTTCTCTTCCTATTTACTTACTACTAGTAATAGCACTAAATAAAAATGAATAAACATCAGAAAGTATGTTGAAAGAAACCATGTCTTTTTCTATATATCTCTTGCACATGGCACTATTAACACCAATGGAAAGCAGACGGCAAACCAAATTTAGAATAGCTGTTCCATTATAACCAGGCACATATCCAGACCAGTGAGGTGAGTGAGCCGAGTCAGGTACCTGGAACGCAGTCGTTGGGCAATGCTGTACAGTCCCAGCAAAGTATGCCAGATCACATAGTGTGCAGCATTACTCAACAACCACAAAATCAGAACCAGCCTGAAAAATGGTCACATTTGCATGGTTAACTAATTTGCATAAATCTTTTAGTGAATCAGGTGCTAAAACAATGCAAACAGCGCATGCAAATTAAACAGCACTATCAACGGCACCATTCATTCATTGTGAATCCTCCCAGCATTGTTGTATTTTAAAATCTTGTTTTCTAAGTTCTTCATGCCAGAAATTCAGACTTGGTACACGCTGGAATTTGGCTTTGTGGATAACGCAACAACTACAAGGGACAAATCAGCCTGTTTCTTCAGGTCTCCACTTGGAGTGAAATTTCCCAAACTAACCTGAATAAGCCGGCCCTGTTCGGTCTGCAGAGTGCTGAGCTCCTGTCCGATGTTGCTCTGGCCTTGCCTCAGTGCGTTGTACTCCATCTTCAGCTGACTGGCATGGGCGGACAGCTTGGCCACCTCCTCAGCCAGTTTAACAAGCAGAGCCCGATCTTGCCCTTTCACTGACTTCAGATCAGTGTCATGGTCGGTGAGAGAGTGCAGCAGTGAGGTCTGCACACCCTCCAGACGCAGGAAGTTATTGTTGTAGTCAGGGCAGTTGGGGTCAATGAAGATGTTGATGCGGGAGCCGTCACCTCTCTCGATGGTTACCAGGGCATTAGCCTCATCCTGGTTAGTGCTGATGAGAGGGGGGCCGTCCGGGCCACTGGGTGCTTGATAATGGTTCATCAGAAGGATGATCCCAGTAACTGTGACAGCCAGTAACACAGCAACAAAGAGCAGGATGGTGCATAGGAGATAGCTACAGCTCATCCTCTGTAGAAAAATAGAAAGAACGAGACGCATTAGTACACAGAAATAAAAGACAAGTCTGAAAATAAGAATTAAAATGACCAGCACGTCATAGACAGACGGAAATGTGTGCTTTTTTTCATTTTAATCTTAAATACAACTCCGTAAAGCTGATGCATAAGTAATACACGCCGATTAAACTTGCAGAAGGCCATATCAAATCTGACATACACCGATAATGCAGATTCAAAAGTAGGTTCCCCACAACTGCAGCTTACACATTTCTAAAAATCCCTGTTGAGCATTAAACATGCATGGAGATGCTTCTTGAAAGTTTAATCTGTTATTATGTAATACCTGAAGACTCCCGAATGCATAAATTCAGGCTTTTCACAAAGGTGTTTATAAAAGACGGAAAATAAATTGTATTTGCTCGGTTGCCTAAGACCTAATCATCATCCCTTGCTCCAGATAATTTAAGTCAGGATGATAGTATTCATAGCACATGAATGCAACCTCAACCAGTAGGAAACTCTGGATTTTCTCTGAGCCCGGACTTTTTGAATTGGGGATGTTTTGATAAAGAATTGTGGCGAATGCAAACTGATATTGGAGGTAATTAAATGTTTATTTTGAGTGCGCCGTTTGGTTTGCAGTGAATGCATTTATAATAGCTACAAAGCTAAAATACTACTCATTTAGCTTGTTTAAGAAGCAACTAAACGACATTCTCTGTGCGTTTTATCATTCTAGTTCTCCCACAGATAAATCATCAATTACACATAATGTGCATCATTTGCTCCTCATTATGTACTAGAGGTAATATATATTGTGAATATATGAAATTGCTCACATCATCATTATGACCTCTGGGGCTTTGAATCAGTATATAATTCTGTTCATGAATTTACATACCCTTTGGAGAATATGCAAGATGTTAATAATTTTAACAAAATAAGAGTTGTGATAAAAAAAATGCATGTTATTTTTTTATTTACTACTGTCCTGAATAAGCTGTTTCACATAGATGTTTACATAGAGTCCACCAAGACAAAATAATAAGTGAATTTCCATAAATGAACTAGTTCAAAAGTTCACACACCATTGAATCGTAATACTGTGTTGGAGGATCAACAACTGTTGTTTTGCAAGGTGTTCCTGAGTTCCTTGTTTGTCCTGAGCAGTTAAACTGCCCACTGTTCTTCAGGAAAAACACATTTAACTGAACCCTTAGCAGTGACTGTATGATTTTGAGATCCATCTTCTCACAATGAAGACAACTGAGGGAGGACTCGACTATTACAAAATACGCTCAAGAAGGAAACACAGCATTAAGAAACTTTGCAAACTTTTGAACAGACTGATGAGGATGAGATTATATTTTTTTCATTTAGTACTTTCGACTATGGATGTTTATGTTTACAAAATAAGTACACAATGTTTAACTAATAAAAAAGCTTTTCAAGAATATGAATTCAGAATACACTGTAAATTAGTGCTAGCATTTGAGAAAGAAAAATTATTACGTACATGATATGCTGATCAATAAAATCCAATTAACCACAAAAATAAAAATCAAATGTGAAAATTTTACTCCGAAATCTTAAGTAAAACATATAATTACAAAGAAACAGCAACTAACACATTAAACTAGTATGAAAACTGAAATAGTATGTTCTTGTAAAACTTGAAAACTGTTTATAGTGAAAACTGAAATAGTATATTCTTATATATATACACAGTATATATACATACACATACATACTTATATATACATTTCCATTTCCATTCTGTTTATTTAATTTCATTCTGTTCCATTCTGTATCACAAAATTGACAACCCTACTTTAAATGCATAAGACGCACCTTATTGTGATTGAGATGTATGTAAGCTTCTGTTCATCTTATTGTGCATTAAAAATGTAGCATAAAGCCAGAACCAGTGTACATTAGAAAGAGGAGTGACAGTACATAATTTGTGAACACTTTACACTGATTTCTGTGATTGCCCAGGGTCCGAACATAAACGACAAGATGAGCAGTGTTTCCTTTGAGCATCTAGGAAGGCAAATCCCCACAGGGCAAAAGACTAGAAACTACAGACATAACCATACAGCTCAATATTACGGTTTGGTTAAGTGCCCAGAGTTGACAACTCTCTCATCTACGCGAGTGTGTGCCAGCATGCGGATGTGCATGTGTGCTTTCGGCAACAAACGCACATATAACAACAAATGAAGTGAAGAACATTTAGTGGGAAACTAGGGAATGCCACGCAGGCACTGGAGAGGGCTTGCTTATCATTTTGCCATGTCTTTTTATTCAGGGGGAGCTGCATCGCTCGCCCCGCTGTTATACAAGTGCCACTTCAATATTCCACTTGACAGCGGGTGTCGGTCCCTCGCGTGAGCTTCGAGTACATTTTGTGTATTTATTTGTCGCACTTTTACATATATGCCAGAGTGACTCAATGCCCATGTGCAGTAGTGCCATTTATGATTGAAATTAAAACACTGACACTCAGACTGAAGCAGCGCACAGCTGCAATAAGATAATTACAGGGATCAGAAGTAAGAAATATTTAATATAGCCTACATATAAATTATATAATCTTTTTTGTGCTGAGGCCAGTGAATATGCTGGTAAACAGAAATTTGAACAATTGGCCTGACCACGTAAGCAGATATATTTCATTACATTTATAATTTTTAAATAAAAAAATACATTCATTGTTTTATACTTATTTGTAAATTATGAACTAAGTAATTAATAATACATAATTAAAAAATATTTAGCATATGTTTTTAAATATCATTTATTAGCATTTTTTTAAATGTAACTTTATCGTGTTTTTCATCAATTGTTAAACTTGCTTTATAAGAAACGAAAAAATGCAATAAAATAAAATGTCAAGCTACTCAATAAATGTATCCTAGTTGACAGGTTTAAAATGTTGACAAGCTGAATTTTTGCAATCATATGTAACAGAAAACCAAATGTTTGAGGCATTATAATGCATGTGCATGTTCAAAGAAGTAAGATATAGTGATGGCACAATTGGGCATGTGACAGTTAAACTATAGCCATAGATCAGATTTCTTCAACAGAGTATATCGCTAACAACACCAAGGTCATTGGTCTGACAGGAAATGCACGCACTGGAGAAGAAAAGAAAACATAACTCGAATGCACTTTAAGATTCTTTTGGAAAAAAAGCTTCTGCCAAATATGTAAATGTAAATGAGGTGGTCCTGCATTTCCATGTGGAGTTAAATCACCAAGTGCTGTACACTCGCATATATGCAAACACACACCCACAAACGCAATAAAAATCCATATACCCTCTGAGAAGTTGATTTAGCAGTCACTGCGGTGAATAACAGCCCCTGATATCATGCAAAAGTTCCAGTAAAACACATCTAAATTTACGATGCCTGTGTTCTGTCCCTGAGTAATGGATACATTATTTTGCAGAGAATATTGTATTTTCTTACTTGTGTGATAAAGTATATCTTTACAAGACACCTATGAACAAAAGCACAAGTGCAGCCCAGTGAAAAGGGCCTATTCCCGCACCGAGCGCAGGCATTGTCATATTTATTTTAAAGATAATTAATGTGCACAAAAGACTCCGGCCTACTTCATCATGCAGCAGCAGACGAGAGCGGTCTCAGATCAATTTGTTACAATAAAGCAACAATACCTGCTGTCTGCAGGAATTAGCCGGGCTTATATCTGACCCCTCCACTGTGAGCGTATCGCATACAGCCATGCGGCAACAAAGACGCGGGCGAGACCTGGCTTTTCCCTCCAGAGCAGCCCTGCGAGAAATCTTTGCCGACACAATGAGGCAGCAAGCATGTCTATTCTATGTACATGCGCACCATCAATCTTGCTCTTCTTCATTGTGATAGATCCTCTCTACGGGTGTTTAGGAGAAAAACCGAGGGCTCGTAAACATTCGGTCGCCGTTTCACGACCTGCATCTTAACTAGACGGCGGGCCCTGACCGTGGCCGTCTTCGGAGGCATCTACGCACCTTTATTTCCCTCTCACAGTCTAGTGGGCAGCAGGTATTCAGATGCCCCCTGAGCAGACAAAGGTTGAGATTAGAGGGCCATGCTTAGCTGAGCGCAGACAATATTTGATAAGGGCTTTTATCTGTCGCACTGAGACGAGGCTCTTGAATGAGAAGAGGTGAAACAGAGGAGCCGGTGAACAAAAACACCGCCACATTTTTTCCAACGCCCTCTTTAGACCTGTAAGACCCACAGCGGATCGACACAGATACCAGCCGCAGGAACTGAGAGGGAGGTCAAGCGCATTGACACGCTGGGAATGTCACATGACAGAGCGGTGATTGCTTATTCGGGGAGATGTAGGTGAGGTGTCAGGTTCTCCTCTTGACACAGGTTTCCGACAAAAGAAAATGCAAAAGAAAGAACGCATCGCCTGGCTAATTAATTAGTGTAAATTACAGGGATAGTTCACGCCAAAAATGTAATTTTGTCATTAATTAGTGTTAATTAATTAGTTAATTGGTGTCTAGAAAAGCGCTACATAAATGCAAATAATAATTATTTTTATTATGAATTACTCACCCTTATGTCATTCCAAACCTGTAAGACCTTCATTCATCTTCAGAACACAAATTAAGATATATTAGATGAAATCCAGGATCTTTCTGACCCTCCATAGACAACAACGCAACTACCACATTCAAGGCCCAGAAAGGTAGTAAGGACATCATTAAAATAGCTCTAAGATTTCATAAAAATATCCTCATTTGTGTTCCGAAGATGAACAAAGGTCTTATGGGTTTGAAACAACGTGAGGTGAGTAATTAATGAGAGAATTTTCATTGTTGGATGAACTATGGCCACATGCTACAACAGGAAGTTAATTTGGAATTTGAATGGGAAAGACAGAAAAAATATATAAAGTGAAATTCAAAATACTCAAATCTCAATACTCAAATTTAAATTAAAATTCTGCATCCTGTCGGCTACCTCAATTCAGACTTATTTTAAAAGGCTTTCTCAATTAAATTGTGAAAGGAGCACAACCTTGGTTTCCTCTAAAGTTTCAGGACACATCGAGGAAGAACCTTCAAGGATCCGTCCTAGAGGAGAGGGGCATCTAGTGGAAATCACATCAGCTAACCACTTGGCCGCCTCAGGGTTCTTCAGTTTTTTTTCGTCTAAAGAAATTTAAGAGAAACATCTGAGAAAAAGTTAAAATATAATTGAAGAACTCTATTAAGTCTCCAGAGCTATGAAAAAGCAACCGCCAAGCTATAAAAAATTTCCTACGGGTGGTTTCGCTCACCATTAGTTTAATTGTCGGTTATATACCAGTTGAGATACCAGGGAAAATGGTCTTCTCTCTGTTCCTGAAAAATGGGACTCTCTTTTTGGAAGGGGCGGCATCCTACCCTTGAGACACATATGGCTAAGAAAACCACCCTGAACCTCATTGCATTTGTGTGTCCTTCTAATCTTATAAATGCAGCTCTGCCAATTACAAACCATGAGACTGTGAAGTGCCTCGGGTTTATATTGGTTTTTCAATGAATGCATGTATTCTAAAGGGTTCTCAATACAATGAACAGCCAGCAAGGTTGCAGGCACTTTCACTAGCGATTCACGGTCTGTTTGGCTTAGCTTCATTGTAAGGCCAACGCTTTTAAAGTCACTTTTTTAGGTGTCCTATGTTCTAATATGTACCATAATGTTGTTGTAAAGATGACCTTAAAACTAGCCAGGTATTAGTGAAAATTAAACAACACTAAGCTTTTGAAAACATTCATAGAAGTATAAATCCAGGCTATGAATGTAGCATGTGAGAAGATGTAGCATGTGAATAGCAGAGATATTTCAACGGCTTAGCATCACTGTTGATTCCTTGATTTTACCTTAGTATTTATACCAGTGGTCAGTCCCACTTCTGCTCTTATAAACTTAAAGGAACACAAATATGTCAACATTTGCACATCCAGTTTGTTAATATATGTTACGGAGAACCATCTTTGCGAGTTAGATTATAAGTTAATGTCCTCACTTAACAGATGGAAAAGGGCTTAAATATAAACATTTAATAATGTTTGTACAGTACATGCAAGGATAACAGGCAGACGGACAGCACATCCAGTCAGCACCTGATAACAAACTTGATTATGTTTACCACAATATTTGCTTTAGCTCAGGGGTTGCTTTATCCTGCAATACAAATCTACAGCTCTTGCTGAAATATTGGGGTGCCTCAAGGCTCTAATCTAGGCCCGACCTAATCTTCTTATAAGAGCTTAAATTAGAAAGATGCTCTACCAGCTGTGCACATACATTGGAAGGGTGAATTAAACAGGCTGACAGTCAGACATATGTAGTTATTTTCTTTTTCCCCTGAGGTACAGATCTTCCTGATCTAAGAGTGCTGGGTATTTATTAACTACTGTACGGGCCTTGATGAGTGACCTTTTAATGTTCTCAATGCTTCAGCAGAAAACCAATCCCAGACAGACGAAAAAGCATCCGCTAATGTGTACGTAACTTGACCTACTAACAGCATACATTCAGAATATAGGCTATTTATATTCATTAGGGTTGAGAACCGAGAAAGGGGTCTTATTCAGAACTGACAAAAGCTGAATGATTTCTATGAGTTTTGGTTCTGGAAATGGCATGTATTCTTTTGACTCTTATTAACTGGTTATTTTTTGTGAGTCAAAAACCCTTCAGAAGCAGTCCAGTTATTTTCTGATGAAAATTATCTTTTATTGTATATATGATATATATATACATATATATATATATATATATATATAAAATTGTACTTCCTTAATTGTATTAATTTAAAAAAATACCATTCTGGCAAAAGGTGTGTTTACTAAATGTAAAGGTCTGTGTAAAGGTGTGTTTATAAATATATTATTTCTAATTTGTTATATTTGTTCTGAAATGATCTCATCACTTGACAGCAAAATGCAAATTAGATGTTTCTATCTCTTTTTCTATCTCACCATTTACAGGGTAACTATAGATTCAATAAAAACAATTGCTATATTAATACAATATTTGTATTAAAGATAGTACAATATAGTTCAGAATACATTTATTAAGTTTTGGATGCTTAAAACTCAAATCACTATTAAAACTCTATTTCCTTTTTTTCTGTTTGTCATTTTAGACAAGAACTCAAATGAATAAATGTAATGCATCATTTACTGTACATTTCAAATGTCGATATTTTTTTCTTTCCTAAAAACCTGCATATATCACATATTTAGCATTTATGTTGCACTCAGGTTCATGCTGCAGCCACAGTTTATATCAAGGTTTCAACCGAAGACCCCTAGAGCACTTTCAGGACCCTTCAAAAACACACAAGTCTTAAATGTGGTCAAGCTCCAGTTATTTTACAAATTAGACACTTGTAAGGCCAAACGCCTGAAAGCAACGCCCGTCAACACGCATTAAAGGATCACTACGCCATTCGTCCTGGATTACACAGCAACCCGAGGTCTAAAAAATATCTTGTGATACAACGTGAAAGCAGAAATCTCAGCGAGTAAATCTTAGCACTTTGGGCAGACCAGATGTAGCGGATTATTCTTAATCTGCAAAATGGCCACACAACTCTAGTGCTTCTTCTTCAGTTCATTTATCACTAACGTTGCATGGCACTAAGTCGCGGGAACCTGAGCACTGACTCACTACGAGATCCGCACTGCCGCAGCCACACAAATCACACACACACACACACACACACACACACACACACACACACACACACACACACACACACACACACACACACACACACACACACACACACACACACACACACACACACACACACACACACACACACACACACACACACACACACACACACACACACACACACACACACACACACACACACACACACACACACACACACACACACACACACACACACACACACACACACACAATTTGTGCTGGCTCAGAATATGTGGCTTCATTAGCCGGTTTGAAATGATAAATAGTTTATTGTGCATGGGGGGGGGGGAATGCCCGAGGCTGTCAAAAGCAGACTGTTCCTCCCCCTCCCTCCAGCTCCACCAAGGCTATTAAAACGGCATCTTTCTAAAGTGTAAAACTGCTTTTCTAAGCCAATAGGTGATGACATCCTGAGAAGGGCCCTCTGTGTATCTTTGAAACATCTCAGAAGCAGATAACTGCACCTCGCCGACAATCTGAGAAGTTCGCAGCGGGTCAAAGCGATGCAACGTGCTCGCTGTTGCCTGAGGTGAATGATACAAAATTATTCTACTTCCCGTGTAGGGGGAGACGGGTAAACAAGGCAGGGGATATGACTTCAAAATGAACGTGCGTTCTCTCGTAGCACACATACAGTTAATTAAAACGGAAAGGAAACAATGGTTCTCCAACTGTAGAGATGTCAAACTGAGATCTACACAAGTGCGGGTCAAAAACAGCATTCTTTGTATAAAAATTGCAGGTCTTTCTGCGTAAAAGGCATTATCAAAGGCATTTGCAGAGAAGCGGTCAGACTTTGAGCTCTGCGTCCTCTCACCATCTCAAAGAAAATAAATGGGTGCCACTGCGAATAGAGGAATCAACACTTCAACGGTACATGTTGCTTCACGAAATGGCCGTCATGTGCAGCTAAACTGGGTCTGAAATCTTGGCCATCAATTTTTAATCATAGTCCTACTCCACTGACCCTAAACCTCCTTTCTGCAAACCTTAGATTACTTGGACTTGTGTGAAAATGTATGCCTGCTCTTTTTGTTGAATATCTCTTGCTTCTTAGCTATAGGAAAGAAAAATCACAACGGAGCTCTTTAATATCTCAAATCTTTAAATGGAGAGCAAATGGAGACTTTTTCGTGAATCTTTTAATCTCAGATTTGCTCTAGAGTTTCAGAAGGGATTTGCACAATGTCTCAAACTGGGCTCAGATTTACCAAAATGTCCACAATCAAAAATGAAAGAATTCAATATGGTCTCAAAATATCTTACAATGTTGCATGATCTGTGCTATACTTACATTTATTTATTTATTTATTTGCATAGTCTTTTATTATTTAATTATTGTTGTTTTTATTAAATATATAATATAATAATTGTATAAAATATTAAACAACTGTTATTATTAATAAGAAATGTTTCTTGAGCAACAAATTAGCATATTAAAATTATTTCTAATCATGTGACACCAAGAACTTTGCCATCACAGTAATAAATCACATTTTAAAATATAATAAAATAGCCAACAGTTGTTTTAGATTGTAATAATATTCCTTTATTAATACAAATATATAATACAATAATTTTGAATATTACTGTTTTGCTTTATTTTGATCAAATAAATTCAACATCGGTGAGCTTAAGTGATTTCTTTCAAAAAACATAAAAAAAACATACTTTATTTTAGTTAATTCTGCTGAACTTTTTTTGCTGATGTAGCAGTGTTGTGCCTTTTTCTTTAATTAACTGTTATAAAGAAAAAAAGCTAATATCACACTCGTAACCGGTAAAAAAAAAATTGCAGCATTCACTGGGCTTAAGAAACATCTGAGACAAAGTTGATACTTTGGTAACTGCATGAGCACTCGCAAAGAAATAAACTTTGGGAGTGTGCACAATATCTTCAAGGCAAAGCATATATTTACTGCTATATACAACAAAAAGTATTTGTAACTGTAGTGTGTGTCCACTCAACTGACTGTTGACATGATTTAGCCTCAGCGTGTGGTGCGTGTGTGTGTTTGTGGCTTGTGTATGCATAACTCGGCAGAGTGGCAAGCAGCAGTGACAGTGCCTTCTCTCTGCCGGCTTGCCTGTCAGTGCACGCCAAGGACAGGCAGTGATGTGTGCAGGCAGCGATTTGTCTTTCAGGCCTCTTCTGGGCTCCAGAGAGCAGCTTCTACAGGGATGCCATAAGTCACCATTCACACTCTTCCTCTCCGCTCCCTAATGGCTGAAACACAGAAGTCAGTTCTGGCTTTGCTCTGACACGCTGGATCAAAACTGCAAGGGACAAAAGATCAGCCTGTACACACACAAACAGAGACACATACTCATGGACCAATGGCTGCCATATGAGAGAAAGTAAATGCATAAGACATAAAAGCGAACAGCGCCTTTTATTTGTGTGATGCCAGCAGTGAGCAAACAGATCTCGAAATGTTATTTGGCTGTGTTTGAGCAGCAAATGAAATGTTGTTTTGGTTGTCCTGTGCACAAGAAGTTCAACATCCTTCAAGCAAAAGTTCAAAGGAATGAGAAATCTTCAGGAGAAATCCAGTTGTGACATTTAGTTTGGGAGTCTGAAACTAACAAGATTTCAGAGGAACTTTACATCATTTTACGGAAGCATTGCAAAATGCTTGGTTAAATAGAAAGTAGAAACTAGAGAAAAATCTTTTTTATATTATCTTGCTAATTTGGGTGAAACTGTAGAGTCGTCTACAGGGTCATTATTGTTACCTTAAAACTATTTATTAAAGACTATTTTATAAATTTACATAAAGATGAAAATTAGCAACATATATTGAAATAAACAATCAAAAACTTAAGTAAAGTTAAAAAGTTAAGTCAAATAAAATAAAAAAAATTAAATAGTTATTTATAAATTAATGAATTCTTAACTTAATAAACAACTGAGAAACAAAACTCAAGAATAAAATAAACTAAAAACTGAAAACAAAATTCAAGATGATTAGAAATATAAAAAACTAATTTACAACAAAGACGAAAGCACATAACAAAATTACTAAAACTGTAATTAAAATGAAAACTTGATATTTAAAAGAGAAAAGCTAATTCAAATTGTTATATAAAAACTATAACAGAATATATATGATACTAAAATAACACTAGCCATTTGGGGAAATTGCAACAATTGTTGATTCGATTCTGAGACCAATTCTACTACCTTTAAAATTCACTGGCAGAGAATATTATATTAAAAACACATTATATTTAACTGGGGCAATACCACAAAAGGTACAAATATGAATTTTAACTTCCACTAAATAGTGCATATTAGTACTTCAATGACATGAGTAAAATGATTTTTATTTTGGGGTCTATCCATTATAACTATCCTTATAAACTATCTGTACCATCTATTGATTGTCTTTCTCTATCACCACATTCAATTATATATAGAAAACATAATTGTTATATGCCATAATATAATCCTAAAGGCCACAACATTTCTAAAAACACAGGTGATGGTGAAGGACTTTGAAGTGTTTCTGCTCAGCAATCGAGAAAGAAAAAGCAAATGGAAAAATTCTATCACTCATGGGAAGTCACAGCTTGTGGTGCTTAATAATGGTCATTTATTTCTGTTAGAGAGAGGCATCCCCCCCCCCCCCCCAGAAAGCCGTAGTTAGAAAGTGGCAGGAAATACTACTGGGAGGAAATGTCTCGCTGAAAGAATCTGAGATACATTTCCATAAAACGCTGCGGTATTGTAAGGGTCAGACAGAATATTTTCAAGTCCCATTTTTTAAAATACAAGGAACAGAAGAATACTGCCAATAGAAATCTTTTTAAAATTCAGCGTATTATGCACAGACGTTCAATAAATTGCAGCTTTCACACACTTATGAACCCCATCACGAAATGCACTTCGCTTCAAAATGGGGACCTTCAAGAATTAGCCGGTAATTTGCACACAAAACCCCCTGAATGGCGTGCGTTTTGAACCCTGGCATGTGCTGAGCATTTCAAATGACACAGCCGGTTAGGGCTTCACAGTGCAGAAACTAATTAGATTGTCCATAATGGATTCCATCTCACTTTATATGATGTGACTTGACAGCTGCCAAAGCAGTTGTGAAGTATGAAACTGGTTTTTGTGTGTGTCTGAGGTAATTCGGCCCCTTATCTCTGGCTTTCTAAGTATGATGTGTCTATGCTTCTAAAATCCCTGTTAGTCGATGACCGGCTCTCTCCGCAGAGGTCAAATCCATTTGCGCCTCCAGCAGGTGGCATCACACCAGGATGACCCCAGGATAGAACAGCACCGAAAACAGCCTTTTAAAAGCCATCAGAAATCCCAAGCCACATGCACAAACTCGGGGATGTTATGTCAACACAAATGCACAGTAAAAGTAAAGTTGGGCCGGGGGGTGATTTAATATCACTTGTTTTGTTAGTGACTGACACACATGGTCCAGATTTTGGGCTGTGATGCTCATGAGAAATCCAGATGAAGACCTACAGTATTTCAATTCAATGGCTTACCTTTGGACAAAAACATAATTCGATGTTCACCATTTACAGGGTAACATAGCAGCTCCACTTGTGATATTTTCATAAACTGTTGGCAATCTGACACTTCTCTCTGTTTGCATTCTGCTAAGCCTCATATACACAACCCGACCAATCGTTCCACAAGTGGGCCATTTAACAGGACTGTTTTGTTGAATTGTAAAAATCCTATTAATGGTCACAAAACCTTTTACTCAAAAGGCTTCATGGTTGCCTAGGAAAGCAAAACAAAGTGTTTCCGCAACAATTTCCAATGATGACACTGGATGTTGAGAAAAAAGCAATGCAATACCAAGCAGACACAATAACTACTCCTACCTACTTGAATGAAGCCCTGAAATCTCTCAAACTGTGTGCCAAGATTACGTTTTATATAACATGTCACCAATTGCAAAAAAAAATATACTTTTCAGATTGTTCCTGCAGATTGTACATGCAGACATTTTTTCAATCAAAGCAATCCTTTCTTTTCCTAAAGCCACTATACTGAGTGTTGCAAATTATAAAACATCTATATAAAAGTCAATTACACAATTAATTCTTCTTTTTTATATAGGATTAATGATAAAGCACATTCATTCTCATTTGGGGCTTGAAAAAGCTAAAGAAATATGAAATTGCCTTTTATATTACTGACCAAAGTCATCTGAATGTACACCATACTACAATTACGATTACGAAACCAACATTTCCCAAGAGGAAGGGATGATTGGCATTGATCCAGTGGTTGATTTGGATAAAGGAGTCTTTATGCTAGGCAGAAGATAAAGGTGATGATTTATTAATATAAATTGAACAGACAAACTGTCCTTCATTACCAGTGTTGGGGGGTAACAAATTACAAGTAATGCGAGTTGCATACACAGATTACGTTTTTCCAGTAACTAGTGAGGTAATGCATTACTTTTAAATTTAATAGAAAATATCTGCGTTACTTTTTCAAATAAGTAACACAAGTTAGTTTGTTTTTCCATTTATTCACTGACAGCTCTCCCCATGTTGAGATACATTGGCAGTGAGGTGCAGTGGCACTTCCTTCAGGCTGAGGCTGATTCATTTCACTTTTGGAGTGAAAGGGCCTTTACAGTTGCCAAAAATATAACATTTGGGTTTTTTATTAAAGAATAAATAATCAAATCCCAGTTCATGTGACAAAAAGTAACAAAAAAATTACTTAATGCATTACTTTCCATAAAAAGTAACAATGCTTTTGCGACTTTATACTCCATATCTGCTTATGTAGAACATATACAGTAGTCTATTAGAGCATATATCATATATGCTTTATATATGTCTACCCACAGAGCCTGTGTAAGAACTTTATGGTCCTCCAGGGGCTCTACAGGAATCCCTGATGGAAGAAATAATTGTTATTTCAAACAATTAGGCCACTTTCAGTGAGATGTGATATGGGGGTGAAATTAGTCTGATTGTTTTTCCTTCAGTCCGGTCAAATGAAGATGGTTGTGGTTATGGTGCTTGGTGTCACATTCCAATCAGACACTTGATATATCCGTGGCCACTGTAAAGTTAGTTGGCCAGCTTTTAGTGTTACATTCACAAGAGGCTAAAATAGATGAGGTAGATCTCTACAGTAAATGCCTTATTTACTGGCCACTGCTGACAGCAAAGGTTTGGGGAAGTTATGGAGAAACTTGAATGCGATACAACAGGAAATCTATAGGTGCAGTCAGTGGGTGGTTGGCAGAAAGCAGAGCTGGATGTCGTAATGAGCAATGACTTAGATATAAGGTTCTGCGACACATTACACAGGCAAAATGGCCATTAGCATCCTCTCTATATGGCTTCAAGCTAAAAGGAGATTTCAGCAAAGCCCCAGTTTTCCAAATGTAGACCTTATCATCTATATGCAACACTGTTGTATCTGCAGAAAATCATCCCCTATTCTGTTCATTTTGAGATAGAATGATTATATGATTGTTCTGTTGTTGCTTGGCTACCAAAAGAAAAATTATGAGTTTTGTTTGACGTCAAAAAAACACTAGATTACTGATGTGAAACTTCTAACAACAGAGCAGTCAAAAAACATATGTTGGCCTTAGCACATAATACATTAAAAGTGTAGCAATCGTTTTTGTCCACACAATAAAATCACATCATATGCAAGTCAACAACCTTAGAAACAGAATGAAAGATCCGATTTTGCACAATACTTTGAAAACAAACAAGGACAATGATAGGACTTTGTGATATACGTCTTAATATTTATATATTTGTAATGAATCAACTTATAAGGCAATTTTATTCATTAATTTACATATTTTTAAATGTATTTATTTATTTATTTTTTAAACAAAGGAACCATCATTTCGACCAAAGGGTCACTGTTGTCAGTTAGATTCAAAATACATGAACTGAAACACATACACAAATAATAATAATAATTTATTATTATTATTAATCATCATCATTATTGATGAAGTCATGTTTTCCCACACTATTTTTCAATAAATTAACACAAATTATAATAATACAACTAATAATAATTTAAAAAATATATATAAAAATATAGTAATATGTTTAACATTAAATATTACACAAAAATGTATTTAATACTAAAAATAATACATGGCTACATATATTTTTACATTTATGAAAATGCCAAACAGGGACTTCTGATCATATTTTTTAAGTGATGATGCATCTTAAATTCAAAATGCATGATACAATCTTTAGGAAACCTAAAAGCTAAAAATCCACATTAACAATATTGCAATGTTCACAATCATCCTTAAAGAAATAGAAAATGCTCTCTTCATTTACCCTCATGCTGTTCTGCTGAACACAAAAGAAGACATCTTGGCAACAAAATATGACTCCTATAACATTTTTTCAACAATGGAAGTCAATGCCAACCATCAAATGTTCGGTTACTACTATTTAAATGTTTTTTTAAATCTTCTTTTAACTCATACAGGTTTGGAACAACAAAAAAAAACATTTTTGGGTGGACTACCTTTTTTAAATTGTGAATATTAAATGTATATTGCCCAGTAGTGTAGCCCTAGGTCTAGTTATGAGATCAGACAATCTGGCAAGGGAAAAATATGGGCATGAGAGGTTAAAAATGCAGAAGGCTTCCACAGAGCTCAGAACAGCTCAGTCCGGTTTCAGACGTGTTTAATCTCCATCTCTCCTTTTTAAAACCACTCAGCTTCAAAATGGCCACCACAGCGACAGAGATCAGAAAAGCCGAGGTATCCTGTCTTAAATCATTACTTGCACTTAGTCTTAAAAGACTGGTGATCTTTGCCATTAACTGCCCTTTCCCCAGAGCACCTAAAACATCATCCAGTTTGTAAATCACACCAACTGACTGGCAGAAAGCAAATCGTCCTGTCCTGCATGCTGCTGAATCGCTGTAAGTGACGATTATATTAGAGTTTGTACAGAAATCAACTGAAAAGAGAATGCACACTGATTTCCTGACAGAAGCGATAGAAGCAGGCCACCAGTTGTGATGATGCTAATAGAACTTCATTAGCACACAGATCTACAAATCAACCACAAGATGTTCTCAACATTTCAGTTACGACTGCAAGCCATAACGTCAGGATCGTTTGCTGATGATAGCAAGAAAACTACTTCAACCACTGGCTGAATACATCAACAGAACGGTCTGCACAACTGCCCCGAGTGTGAATGGGACTAAAGACTCTCTAAGAGACATGAACAGAAATCTGAACAGCAACAGCAGGACTTGCAGTAATGGTTTGTAAGAGGAGACCGTGAAGATGTGCTAAAAATACAGTCAACATGAAATTAAGTAAAAATATATCATATAGATTTACTATATACTATGTACACACACATACACACAAATATTTTATTTAATTTAGAAATAATACGTTTATTTTGACTACATATTCTGACATATTATTATAACTAAAATGTTTTGTGTGTGTATACTGTACATAGTAATGTACACATTTTTTACATAAAATAAATACATTTGTATTCTTTACTTTGAGATTAAGTTTTTGTATTAATGTATTGCTATATGTACATACTGTACTGTACTATAGTGTGTGTCTGTGTGTTTTATTGAATTTTAATATTTAAGTTTAATTTGACTACGATACAGTATTTTGTGTTTTATTATGTATATCGACCCACTACAATCTTTTATCAGTGTTCCTTATATTGATTAACATATCAGCCTTCATGGAAAATTCCCTCACAAACACCACTGAGGAACTGATGGATGTTTTAGAAAGCTCAACACTAAAAGTCTCAGATGAATTTACCTGAAACATCCCGATAAAGACAACAGATGCACATCCGTTCTGTGAATCCCTTGCAGACCGCGTGCAGTATGAGCAAATGAACATGTGCTTTTATCACGGCACCAGAGAAAATAATTTTATCAGTTGCTATCGCTGTCTGTTACTGCTATACAAAAGTGCACGAGTGGAAGGCCACTCCAGGGTCAATTCCAACAGCAGCAAAAATTGCATGCTCTGACCTTCCAATACATTGAACAAATCTCTGCCAGCCATTGTCACGTACAAATCCCTCATACTGCCAGATTCAATCCACATAGATCATAATCTGTCCACCCCAATTGGCTCCAGCAGGAGATTCTGTCTCCTAATAACACAATCCACCACATTCAAAATCAGCTTTTATTCCCCAGGCGACAAACAAAGAACTGACCGCCTTAAGCACTTGCTTTATATGATTATCTTTCTTCTAATGCATTGGACTAATAGGCTTTGTGGCTATAATTTTCACACTCCCCTGCTCATTATAATACAGCAAATGCCACTCCATTTGTATTTATTCCACCATATGTGGCTGTTTATTGGATTGAATAACTGTGTCAATACCATGTAATGTTCTATTTTTTATTTGTCGCAATGCATCATATTATCCCGTTTAACTCTGCTCTGTTTCAAGGCCTTTGACTCAATAATACATAAATGCATTGAATTAATATTACAAACTATTACAGTGGTATTCTTTTTTCTTTTTTAAAGCACACCTTTCATGCAAAAATAAGCTTGTTTGCTATAAAATAAAACTTAAACACTAATATACGTATATATATATATATATATATATACAAATATTATGGACCATAGTTACGGTGTCAGGAGGTATATGCTATACCTACATAAATAAATAAAAATGTTTCGCATGCATATATATATAATGTTACATAAAAATGCCATGCCTACCACCACACACACATGCTCAAGACAAGTTGAGCTGTGGTCCTCGTGGGAGATCCAGGTCTGCCTTCTGTTCCCATTCCCACTAATTCTGTCGCTTCTCTACTGCCTGTGTCAATAAAAATAGCACAAACCACCAAAAATAAAAGCTGTGAAAACTGCTGACTCTTGAGCACAACTGGTCAAGCAACATCACTGACTATGTCCATTGCTCTGGTGAGAGTTTGTGCTGCAGAATGAAAGTGCCACTTTGAAATTGTAATAAAATCTCAGCATTGCACGTGCTGAATACAATTTGCATGCAGCACTTTTCCTCTGGGAAAACTAAGATGCATGTTTTTGCATTTAAATATACAGTGTGCAAAACAGTGCAACTGTTTAATGCATTTAAATTAGTCGACAATGTCCACATATTTTTATAAGCTTTTTGAGCATAGTGTCTCCTGTTTCGTTCAGGTTGACTAAAGATGGGTTTAATCTCAAAAGCGGAGAAGAAATGTCAAACACAAGATAAATACCAAAAGGTTTTTCTATAGTCCTGAATTAAATAAAGGTGGCTTTTGCAAAATGTCAACAGATCTGACCCAGAGAAAATTAGATTGTTTACTCCCATACCTCATCTTAAAAATCATTCCTTATTGTTGAAGGTGAGAGGGAAGAGACACGTCAGGGATCATCCAAATGATGTCAGAGGTTAAACCAAATAACATTCGCTCCATCACACTGAAAAAATGATCCATGACAGTTTGATATACAGACGCCATCTAGGAGAGCCATTGATGGCCTATAATTATACAACTACTCTTAGAGCGAG
Organism: Ptychobarbus kaznakovi; assembly: GCA_027422405.1. Lineage (NCBI taxonomy): Eukaryota > Metazoa > Chordata > Actinopteri > Cypriniformes > Cyprinidae > Ptychobarbus > Ptychobarbus kaznakovi. Next base: position 20,141,100 of record CM049810.1, on the reverse strand, counting down.
ACCCTCGCCCGTGGGACTCCATTTATCAGGATTCATACGCCCCCAAATAGCCCCACAATCCTGTGATGGATATCCAGCACAGATAACAGCAGAGAAGGGAAAACCATATATCTGCAGGGACTTAATAGCTTTCACATCCATCCACTGTCAATGTGCTACAACCAAGGCCAGAAGACTTTACTATGCATACATGATAGACTCACAAGAAATAAGATATGGTTGAAAGGATAGGGTTGAAATTCTGATAGCATTTCCAGCCACAATAAACACCGAAACACCACAAGGATGGAAAGTGGAGGGGTTTTGAAGGATTTTTTTTTTAATTCGAGCCACAGCTGATTGATTTAAACCATTTTTTTCTGGATCAAACATAAAATACCATAAGTACTTTTGTGAGAGGAAATAAACGGCTTTAAGAAGAGAATAGGCAGGGTTTGTCATTAATACGGCTGAAAAAGCACATGAAGTATTTTAGAGTCATCGCAACATACATATTAAGCTAGGGGACAAACTAGGTATCCAGTGTTTTATCCCATAGACACATAATGGCTATGTTCAGTCATGCGGTTACTGCTTTCATTACAGAACAGCATGCTTCCAGGTTTTTGGAGGAGTGTTTAATTGGCAGCGCCATGTTTGACAAGCATCCCGAAGAAATGAATTTCGGCCCACATGTTTGGACTTTCCATCCCCATTGTGTCCAGCACACAATTGGTAAACATCTCTCACATTGTCTTTGTTTGGCCGCATTGAATTGCTTTGCGCACCAATGGGGAATTGCTGGACAGAAAGCAGACAACGTCTGGGCACGACTTCGCAGATTCTCCAAAGATTAACTCTAGAGATAAAGTATCTGTGTTTCCTCCACATCTACACTTCGTCCTGATGAAAAGCTACCCAGGCTGTCAGCAAGTCTGTTCACTTTGCAAATCCTAATAGCTACTTCAACTTAAGCAGCTTGACACATTTGAGAGGAAAATGAATTGATAAAACTCTATTTAACTTCAGGTGGCTGCTATCATCCTGTGCTGAGATGAAGTCTGCAAGTTGTAATGGCCACTGCTCATTTTTTTGGCTCTACGGGATGGCAAATGTTTCTTACAGCTTTCAAAATCCTCAATCCCTCCAGCCTTTTATAGTAAAATGCCTTTAAGTAAAAAAGCCGACAAGCAAATCAATTACCTGCTCTGAAGAACCAGTCAGATGTTTTAGCCTGCCGTTTCCAGGGTTAAAAATACATTAGCAGCTTAAAGAAACAGACCGTTCACTCAAGAACGGATGTGCTGTCATTCTGTACTCGCCTTCATGACGTTCCAAACCCGAATGAGAAGAAAAAGACATGTTTGGCAATGTTCATGCTATTCTCTCCCATACAATGACACTCAATGGTGACCAGGGACTGTCAAGCTCCAGAAATGACAAGACGGCAACATAAAAATTAAAAAATCATCATAAAAACAGCAGTCCATACAAACTGTCCACTATATTCCAAGTCAGAAGGCATATGATCAATTCTCTATAATCTGCTCTCATTTGTGCAATGTGAATATGAGAACATCCAAATTGGGCATGTCACAAATAGGGTAAAAGACACCGAAAAACCAAAGACTTTTCGCAAACCTTTGAATGAGATTTGAGATTCAAGACGTGAGGCTCGTTCACAACAAAAATTATATTAGTGTCCACACCACTGAACAACTATATTTATTTTTTATAAGCACAAACTGCAGTTATGTTGTCTGCTGCTTTAAATTCTCAACCTCTTTAAATTAGATGCATTCTGATTGGTTGATTGTCAAAATTTGTATCAGCTGGACAATCAACAATATCGTTCCTCTCTTTCATCATCATTATTATAGCTGTGGTATGGACATACACTCTTAAAAATAAAGGTTCTAAAAGGGGGGTTTCACAGTGAATAACCATTTTGGGTTTTCCAAAGAACCATTATTTTCAAAGAACAAAGGAACATAACCATTTGAAGAACATTTTTCCACTTGTACAATGAAAATGCTCTTCACAGAGCCACAGATAAAGAACCTTAACTTTCAAGAGTGAACCTATTCTCATAGAATTAGAATGTTTATTAAAACATATATTCATTGTTCTTAGAGATTCATTGTTCTGTAGATTGTATATATTGTTTTAGATATATATATATATATATATATATATATATCATACGGTTTTGGAAAGACATGAATGTTGGTAAATAATGACAGAATGATAGATTCAAAAATCACTGCAGCTGTTTTGTTCCAGAGTGTGATCGTGTGTGTGTCTGCTGGAGTATACCTTAAAGAATAACACGGGTGGGCCGACAATGAAAAATCTCCAGGAACAAGGAGTTAATTAGTCAATCTGACCATACCATACAATAATGTTACTGCCTGTGACTTAAAACTAGCTTACTGTTACTCCTTTGGCCATTATGTAACACACACACACACCACATCGCTGAAGGAAAGCTAAAGAAATGCAAATCCTTCTTTTTACCTGTATGCCTGTCTCACAGGACCCTTGAGCCTATTTTTAACCACTGCACGACGGACCAGAGGCTTCACCTATTATACTCAACTATAAAAATCAAGGCACAAAGAGCAGCACGTGGAATTACAAATCGTGTCCATCAAAATCTGAACGCTCCAGCACAGCAGGTGAACAGTTTTATTCATCCCATGAGATCCCACCCCTCCTCTCTCTCTTTCTCTCTCCCAAGCGAATATTTTATTAATAAACATCAGTCAGAAATGGATGGCAGACGAATTCACGTTGATTAATTAACAACCCCTAAAATAACTTATGCAGCACAAAGCAAACAAGCCCAGGCAGTTTGATAAACTGGCACGGCACTTCAGTTGTGCTGCGTGTTAAAATGACTCAGTTACACAAGACGGGCAAATAAAGAAGTGCCATTAGAACAAGAGACTCATGTTGATGTTGACGCTTCAAAAGCAGGGCTTGACATATTCCTGAAAGGGCATTGTATTATGCACACTTCACACCCCCTGAGAGAAGGTTAGAGGATGCCACGTGAGGATGATAGCAGTAATAAACAGCTGTTACGGCCGTGATCCCATCCTTAAACCTCTATAATCAGGATTGCTATAAACAGCATGTTATGTACATTCCCCCATAAATGCTCGCAGCAGATTACAGTGGCTGTGAAATGCAGGCAGTGGCGAGATAGGCTATAGATTTTTTTTCAAGCAAGCTTTGAAATAGACAGTGAGAGATAAAGAAAGCAAAGACGCAACACCCTTCAGCACGCTGAGCTCCACCGTCAGATCTGTGATGTGCTCTCTCTGCAGTGAACGCATAAACTTCCAGCATTCATGAGTGAAATTTTCTGGCAGACATGCAGTGGCTCATACATGGAGGGGCTGAGCTTAATCCCTTAGTTCTGTGTGAGCTGCATAATAGAAACAAATGTATTCCCTCCTGTGCAGAGGGCATGGAGAGAGGTATCATCTGACACTGGTACTATATCACTCTGAACGCTTGAGAAATAAAGAGGCTTATTCTTTACTAGCAATAAACTTATTTTAAGACAGTTAATCAGTCAATATTTTGGTATTGTCAGATTATCAGCATCCGCTTGGGCGACAGTCGGTTGCAGAATTTACCAAAGATTTTCTGCTTTCAAATAATTTTGAGTGATTCTTAGTAAATACTGTGTAAAACAAATTGATTCTTTAAATTCACCAGTTTTGTACATTTTATTTGTTGTCACTAAATTGTACTTGTTCTGATAAAGAGTATGCAATGCTGACCATTTTGCTCTTTGTATATCAATATTTTAATATTATTTAAGGACTCTTTTCTGCGTGTGCAATTATTATGGTCTAACTTCTATTCTATTCTAGTATTTTTTGAATGACATATATATATATATATATATATATATATATATATGACTATATCAAACATATGTAGTCATACTCCTTAAATCCAAAGCAATAAGTTATAAGACACAGAATAGTCAAAAAGACAAATAATACAATTTCTTACTATAATTTAATCAAATATTTGTTTAAACAAATAGCTTATTCCTCAAGGTTTGAACGCATGCCGTGTTCGAGATTTCTCAAGTAGAGGCATGTGTTCTAAAACATTCAGCTGGCTGTATAAACGCAATGAGACCTGCATATGGTCATATTTATAGTTTTTGACCTGCCTGGGCATCACGAATGCATCGACTCAGGTCTAATAGCTCCCCTACATGATGCACGTGAAACATACCTGCGATTTATGCTGCTGTCCATCCTCGAGTTCTGAAACACTGTTCATGATTTTCCATCGATCATTTACCATTCTCTGGAATCCTTACCATCCGAGAGTTGTTTTCGTGAGCATGAGGAGAGAACGGGACTGTCAGTCTTAAATTCCAGCATCCAAGAAAGAGAAAAGGGAGGCAACACAACAGTCTACGGGAACTAAAACTACTTCACAAGACGATCCGCACAAACGTACTGAAAACCGGGGCAGAGGACTAGAGATCCACACTCATTTTGTAAAAGAAAATTATACGTACTTCAAGGGACTTGTCCCTCACCCCCCAAAAAGAAACAAATAAGAAAATGCAGTCCGAAAGCAGATCCGATCTCCTCAACGCACTCAAATGCTGAGGCGAAGGTGTGACGGTTTGGGGATGATGCGTTCCGTTCGTTGCCAGGTATTCCTGCTCAGATATCAAACTTTCCCTGTTAAGTCTATGAGAAACGATAAAAGACGCGGATTTAGATAATAAACCATAAAGTTACGCAAAATAACTGTGTGCTGGGCGTCCGTTTGATTTGCTTCATTCTTGTGGTGTAAGGACACGTTTGTGGTGAAGAGCTCCTGAAATCCGCCCCCCTCCCTCTCGTGCGCGTACACCGTGTCTACTAGCGAAGTCCGATCCGTGAGCGAATCGTTCTTTCAGAATCAGATCTTCTCCGTGAACCATTCGAACCGGTTCACTTAACTATTCTCTCACCGAACTGGGCTGAACGATTCGGTCATGAGTAAACAACTCTATGACTCTTTCGACCGGAAAGCGAACATGTCCGAATCACAATGAGCCGAGAACCGACGAGTGAGCTGACAGTTAAGAGAATCTGGAGCCTATCGAGGATTTTTCTGATGGTGTGAATAGCAGACCACGCAGACACACAGAGAGACACAGAGACAGACACATACAGACACACACAGACACACAGAGACAGAGAGACACAGAGACAGACACACAGACACACACACACACACACACACACACACACAGAGACAGAGAGACAGACACACACAGACACAGACATATACACACACACAGACATATGCATACACACACAAAAAAAACATAAGTACGTATTTAATAGGCTTATGTTAATGAATAGCCTATGTCCATTTGATCAGCATACATACCTACATATTCAATAAATAAATGAACAAAAACAAATAGTAGGCCTAGCCTATTAAAACATGAAGTCTAGTCAGGAACTGTAGCCTATACTGTAAATTCTAGTTTTAGCATTGTTTATTGGACCTTTATCACATATCACAGTAACATTCTTTCACGTGGGTTCATTTTGTTGACTGTTGCTATAAAAATTGATAATACCCAGTCCCAGGATGGGAACAGCGCTAATGCGAGGGTGTTTTTAATGCAGCATCTATGGGAGGGATGGTAAATGTGACATCTTTTTCTCTTATAACTGCCGTTATCAGTCTCTCTCAATTTTTTTTTCTTTTTTTAAGTTGTGAAAACAATATCGTGGAGTTTTTATTTTGCTGTTTGAGCAAAAAAATACTTTTGTGGTGGGCTACTCTCGAAGTTAACCCGACTATGACGACTTCCGCTGCTGAGAAACCCGTACTATGCTGTGCTGGACTATATTTTTTAGTCCAGCACATTGTACATTGTAGTCTGTATACAAAACTTTTCAAAAACAGCTGTTGTCTAAATGTACTCTTAGACCTTGTCTTTAGGTTGTTATTGCATGGATAGCCTAGATAACTGTGCTGAATATCTTTCGTTTATGCTCACATTACTTTGATATGAAGACATCTACATTGGCAAGTCAATGACACAAATTTTAAATCAAATGTTACAGAATAACTGATTCATTACATTTGACTACTGGAAGCGACGCCATTTTCCGTGGGAGGTGCAGTGGTCACGTGGTACAAACCGTATAGCTCTCAGAAAACTCACAATTCACAAGTTGTAATACGAGTTCTACGAGGACGTGAACCCATTTTTCAAGTTGGAATCTTGTAATCACGGTAATTACTAAATGGCAGGAACGCACCTTTACTATATATTTAATTACATTTGGTGATGTGGATCCAAAGACGATCCACCCTATTCTTCTCGTAAAAAAAGTGCGTGGCCATTTGTAAATTTTATGGGTCTGGCTTCCGGTCACATTTGCTTGCTTTTTAGCTGTACAAAACCGATAATTTTGCTGCTTGATATTGCAAATTTGTGTGTCTTACAATATTATTTTAGTTTATCTTAGTTATGAAACTGGTTTGTAGTGCAAACAGTTTTACCGTTTGCATGTTGTTATTCTTCTCGTTATTTCCTTATAGCGGCTAATGAACCGGAAGTCTCGCCCATAGGCTTACTTCCATGTTTAGGAATAAGGTGGATAGGTACATCCCAAATCCTGTACTTGTACACTATTCTATGATGTTTTGTAGTATACATAGTGTGAGTAGTGCATTCACACTGAAAATTCCAAAAATAAAAAGTGCACTTTAATTCCCTGGATGATGCACTTAACCAAAATTTACAATAATTTTGGACACTTCATGCACTCAACTGTTGCAGATTTAATCATGTTGAGAAGGGGGAGGGGCTATTAAACTCAGATTATTAATGACAAAATAACCTTTTAATATTCACACACTACATGGTTGAGTACATAGTGCATTAGTACATATTGTATAAATGCATAGTGTATATAGTGCGTCTTTTGGGACGCAGTTTATTGGAAACATGCTGTGGTCAAACTTAAAACACGATTGCGAATTCTTATATATTTACTTAATTGTGCACGCACAACATGTGACATTATTAAATATCTTTAAAACATAACGGATATTTGCTCATACATTTTTCTTATAGCTTATATGAAAAGACCTCTATAAAATACTGGCTGATTAATAGAGTGTTTACCGTTCTTGAACAGATTGTACTCTTGCACTTGTCTGACCTGTGTATTTTGCAGACACCACTTTATGGCACTGAGATTTACAGATGTAGAGTGCAGATGTGCTTGTATCATCCAAAAAAACAAACATTTTGAGGGTTATTTTGAGGTCATTGTTTTCTGTTTCCTGCTGTTGTGTTAATCAAAAGCAGCATCTCTGTTGGAAAAGGAGTTTGTTTAAAGTCAGCGTTACATTGATCAACACTGACACATGCAACTGCACATGCAGACTCCTTTTAAACAGTTGTCACATTATTTAAACAATATTTTTGCAAATCTACACATTTTTCCCAGCAAAAAAAGTCTTGGCCAAGCTATCAACATCTATTCAATCCATTAAAATAAGGCCTATAACTGAATTTATAACATCCATTTTAGGGCCTAACTGAAAATGTATGAAAAAAAACTGAACTGCAAAATGTACCTTTGTATTACCATAGTACACAGTGCTTTGTATGGGTATGAGTCAGTATGGCAGTGTTAGTAGGCTCCCAAGTTAAAAGATAAGCCACCAAAATGCAACTTGTTTGGATGTCAAGTCTGTAACAGGCAGGTTTGTTTGAGAAATCCATTTCAGGTAGTTTAAAACAATGAGAGCAACTATTCTGTCAGCTGGTGAACAAGCTGCCATTTGTGCTGTGAAAACTATGCCAGGAGGTGTTCAGAACACTGCAGAAAACTCTGTCCTTCCTTTGCACCGCAGCTACAGTAAGTATGGGCACCCTTGAGCTTTCAAAAAAAGGTTTTCAGCTTTTTGTGCTGTTGAATTTTCAGTCAACAGAACTGCAAACAGCTATAATCTGTTAGTTAATCATATTTTCATACTGACGTTGCCGGTATTATAAGTATCCACCCTCATCAAGAGAAGCTGCACTAGTAACAGTGAAATTTTTAGCATGAGCTTTAAATGTCAACGTTCCTGTTTAAAATATAGCATAATGAACATCCGTTCAGCCTTTTTCCAGCTGTGTGCAATTCAGGCACAAGGAACAGTAACCAGCTTCTTCATATGTGTGCTTGTCAAACCGCCGAGTTAGCAGAGCTGGAAACACAAGCAACCGAGAGTTGCCCTCTGTCAAAAAGCAGCCTTCTGCAAATATAAAGACTGAATAAGATTCACCAAAAAGTGAAGGTACCAACAGCAGCTTGGTAATATAGGCTACAAGAAGATGCATCTCCCTGACAACTCGAAAAATATTGAAAAAACATTTTTGTTGTTCTTAAGCTTACCAAAAAATGTATTTGTTTTTCAAGATAAGTTGTTGCATAAAATGTATTTGTCTTCGTTTTACACATACACAGATTGGCAACAACCTAATATTGTATAGGGACCCCAAAACAAGTGACTCCACAGGACCTCTGAACGTGTCCTGTGGTATCTGACATGAAGACATTGGCAGTAGATCCTTAAAATCTTGCAAGTACTACATGTATCATATTTTTTAGTCCAGCATATTGTATATTGTAGTCTGTATACAAAACTTTTCAAAAACAGCTGTTGTCTAAATGTACTCTTAGACCTTGTCAAAGTCACTCAGATCTTTTGACTTGCCCATTTCTCCTGCTTCCAAAAAGTGAAATTCAAAGCCTGACTGTTCACTTGCTGCCAGGTATATCCCACCCATTGACAGGTGCCATTGTAACAATAAAAGCAATGTTATTCACCTCACCTGTCTGTGGCTTTAATGTTGTGGCTGATCGGTTTATGATGCTCCATGACACATTCGAGATGGATTTTCCTGATTTGAAACACAATCTTGACAAACAGTTACAGCCATTCTGGTTTTTCTCCATTGAAGTAGACAAGAGCTATACTTGTATGGATGGAAAGGCGTAAGGCCGGAGGGTGTTACAAATATTGTTGCAGAGTGAACAGATTTGCCTTAAAGGGTCTAAATTAAATGATAAACACAGCTAACCTATATTAATTACTAACAAAACTATTTAAAGTCCTCATAAGCCTCTATTCCTTGCATGGGCCTATACAAATTAAATATTCAGATACTGTACAAAGGCAGGACCTCAGCTGGAACAACTCCCTTTTTTTGCTGATTGGCTTTAATTAATTGACATAGTTTTGTTCAAAGCACAAAGAGTTCATATCAAAACCGCTCGTTATTATTTAGTAAAATGGAAAACATGATTAAAATTAATCAAAAGAGCAAACTTACTGAAGGCCAAATTAATTTTTTCAGCGCTGAAGGCAGACGAAAAATGAGCTCCTTCTCCAGAAATAACCAAATTAGTCTTAATTTATCAAAAGTCCTCAAAGGGTTTGGGTAAAAATCAGAGCTGGCATAAGGAATAAAGGGGAAACTCAAGAAACTAGCTCAAAAACCCACAATCAATCAAGCAGCCAGTCAAGAGACCAACCGCTTTGTCGATAAGTTGTTTGTCTACCTGTCCATTTACCTCATATTCATCAGCCCACTTGCTGCTGTCATCGGAGTTCTCCGTCTTTCTTGCCTCCTCTTTTACCCTCCATCTATCTGTCGATCTATCTCACAGTTTTCTCTCCTTTTAGGCCTTATTTTACAAATGCAAGTTACAGTGTTCTGTTCTCACTCGAGTCGCTCCTCCACAGTCTAGGCGTCTGATGTTGACAGCATAATTGGCAATTACTTGCCATTTTGCTTTGATCCACATCTTTAACCTTCCAATACATAACATTTACTGCAAGGTTATTTTACTCTGAATAACAGTAAATATGAGGATGCATGATTTCTGTAGTAAATTATAACCTCAGAGTGGACAACAATAATGACCTATCATATCATCAGCCTTTACACAGATGTATCTTCACATGTCCTCTCGTGAATTAATAAACCACTGAGGTCAAGGTGAAACAAGGGATCTCAGCTGCACTAATATCATTTTTGAAACTTGATACAAAGTAAATGTGCTTTAGGACATCCAACAAATGACTGTAAACTCATTCCTCTGTTGTTGCTGTTTGATATTCATATTTAATGAAGGAATGTATCTGCCTTCGGCTTTCATATTCCAGGAGTGAGCAGTATATATAATGGTATTAGTTAAACTAATCAGTTATTGATGATAATGTGTATTGTACTTAAACCTTATGATATAGATATGAATAAAATTAGTATATATATATATATATATATACACACGGGCCACTTTATTGGGTACACCTTGCTTGTACCGGGTTGGACCCCCTTTTGCCTTCAGAACTGCCTTAATTCTAAAACAGGGTGTTGAAAACATTCCTCAGAGATTTTGGTCCATATTGACATTCTCATTCCTTTGAATAGACCAGAAAACCTTGTTGGCATTAGTGGAAGTGCACTAGCATGGTTCAAATCTTACTTATCTGACCGCCATCAGTTTGTAACCGTAAATGAAGAGGTATCATATCGATCACAAGTGCAGTATGGAGTACCTCAAGGCTCAGTACTATGGCCATTACTTTTCACGCTTTACATGTTACCCTTGGGAAATATCATCAGGAAACACAGGGTTAGCTTTCACTGTTATGCTGATGATACTCAGCTCTATATTTCTTTGTGGCCCGGTGAAACACACCAAATTGAGAAACTTATGGAATGCATAGTTGATATAAAAAAGTGGATGACGAGTAATTTCTCACTGCTCAATTCGAAAAATACAGAGGTGTTAATTATAGTATCCTAAAACCCCCACAAGTTATAACCTAGAACCAAGGTTGTAGGTTTGCTTTCGACATTGGTGGGGACATAAACCCCCCCCCGGTTCTAATTTCATATTATAGCCAACAGAGCTTCTTTCTTCCTGTCTTTTTATATAGTATGTTTAACAATAATTGATTTTGTAAACCAACAACATTAGCATCAGAAGGCTGGGTGTCTTAAAGGGATAGTTCACCAAAAATAAAAATTCTGTCATCATTTACTCACCCAGTAGTTCCAAACTTGTATGAATGCCTTTGTTCTGCTGAACACAAAGGAAGATATTCTGAAGAATGTGTTAAACAGAGCAGTTCTGGGGCACCATTGACTTCAATAGTATTTTTTTCCTACTATGGAAGTCACTGGTGCCCCAAACAGCCTGGTTACAAACTTTCTTGTTTGTAGTCTTAATGGGTCGCGTTTCAATCACTTTTTCATAGTCATTCCATTTTCTGACAACAGAGACAGTAAAATATATCAATGAAAACTGTTTTATTGAGAATTTAGCTGCATCAAAATACAGTATATAGGCACAGAGAGGCAAACAAATGTAATAATAAACAATATAGGCTATGTACATTTTGCATGTTCAGAAGAAGTGAGCTGCCCTGTCCTGCAAAAATGTAAACTGGTTTGTGTAAGTAAATTGCTCAGTGCACAGAAAGAGAAGTAATGGACACCTTGTATTTCTTTTTCATGTGTCTAATAGACATGAACAAGTTCTTTGAAAAAACATCTATTACCTTTGAAACATGTCTAGTCTTCATGCTCTATGTTCACTATGGTTTCAATAATAATAAACATACATTTGCATAAATCATCCATATTTGTTCATGCCCATGTTGATTAGAGCATTACAAACTTGAAAAGTATTAATTTAAGGTACATTTAGAACAAATAAAAATGTGTTATTAATTGCGATTAATCGCGAGTTAACTCATGGCAATCATGTGATTAATCACGATTAAATATTTTAATCGATTGACAGCCCTAATATATAAATATATATATATATATAAACATTTATTTAACAGATAATCATATTAATTAGTCATTTATAAGTATGTATATCTATCTATCATCGCAATATGGTATATACAGTACCATCATAACACCAATTAATTGATGCTATTGTTGTATGGTTTCAAGTGCGCTTTATGGCTGCATCTGCGATGAACTACGTTCTCACACTTCCCTAGTCCTGTTAAATGAGATGGGTCAAAAAATAGAGACAAGATACCAATCATCCATTTTATCCTCATATAAACAATGTGTTTTTGTGTGACTCCCCGTCTACTCCTGTTATTAACATCTGCCTGGGGTGATCTGATTACAAGTACGCCGCTGAAACAAATTGACTTATACATATATCTCTGGTGACCACATTAGTATGTCACTGCATATTGTGATTTGATGTTTTGTGGAAATATATATATGCATGGGTTGTTTTCTATTAAAGCAGAAACTAGTTCTTATTTTGGCACAATGATTACATGTTGTACGACTATGGGGTCCTTCAAATGCCACCTGAGGTGCAATAGCATTTATATTACACATGCAAATGTTTCCATGACAACATCCAAATGCGGTTTCAGTGACCAGATAACAGTGTGTTTCCAAGACTTCTGTGTTTAGCTCTGTCCACTAATTGATAAATGTTAATGCCAGGTGTAAATGGGGCATATGAGTGGTTGTTTAAGAAATGGAATTAATGGATTGTTAAGACATGGTAGGCCAAATCATACTTTTTGCCATTAGTGTCAAAAATGTGTTGTGTCCAGGAGACAGAGAGCGTTCACTTATTTACCACATTAGGCGATGGTATGAGTGACCAAAGCAACAGACAGTCCTGCACTGCCAGCCTGTTGTGCCGCCACCTGGGAATATCACAATGGTTCTGCGTTTTGGCTTCAGGTAGGAGGTTCAGAAAACAGCCAAATTGTGAAAATGCCCATCTGTCATGTCCCTACGTTTATAGGGAACGAGAGAGGCTTAAGGAGCGATGGAGAGAGATATACAGGTAGAGAGGAGATAATAAAGCGAGAATTACAGGATAGACATGGGTGGTTTTAGAACAGAGCCACTGGATTACTTAGAGGATATCTACTTCAGCAATGAGTATAATAGATCTTTTAGAGTGCTTCCTACAGCAGTTATCAGAGCTAAATCATGACCTATTAATGAACCATTAGCCGTTTAAGATTGAAAAATTACGCGCTTCTGATACCGAGAAAAGTGCCAGTCTCCAGACTTTTTGAAACAATTTTTCACTGTATAAATAAAAATGCAAATTGCAGATGAGTGAAGACAAATAGGCAGATGAAAATTGTAATAATGCATTAGGGAGGCTGTAGCAGATAACTGCAACTGTTGCATAGTGTGAAAAAGAGGAGATTTGGATTAATCGCTCGTGGTGAGGGGTGCGATCAGTAAGCAGGGCACAGTGATGGTGGGTGGATACGGTGCATTTGCCTGTTTCCAGTCATTTAAACCTTCCGTTTGAAAGAATGTCTTCCAGGAGCAAACACATACCTCTTGGACTAAAAAAAAGAGTTAACTTTAACTTTGATATTTAAAACAAAATAATAACCACATGTCCAATGCTTGTCAATCTAATCAAGTTGCACCTTGGAATTTTTCCCTGCAGAACAAAATATTATAGAGTTATATAGAAATGATAACGCTGCTATATTCCATACAACACTCCAAAAAATGTATCTGTAAAATAACAGAAAAAGTACTGCCAGCTAATTACATGAAATTGTCCATTCATTTTCTTGAGATTTCTGTTAACTCTAAAACACAATGCAGTGCAGTGTAAAATTTAAAATACTGTAAAACACCTGTAAAATAAATACAGAAAAAATCCTTCAAATTGCCCTATCTTTACAGTTTTTTTAAGTGAATCACAGTTTTTAGTGTTTTTCATATTGTTTTACCCTTTTTTAACTACTTTTACATAAAGTTTATAGATTTTTTTCAAATATAAAAATGAGGTAACACTTTATTTTAAGGTCCTTGTTATACATGTTACATGTACGTACTATTATAATGCCTAATTACATGTAAAGTACATGTAGTTAATTAATATTACTCAGTACTTAAATGGATAATAATACTGTATCAAGGACACCTTAAAATTAAGTGTAACCAAAAATTATTATAAAAAACAAATACAATTTACAATTATAGATGTGATGCATTTACAAACACTGTTAACACATTTGAGAAAGAGAAAAAAAAAGACAAATTTCCATTTCATGAGTTAAGCCCTTTTCTACTACAACTCTAAAATATGGATGGATGGATGGATGGATTCATCTGAATTCAGGATAGATTGAATCTATTTTTCAGTTTAAATTCAATGGCACAAATTACGCCCTCTAATATCCCAAAGGTGACAAGCAGAAAGACAAGAGAGAGACAGCGTAATGTGACAGTTGTGTGACGAGCGTGAGGGGTGACAGAAATCTCAAATGGGGTGGCGAGGGAGGACGCTGCCGGGCTCGCTGCAACACTGACAGGGCTGACACTGCCTCATCAGGATTGCATTTTATACTCTATTTGTGCTGAAACACTTCAGTGGGTTTGTAAATAGGCAATTATTTCCGAAAGCAGACCGAGCCAAGGATTTTCACATTGACAGCTGCATTGAGTTTATAGAGTGTATTAATAGAGGAATGTCATGCATTCTGTGTGATGGTCTGAGACTTCATAATGACCCAAGTCTCACAATGGCTTTACCTCAGTCAGAGACCTGAGCAGATAACCAAAGGAGTTCTCGTGCTAATCTCACAGAGCAGCAGTGTGTTCATGAGGGGTTACATGGCACACAAGCAAAGTAGACGTGTCACAGTGCTTTCTAAGCTGCAGGCTATTTTATAAACCTTTTGAAATGTAGTTACATTACAAGCTGCTAATAAAATGTAGTAACTACAATGAAGCTACTTAACAGCAAAATAGCTGCAAAATATAAATTGTTAATGGAAAAGCTTACGCTTCCAAAAGAGAGCTGCGCTACCATGATGCTACTGAAAAAAGTTGCTAAGCAAGGAACATTACTGGTAGTTTTGACAGCATTTCCAAGACCACCGATTTGCCTCAATTTTTTTCCCCCTGAAAGTTTGCATACGTCAATAAAGAGAAAGAAATTAGACACAAGACATCTCATAGAAAACATAAAAAAAAATTAAATAAAGGTAAAGATTCCCATTTCTAAAATTTGGTGCTGGTAAATTTTGTGCAATTTGTTTTTAAAAAATTTTTTTTTCATGTTTTTGTTTCATATGGTCACCAAGACTGGATTTATACAGTAAAGCAAGTAATATTGTGAAATATTATTACAATTTAAAATAACGGTTCTATTTTAATATACTTTAAAATGTAATTTTTGTAATTTTCAGCATTATTACTCCAGTCTTCAGTGTCACATGATCCTTCATAAATCAGTCTAATATGCTGATTTGCAGCCTAAGAAACATTTCTGAATATTATTAATTTTATTTAGAATATTTTTTTTCTAGAATTTTTTTGATAAATAAAACATTCAAAAGAACAGCATTTAAAAATTACTCTTTTTTTAACCTTTAAAACATGTCTTTTGATCTATGTAATAGATTATTTTTGGGAGAAAGAAACGCTGTTAAATGATATCATGCTCTCTGCCAGATGTTACTGTGAGTTTGCCTCTCTGGAATCCCTCCTCCTTTCTCACTACTTTTCTTCTGTCTTGCTCCCTCCGCCCTTCTGCATTCTTTCTTCTATGGATATCTTTGCTCTTCATGAGCGCATGCGCATATAGGTATATGTGTATAGTGGAGGGGGTCTGAAGTGCTGGGGTTTGCGGCCCACTCTTGATGCATTACAAACATGCAAACCTAGTTTCCATTAATCTACTATCGACAGATCCCATCTGTGAGAATTAAGACCCGCTCAAACTCTCATTATCACATGAGACAGGGATTCGGGATGTTTGCATGCGTGTATGTGCATTCGCTCTCTCTCTGCTTCAGTTTTCAGTGTCAGTCTTCAGATCAGTTCAAACAGAATACATCACAAAGGATACTTATCAAATCACTCACAGCTTCCCTTTGACAAGAGTCCAATGCAAGCCCCAGACTGCATTTAGTCATGCTGCAATGGATCAGCATCTTTGTCAAAAAAATTGTGGAAAAGCTTACCGTTGCAAAATCACAGCTGTTTGTAAACCAATAGGAGGAACTCCAGGAGATTAATGGCATGGTTGTATTCACAGCATTAAAGTCTGAACCTAAAAAGTTCAACGCAGCGATGTTAAAGGTCATAACAGATATCAGAAATGAAATGACTTTGCAAAATCACTGCAATACACAACTCGATTAGGCCCAAAGCACTTGTCTGTAGATTACATTGTGTTCCTGTGAGTGCATGGGAGATTACTGCAGGCAATATCAAAGTGATTTCTAGTAAAAAAAAAAAAAAAAATAACAAAAATATTCAAACACAAAATGCAAAGAATGCAAAGAACGCAAACGCAAACTCATGCAAAGAACCCTTGAGTTTCCTAAAGAGATTGTTGACACAAAGAAAGAAAGAAAGAAAGAAAGAAAGAAAGAAAGAAAGAAAGAAAGAAAGAAAGAAAGAAAGAAAGAAAGAAAGAAAGAAAGAAAGAAAGAAAGAAAAGACAATTCTGTAATTTACTCACAATCACAATGTTGAGGTCCAAAAAGAAAACATCTTAAAAGTTAAAAAGGTAACTTTTTTTTAAATTACTATTTTTTGGTTGCAACAAAATATCCCAAATACTATATACTATATAATACTATATATATAGAAAGTAAATAAGGACTTAACAATACGTTTGTGTGATTGCACACACAGAAGACTTGAAATATAGTCGCATGGCATTTTTATGGTGGATTTTTGTCATTTACTGAGTTTTACACACAGAATTATAGTTCTTTAGGGTTATAGACGTTTATATAGCTCAAGCTGTACAGCAATGCTGCTAACAAGTCCAAGGTCATGAGTTTGATTCCCAGGTTATGTATTGACTGATACAAATGTGTACTCTGAATGCAATGTAGAGTAAGTTGCTTTGGTTAAAAGCATAATTGTAAACTGTAAACTGAAGTCCAATGTACAGCATGCAGTAAGTGCCACATATGATTTGAGTGACGTTTAGGTGAATGATGATGTACAATAGGCTTGTGTGTGTGTGTGTGTGTGTGTGTGTGTGTGTGTGTGTGGTCACACACAGAAATATATGACTTTAGAAGACTTGAAATATAGTCGAATGGGATTTTAATCATGGATTTTTGTCAGTTACGGAGTTTTACACTCAGAATTATTGCTGTCTGTTCTCTGTGTGTGTTACAGCTGAAATATCAGCACAGGAGTTTAAAACCTCATGGGGGTAAGTAAATATGACAGAATTTTTATTTTTGGGTGAACAAACCCTTTTTAAGGTCCATATGTCATTTTTTCTGTTAAAAATAATTATCTTATCTATGAAATGCTGGTGCAGATGTTTGTAAATGTATTCCACTGATGCTCAACTGTAGCAAAAATCGGGGAGAAAAAAAGAGGAAACAAATATTCTTACAAAAAAGTATAGCCTGTTAACTAATAATCTTCATTTCCACTGCGACTCTCAAATAAAATATAGCTTGGAAATAAAACTAAAGATGTTATTTATAGCTCAGACTACAGCAATAGCACTAAGATTGTCAAGGTCATGGGTTTGATTTCCAGGAAATGCATGAACTAATAAAAATGTACTCTGAATGCAGAATACAGTAAGTTGCTTTGGTTAAAAGCATAAATGTAAATGCTGACGTTACTAATTACAACTTGCAGCAAAAGTGCCATATATCACGTAAGAGCTGCGGTGAAGGTGAAGGTTTGGAGTATGTGTGATCACAAAGGCGTAAATATACGATTTTAAAGACTTGAAATATAGTCACATAGCTTTTTTATGGTGGATTTTTGTCAGTTACTGACTTCTACTCCCAGGATTATTGTTGTAGAGAAACATTCTGTTCTTTTTCGTGTGTGTTGCACTGAGAATATCAGCACACAAGTTTAAAACAAATGAGGGTGAGTAAATATGACAGAACTTTCATTTTTGGGGTAAACAAACTCTTTAAAGGGTCCATATGTCATTTTTCTCTGTTAAAACACTTTCTCCTATCAGTGAAAAGCTGGTGCAGATGTCTGTAAATGTATTCCACTATGCCCTATAGCAAAAACAGAAATAAAAGAAGAAAATAGAGGGTGAAAGGCTGTCAAGACTGTCTTGCAAATATATGTATTTTAAGACAAACTTTTGACACCAGTAAATGACACAGGACAATTGCTCACTCTCACAGAACTCTAATATCCAAGAATATATATATGAGACATTATCACAGGAGATAAATAAAAAGGACTGAATAAGAATGACAATGGTGGACAAAACCCACTCACGGCTCTCAGGACCAACAAACACTGACCTGTAATTTAGAGCCAATGGATGGGGGTGGAGGAACACAGCATCTGATGCTTATTTCACATGTATGGCTCGGAATCAACCGAGAATCTCAGGACGCCTAGCAGAGAGCGGGATTGCCATAATTATATTTTCATTTCGCAGAGTCCACAAAGAGCATCTTTAAATGGCAGCGACTGAATCTGAGGGCTTTTATCAAAGGGATAGTTCACCTAACAATGCCCCAGGGCATCCAAGATGTAGGTGAATTTGTTTCTTCAGTAGAACACAAACTAAGATTTTTAACTCAAACCTGTCAGTCATATAATGGCATTCAATGGGACCCACGGCTTTGAGAGTCCAAAAAAACACACAGACAAATCCACACCATCCAGCACGTGACACGTCAACGTGCTCTGGCATAGTAGACGCATGCCAGACTATGATATACCAGAGCATGTTGACACGTCACGCGCCGGATGTTGTGAACGGACAGTTGGACATTGAGTTGGATCAGAGGTAAAAGATGATGTAAATACTGTTCATTTGCTTGCACAGACCGATTGTTTCGTGTCTTAAGATCTCAATGTCTCATCACGAGATGCAGGGTTTAATTTGGTTTTGTCTGTGTATGTTTTTTTGACTCTCAAAGCCGTGGGTCCCATTGACTGCCATTATATTACTGATAGACTGCAACGGTTTGAGTTAAAAACCTTTGTTTGTGTTCTATTGAAGAAACAAAGTTACATCTTGGAAGCAGATAAACATCAAATTTTCATTTTTGGGTGAGCTATACCTTTAATCCGCCCTTCTTTTGAAGAAAAGAAATGCACTCAGATAAAGAAAATAAGACATGATGCAGAACTATTTCCGGTTTGTAAAGGACGAGATTGGCATTTTAAATCAATCGAGGCTGCTTACCTGTTGATAGAACACGGGGAGCGCTGGACTTTCTGCCCCCACAGGTAATGAGAGTAAACTAGCAGATGGTGCCCCAGATGGAGCTTCTCTGCTCTGGACTGGACATTTCAGCAGGAGGGAGAGCATGTTGTGTCACCGGATGGCACGTGTGAGAGAATATGATTCTGGAAGGCATGATGTGACACCACAACATTAGGCAGAGTATCTCAAAATAATGACAGACCCTTTCATAATGGGTAGAGACTGTCCTCTCATGCTCAAAATCATGAAAGTGTGGACATGAGAGGGTCATGTTTTATCAGAGCACAGGGCACTGGCACACACACAGTATGACATCATTCTGAAAAACGACTGGTGAGCAGTGCATGATATCCCTCTGTAATATTAGACAACATTTAGCTTTCTGTTATAGGTTGCCTTTCAGTTCCTGTGCATTTAATATGTATTCCTCATTAGAGAGGATGCATACACTACAATTCAAAAGGTTGAGGTTGGTAAGATTATTTAATATTTTTTAAAAGAAATCTTTCGCCCAAGAAAAAGAAAAACAGTAATATTGTGAAATATTACATTTAAAAACAACTGTCCTATTTCAATATATTTTAAAAAGCTATTTACAGCACCCAATAATTCTAATATGCTGATTTGATGCTCAGAAATATATCTTATTATTTTCAGTGTTGAAAGCAGTTGTGCTGCTTAATATTTATTTTTGTGAAAACTAAGATACTTTTTTTGTCTTGATTCTTTGATGGATATGAAGTTCAAAGGAACATAATGTATCTGAAATATAAATATTTTGTAACATTATAAACCTCTTTATTGTCACTTTTGATCAATTTAATGCATCCTTGCTGAATAAAAGTATGAATTTCTGTCATAAAAATGACCTCAATCCTTTGAATTGCTAGTATAAATCACTGGCTTTCAGCAAAGGGGGAGGACATGGACCACTCATATAAAATGAATGAGACTATTTGATAACCTGTTTGCGACATTAACTGTTCAATATCCCTAAAATACCTTTTTTTTGTCTGGTTTAAAAACATGAAACCATTTTTGTCCTCTTTTTTTTTTACTCAGATGTAATGTAAGCTTAGCAGATATTTATTTTCATATACAATAGATATTTTCTATTTAGTGTCAAACTTATATTTTCTGTTTAGTGTGAAGGAATGAACAAGCAAACTAGTTAAAATGCATATCCAATTCAATCTAGTCTTGAAAACGTACAACTTAAACATATCGAAAAGCATTTATCAGTTGTCAAAATATTGAATTACTATCACATAACCTGTTTTTATTATGCACCATTTGAAATGACAATAATTTACAAATGATTTAACAAAGAAGATTAAGATGCTAGTAACATCTATTCTGTTTTTCCAATGGCTGAGGACAGCGTTTTAAAGATATGGTATCTCCTATATCTAATTTGCACTAGTTTCAAAATATATTTATGTTAAAACAAACAAAAATTAAAAAGACATTGTGAAAAATTTAACTTAGCAACAAACTAACAGCTTTTAGGCCACTACTAGCATAGATCTATATTAATATACAAAACAAGAACGTTGTTTTAAATAATACTAAAATATAATTTCTAAGTGCTTATCCATGCAAGCTTTGCTTGGCATTGCAACACAAATAACAACAGTAGAACTGCTATTTAAAATATTGATGTAGAAATCTCGGAATACCTTGAACGAAAGCTCATCAAACTCTGTCTGCCAAATAATTTATGGCAGAATAATTACTGTAGAGTAATTGCTTTTTACAAACCCAAGAAACAAGGAAACTAGCCTCTCAGTGTTATCGTCATACTATCAGGTTAAAGGTTTTTTAAGCTGGAAATGGAAGAAGTAACAAAAATAAAGAAATACATTTATGTCCTTAACTAAAGTACTTTCCTATCAATATGTCAGCTTTGAAAAGGTGATATTCGTGTCGTGTCTCTCTGACAGATTGTTATGCATGGCTTAAACTTGTTAGAGGTTGCAATGAGAAGCTCTCTCCCACACAGTTCTGCATATATAACCTAAGTCCTTGTAGACCTGGTTTGTATATTTAGAGTGATTTGGAGTCATTCTGTTGCAACTAAATGCCTGAGGGCCAGAAATGAGGGCCGTAGGAGACAAAGGTCATTGACGAGGGAGTATTATTATTATTTTTTGTTCAAAATCACTGACACAGACTGCAGCCAGAGCTCCGATCTACATATTCAAACCCTACAGTATTACGACAAGATGCTGTATTCATCTAAAGAACAGAGGCTTATGTGAATCCACAGTAAACACTGAACAACATATGAGCCTTTGATTTTCACTGCTGTCCACATGCTCTCTGAAAAACATAAATGGGATGAGAAAAAGAATATGTACAGTAAGATTATAGAATTAGTGATAATATTTACTTTCATAATGGACAGAAAGAAGGATGGCATAAGCAATCCAGAGCCTCTTGTGTTTACCAGAAATAATCTATCAACATTATTTATTATACTCCATTAAAATGAAAACGCATTATTAATAATACAAAATAATTTAATGCATTATCAAAATGTTAAAATTACGTATCAATATCAATATTTTTAATAGGCCGACTGTCTATCAAAATTGTGTGTCAATATTTTTTTAAATAATGTTTAAAATTATGAGTAGTTTTATAAAAATGTGCAAAATTATTTTTTAAGTATAATTATAAATAATTTATTAAATATTTGTACTCATTTTAAAAGTATTTTTTATCAAATTGAGCAACATTTATACCTTTTTTATTACAAATTATAAATATTAACATTTTGTTGCATTTGTATTGAAATCAATGTATATCTATCAACATGCATCTTTAATATACTAATACTATTTAAAAAATGTGTAAAATTGTATTGTAATAAATCTATTAAAATTATATGTAATAATTTTACTAAAATGTATAATAAATGATAAAATATTATATAATCAATTCAATTATTAGCAATAGTTAAAATAAAATGTTACACATTTTACTAGCCTCATTCATTTTAATTCAAAACATTTTTGCACAAAAGTATTTGTAATCATTATTTATTATAAATGTATTAATGTATTTGATAAATGTTTTTAAATTGATCACATCTGTCTATTATAATTAACGTCACATCTGTCTGCCTATTTATCATGCAAGATTGTGTTTCAAAACATCTTCATTTAAAAGCATTGCTTTGCTCACATTTGCCATTTTATTATTTGAATAGTTCAAAAAATGGTGTCAGGTGCAATGCACAAATCACAGGACTTATTCATGCATACTGTCAAGAATTCCTTCAGCACAAAACAGCTTCAGCCCACGACTGACCTTCATCGTCTTCCTCTGCCTCGAGGCGTGAGCGTTTTACTGTATTTACATACTTCACAGAAGTAAGACAGGAGCAACTGAGCAAGAGGGTTCTCAGGTTGCCTTTGCTCGGACAGGGGCTGAATATTCTCATGATTTGTTTTGAAAACAGAAGACCTTCTCTCGGTTCAGGATGAGCCGCATAATTCGGTTCAGATGTTGACGCCGAGGTCTCGGAGGAGAGAAGGAGCTACTAAAATGACAGAGAGAGGAAAGGAAAACATTATACACTTTTATGACTCCACATACGGACAGCAGAGAAGAGTTTCGGTGTTACATCACCAGCGCTAATGGTTTTATTGGCCTTGTCTGACACCAAACCACACATTAACAGGTTGATGCAGTCAGCCTCGTCGCTAATAACAATAACATCGCAAATATAGATGACACACTCTACTGTTATTGTTCTCATTTACCTAATGAGTGTTTAAGCAGACTCAATGCTTGGCAGCCAGAGCCGATATTTGAACACAGGAGCTGATTAAGTGCAATTCACACACAATCACACAGTGGAACCAGAACCTTGTTTATGAGACGGAAATCTGTTCATCTATTTGTGCCAGTGGGAAGCAGAGCGCAGGAAACGCATCTCTGGAAGAGTCACGCAGATGCCACCGACTCTTGGAATAATACAGCTGCAAATGGAATACCGAGTGTCCCTCGGAGAGCTCTTGTCGCCGAGTCTTTATCTCTGAATAATCTGCTTGGATTGGAAGTGTTTCAGGGCCTCCCGCAGCTACGTGATAGAGAGAGAGTGGGGAGAGCGGAGGTTGACAATCAGCCACATGGCGGTCCCAGCAGTGGGGCGGTCTCCAGGGGGAGGCCTGGAGGGAGAGTACATGCATACTTACACATACACACACACACACACACACACACACACACACCGCGTTGCGTGCATCCTCAACCATCGCCGATTGGCAAGTCTCTCTCAGCGGTGGTCTCCAAGTGGTCCATTTGTAAGTGCCTTTCCCAGGAGGGAGATATTTGACCAAAGGACCTGGGCTTTCAAGATCAGCCAATCATCAGCGGAGTTCACGGGGCCTCCTTTAGATCGAGCGTGCTCACACTTTTAAGACGATGGAGAAAATGCATTACGGTGGTGTCAGGAAAGTTCAATCGAGTAAAGATCAGGGGCCAAAAAGCATGACATTTCTCTAAGACTGAAGTAGGAAACGGATTACAGGGATTAAAGGAATCAAAAGCATGCCAGGGTTAGTTTACCAAAAAAAAACATAAATGAAACATAAAAAAATATTTAAAGATTATTCACAATTAAATAACAGTCTGATGTATGGTATATATGTACAATAAGATTATAGAATTAGTAATAATATTTACTTTCATAATGGAAAGGATGGCACAAGCAAACCAGAGTCTCTTGTGTTCACCAGAAATCATCTATTGACATTATTTATTATACACAGTCAAAATTTAAAATACAATATTAATGATCAAAAATCATTTAATGTATTATCAAAATGTTACATATTACGTATCAATATCAATAGTTTTAATAGGCAGATGACTGTCTATCAAAAGATTGTATGAATAATTTTGATTTGTAAACATCTGTTGTATGAAAATGTATAATAAAAAGTATCGTTGTAAATAATTTATTAAATATTTTTACTAATTTTAAAAGTTTTTTTTTTTTAATTGAGCAACATTTATATTTTTTTTAAATGACAAATCATAAATATTTGAATTTTTTCTCATTTATGTATTGAAATCAATGTCTATCTATCAACATGCATAATTAAATAACATTATTTAATCACACTCGCATGCTTGCAGACCTGCAAGACCTTCATTTTTCTGCGGAATACTGAATATTTTTGAAAATATCCTGTGGACAAAAAGACAAAATAGGAAAAAGATACATCATAAAAGTAGTCAGTTTTACTAAAAAAAAAAAAACAAGAAATGTATAATTTTATTCAGCAAAGATGCATTAAATGTATCCAATTACAATAATATGACTGGAGTAATGGCTGATGAAAATTCAGCGTGGCCATCACATGAAAATGATTTATTTTAAAATATAGCCAAATAGAAAAGTTATTTTAAATTGTAATAACATTTCGCTTTATTATTATTTTATTGTATTTTTATTAAAGAAATCAAATAAATGGGAGGCTTGAGACTTTTGAATGGTGGTGTCTTATAATAGTTTAATGCATCAAATAAAAAAACTATGTAATTAAAACTTTCAAGGCTGATTTCACATTGTGACTGGTTCACTACATGGTCTGCAGAAAACTCTGCAATAAAAGTTTGTGGTGATCTCGCACCTTGATGAATATAAATGATAACAATGTACAGTAAGCTTTTCAATTATTAGGATCCTTCAAAATTCTTCAGCCAGCGAGGAATAATACAACAGTTGGCGAACATCCCTGACATCTTCTTTTAGTGTTAGTTAAATAAGAACTGTAACAGTATTTCTCTCTTTGCATTACACTGGGCCACAATGGGCCAAGAAGGCAATGATGTGTAGATGTAGCATGTAGATAAAGTCATTGTTGCAGCCAAGTTTCAATAAATAGTTTTTGGACTAGAAAAGAGGTTTTGAGTTATGAAAGTTGTATTTTTATGCTATATTGAGCTCTTTAATCTCAAAGGATCAGGGAGAATTTGATTCTTCATGACCCGCTTTAAATGCAGCTGCTGAATGATACACCGTGGGAAATCAATGACGATGTATGAAATTACATAAGTTAATCTAAAAGACACTAAAACTCAATGCAGAGACACTAATGGCACTGACAGTAAGACATATCTTGATCCTCGTGGTGCACTTAAGATGTTTGTCTGGTGGGACTAGTCTGTCTCAACGAAAACTCTCAATGTTCCACGGTGCTTTTACTGTGCATATGGCCATGAATTGTTAATGAGTAAAAATGCATCATTTTTCTTTGTTCAATTATATTTTCCTGCCTTTTTGGGGAAAAAAATATATAGTATATGTTTTTTTCCTCTCGTGTATTCAGACATATTCAGACAGATGCATTCAGTGCCGTCCTCTGCAGCATTTACAGACTGGTAAGTGCATGTAATCCAGAAAGTATTGGAAATTATTTATTTCACGTGTAGTGCAAGAATATACACTATCATTAAAATGTTTGGTGTCAGTTAAAAAAATAAAATAATCTTTTCTCTTCTAAAATAAAACTTTTATTCAGCAAAGATGCATTAAGTGACAAAAGTGACAGTCAAGGTATTTCTAACATTACAAAAGTTTAATATTTTAATAAAACTGAAATACAAATAGAAAACGGTTAATCTGATAATTTTTACTGTAGTTGTTTTACTATATTTTACATTTAATAAATGCAGCCCAACATAAGCATAAACGACTTCTTTTACTGACCTCAAACTTTTAAATGGTAATGTACATGAAATCAACAGTGGAGTCACTAAAATATCAGCATTCATCACAGCACATAAATAAACATCAGACTGAATATTAATAACTAGGCTACTACATTAATATATGTACAAAAAAGCAAATAAGCATGTATCTTCGAATGTTAAAATGAGACTTACACCACTGATCAAAAGAGTAGATCCTAAATTGTACTGTACTATATATATATATATATATACATATATATATAACGTTAGCATCAGATGAAACATTTCCATTTCATTCAACATTTTGAGTGGTGAGCATTCTATTAATATTTCTAGAAAAATTTTTTTAAATATAATTAGATTTACAAAAGTATAAAGTTGAAAAAAGCTAAATTAGATCAAGATGATCTACAACAAAGCGGTGTGAATTGAATCCGTACATTAAGCAGATTGGCTGAAGTAATTGCAGAAGTTTCATACTCGGAGTTAGGGATTTAGAAAACCCCAAACCAGAACATTTGAGGAATAACAATACAGTGCAGCTTCATAATTACATCTTCAAGATGAACACATACACACCAAACAGATGTCTCGACAATATACATGCTATCAGAGGGATTCTGGCAAAAGCATAATGTTTTTCATAGTCGGGTAAATATAGCTTGCGCTTACCCCATCACAAATCCCTGAAGCACAATTGCTGTCAGTGAACTTGTATTTTAAGTTGAATCGACCTCATAGAATCTTGCTTCTCTCATTTACTCAGCCATACGAGTGTAAAGGCTGATGGCTAATGTGTGAACAAGCTTGTTTCCTGCTAACATTTCCTGACATCCTCATAATTGCAAATGCAGCCAAGCAGATAACATTCACAACTGCACACTAGCCATTTGTTGACCACTGCTGTCTCAAAGTGCATCAAGAAAATTGTATTTATCTTCATATATAGTACAAAGAAAGCACTTTATGTTGAAATGAGAGCATCTGCTAAATGACTTAAATGTTAAAGCAAATGCAAATAGGACAGTATAATGTAACACAAGGACACATAATTACAAAATGTTGCACATGCATATTATTACAAAAAAATTCATCTACAGGGTCTGTCCTGAGCGAATGCGAGAGCAGCTAAATTTAGCATTGATGGCAGGGAGGTTAAATGAAACCAAGATGACGTGCAAAGCTTAGACCACTTTGCATTCTGGTATCTCATTCTCGGCGCTGCATAAGAATCATTTTGATGTCTAAAAAGCTTTGGCAATACTAACCTGGAACAAAGCAATGGCATTTTGTTTGGGTCATTCAGGGCGAGACTCTCCATCAAATAAAACGGGCCTTTGTTTACCTCTTCAGAGTATTGGATTTTGAATAATTCATAGACATGCATGCAAGAATCATTTGACTCATCAACCGCATTGATTTGCCAAATAGAGCCAACGTAGAAGTATAAACTCAAGGACCAATCAAAAGCCTGGATAAGCACTTGAAGTAACAGTTTGAGATTTATTTTACGTTTGACCAGACAATCAATATATCTGAATCAATATCACGTGTGAAGTAAGCTTGTTTTAGCCTCTCTATGACATACTTCACATTTACTCTTGGTTCTCTGACAAAAACCAGCTGGTGGGTACTTGGTAACATGCTACTGGCCTATAATTGTGTGCTTATATAAATCTGCATAATGGTGCAGGTGTATCTCCATCTCAATGCCAATCTCACAGTCAAATTATTAATGCATTTGTCAAACAATTTCAATGCCACATCTACACAACCCGTCAAAAGTTCGGAATAATACATTTTTTATGTTTAAAGAAGTCTCTTATGCTTACAAAATCTGCATTGATTTAAAAAAATATATAAAAAAACTTTTGCTGCTTAATATTTTTGTGGAAACCATGACACACAACAGAGTCTGAAGTAAAAAAAAATATATTATTTAGCAAGGACGCATTGAATTGCTCAAAAGTGACACTAAGGACATTTACGATGTTACAAAAGATTTCTATTTAAAAACAAATTCAAAACATTGAACTTTCTGTTTTTCAGAGAATTCTGAAAACAAGTATCAAGGTTTCCACAAAAAAATATAATAATTTCTGAAGGTTTATGTGACATTAAGAACTGTAGAAATGGCTTCTGAAAAGTAGCAGCTTTTTCATCACAGGAAAAAAAATACATTTCGATATATATGTTAAAATAGAAAGCAATTTTTTTAATTATAATAATATTTCACAATATCACATTTTCGATCAAATAGATAGGGCCTTGGAGATCATGAGACTTATTATGAAAATGTAAAAAAAACTCAAACTAAATCTAATTATTTTAATAGTGTATATGTAAATTTTACCCAAAGGCTGTGAGCGAAGATATTGTACACCACTGTCTTCATAACATATTTTATTGATTTAAATATGTGACAAAGAAAACACCATTATAATTGAAAAAAAGCACATGTGAACAGGACAAGCTAGAATTAGAATGTGAGGAACACAGTAATTGGACACCTGCTGCTATGTTCCCTGGGGTCTCTTATGCTTCTACGCTTCTCTTTGATCAAGTGATAGTTTTGTGCGTGTTGACCGTACCACGACGTGTAAAACACATAATGCTGCCGAGCCAGAGGGGAGAAGGTCACACACTCCAGGCACAGAAGATACAAAACAAACCCACATTCAAAACAATGTTTCACCGTATTGCATGATGCTTTTATTGAATAATTGAATGCGTCCCAGGAATGCAAATGTGCAAGAGCAGAATTAATTATCTTACTGCATTTTTGCTGTATCATGAATTCAGAAGTAATCTTGTTTAATTAGTTTGTCTTAGGCTTATGTGTGTTAGAGGAACACATATCCCTCTATATCGATGCATAAAGTGAATAATTCAGTAGCTGTATTTGACTTGTGGCAATAGGTAACACCACAGGCTTGAGAAGAGTCAAAAAAATATTAATTGGCTAGTCAAAGACATGGGTTATGATTCTACATATATGTATTTCCAGTAAAAGATCATTTCTGGAAAATGTACTGCATATATATTTACACTTGAGCATTACTCAGACTGCTAAAACAGACGTTTGCCACTGGCAACGTTCGGAAAGCATCAGATAATAATCCTATCATGGAAGTGTCAAATGCGCCACACATGGGAAGGCTCATAATAGACACAATAATGTACCTTAAAATATTATAAGGCAGAGAAATGTGTGTGTACTTGGATTGAATTTAAATTATATACACATATAGCTTGCCTGCTATAGCACATACTATACTTTTCAAATTCACACATGAATGCATCTTATATTCTGCTGAACAAGCCAACATTTTGAATATATATGAATATACGTATGGATATGAATATATGTATGTAATATATACACTTGGATATGAATATACGTATGTAATATATACACTTTATATGATCTATACATTTTGTATAGTTTTTGTGTGTAAGTAGAACGATAAAACAACGATTTATTGAAGTATAGAAAGATAGAAGGGTAGATAGAACAGTGGACAGATAGGACGATAGATATAGATAGATAGAACGATAGATAGATAGAGAGAACGACCGACAGAACGACAGGATGACAGACAGACAGACAGATAGATAGACAGATATGAATGTTATATAAATAAAAATCAATAAAATCAATGAATATGGTGTGGGGAAACATCTGAATCAAAGAATAACTTCCAGTTTCCAAGAAGCGCAAAGTTTATTTTGAGCGTAACCAAAATCCCAGCTTATGCATACGACAACATTAAGTAGATCCCCAGTTGACACAGGGGTCACGAGGTCATCAGTAACGCAAGACATCCTTCGGCGCACTCTGAGCTTTGCTGCCATACGGACAGCATGTTTGATTCAGTGACCTATGGTCCCCATCAGTCTTGGCAGAAGCTAAAGATTAGAAGCTGTGCGCAGCATTAATTAATAAGGCTTTATAGACAAATCCCTGTGTAAAACCCACATCTTTGATTAAATCCCTTGTTTAAAACTGAACCTGACAGCCCAGAGCCTCTCTGGACCAATTTAGCCTCTCGTCCCTCTGCCGTGCCAACCGGCCTGAGCCCAGACCTCGTCCGCAGCCAGGTGCGAAAGCCATTAGCCCGGCCCCGTAAAGCTCGCGTCCAGCAGAGCATCTTAAGACTCGGAGTGGCTGGCATGCATGTGGGACGTCTTTACTCACATTTGGCTCCACAGCTGTCAGAGTAATTATCTGTGTTTGAGCACAGGACATAGAAGCTTTGGTGGCTCTTCTAAGAAGGATTCTGATTAAGACTCATAATCTGCAATGGAGAAATCACCAGTGACTGGAGAGGAATTTCTAGGACAAAGCCCTCGGGGGCCGCGCGGATTCTGGGCAAGAGTTCAGGAAAGAATCCCAACAGGCACCATTCACTTTCTCCTCATTATCACACCATGTTTCTTTTCAGAAAATGTTTAATTTTTCAATCAGCCGACCACAGAGATGCACAATCCGTGCTGAAACACAGGGTTTAAACAAATCGGTCCGAAGAGAGAAAGCAAGTCTCTGAGATGAAAACGTGCAATAAACAAAACGAGACTATGAATTTTAATCAGGACGGTTAAAACTTGGGCTTAGAATCCATTTGTAGTAGTAAATCAGTACACGTTTTAGGTGGAGAGTGGGTTTTTTATTCTTTACGGCTCCTATTTGAGACCAAAAATGTCCATGTGAGAAACTTTAGAGTTGCTTTAGAGCATGAATTACTGACACATTCCAAATTGAAGCTCATTTTATTAAAGCACTAGCAGAAAAATGTTCCTGCCTGTAGCATGCCAGTAAATTGCTCAAATGGAAAAAAAAATGTGACGAGATAGATCCAGGAATATATGATGTTTACTGCTGAAGCTTTTAATGCTTATCCAGAAAATATATTAAAATGATTAGTGGAAAAGGCCACGGTAAAGCAAGATTAGATACATAACACAATTTGACAGGATGATTAAACGCTTGCCTTTATATGATGGCATTTGAGGACCTGAAAACCTGCATCTCTAATTTAAGAAACATGCTTATGAAGAAACACATATGCTATTATTAGCCATAGCAAATGTTTTATCACAACAATGACATATCTGTAGTCGTTGAATATGCTAATTGAGGTGATTAAACCAAACCAAACCCAATGAGCTACCTATATAAACAGCATTTGTGGGCATCAATCAATGCTAACACATTGCAGTTGGAGAAATAACGCTCAAATAGTCTAAATAGGCAGCACATTATTGAAATACAGCCACTCGTGCCAGGCTGGTAAGCCATACGCTCAGTGCAGTTTGTGTTAGTGGTGTGTGTACGTGTGTTTGGGTTTTAACACACCTCGAGCGTCAAACAGGCCAAAGGCTAATCGTAAGAGGATTACGCAGGAGATCTCTGGCTCCTTGAAATCAGGGCAAGACAGTAGGCGTCCAGCACAGGTGCTAAAATCACAGATTTAAGTCGGGATCAACTCGACAGTCTCTGTAAGAGAAATTAACACATGTAAAGAGCACAAACATATCCTATTTCATTAATGCTCTTTGTTAATTCGTTTTTAAAATAGAAATCCACGTTTCTGTCAGGGCCATGAGGTTTAGTCTTGAATGACTAGAAATAGATGTAATGAAATCTGATTTGTTTACTGTAGACTGACAAATCCAAAAACCCATAGAAAAAGAAACATATATATATATATATATACACTCTTAAATTGTTAAAATGTTAACATCAATGAATTTCTAATAATTATATAAATAATGCTGTTGAATTATTAATTGTAAAGAAATGTTTGATCACCAATTTTAGTCCATGGATCTTGAATCTGACTACAGATGTTGCTGGGTTTTGATTTCGACGCTCCAAAGGGGTCTCTGTTTCTGACCCCCTGAGTCATCACACAGGCTCTAGCAGGTGTTAGGTAATTGAACAGCACTCTTCTGTGTTGATGTTGCTCTGCAGTTCCAACACGTGCTCAACACTGCACTCTATCATTAGCTCTGAGGAATGTAACGTGGAGGATGACAAAACATGATTTTACAAGGGTTTTGGCAGGGGTGTAGCAATGATGACGTTGTGTTTCTATGGACCTTTCAAATTACTGACCCGTGGGTTTGGGCTCGATTTGTATGCAGAAAATCAAATCAGCAAATCATCTTTGTACTGTTTTAAAGTTTGGGAACAGTAAGATTTTAAGAAATTAATACTTTTTATTCAGCAAGGACAAATTCAATTGATCAAAAGTGACAGTAAAAACATTTCTAATGTTACAAAATCTTGTGGAAATGTATCATGGTTTCCACAAAAATATTAACCAGCACAACTGTTTTTATCACTGATAATAATAATAATAAATAAGAATTATATTATTTAAAGACAAAATATAAGAATTATATACACATCATACAGAAACCCACTACTGCTTCAAGTAACAGTTATTAATGTTGTCTATTACTTTGCATACTTTTATTATATTCACATTCGGTTTTTCCTCTATAACTGTAAAGCCCTGAAACCTCGTAGGAACATGAGTGTTCTTATAAATACATGTAATTATTTTTAAAGTGTTCCAGTTTCGTTTAATCTACTGCATAATATAGACTTTTGCTAGAATTTTTTATTTTTTTTGCTATAAGCAAGCTGTCATTCTGTGGGTAAGTCTTCGTCCCTGATGCTCAGCATTGGCACTTATATAACAGGACGTAGCATACTTGGGCAAAAATTGAGTAAAAAAAAGAATATTGTCCGCTGATGATAAAGGAAATGTTCTAAGCATATCAGAGTCAAGCAGAAAACAAGCTTTAACCTCCCTCAAAGTTGGATCATTCAAATTTCATGCCATATTATAAGAATTTGGGCTCTGGAAGACTCGCTGCTATAACATTTAATCACATCAGTTCTATGGTGCTCTTTTTGGGCAGAACTGAGAATGTGAAACAGACCCTTGGTGCAGTTGGTAAAACTTTATCTGAGGGTCAGGACAGCTGTGGGGCCATATGCTGATTCTTGAATATACAAATCATTTGAGAACAAGATATGATGATCTCATATGATGATGTTAATGCTTACCATATGCTTGCTGAACAAGTGGTTTAATGCATAATCATGTAGGGTATAAATCAGACCAAATCACAGTAGGGCTGGGCAGTATGTCAAGCATCAGTAGACATGTCTCAAACAATAGAGATTTTGCTATAATGTTTGAAATATGACAAACGGAAGGATGGGCATGTTTTGGTTTGTGTCCATTAGGCTGCAAATGAAAGTAGAAAATCTATCTATCTTTCTATACATACATACATACATACATATATATATACACACACACACACACACACACTCACTGGCCACTTTATTAGGTACACCTTGCTAGTACCGAGTTGGACCCCCTTTTGCCTTCAGAACTGCCTTAATTCTTCGTGGCATAGATTCAACAAGGTGTTGGAAACATTCCTCAGAGATTTTGGTCCATATTGACATGATAGCATCACGCAGTTGCTGCAGATTTGTCGGCTGCACATCCATGATGCGAATCTCCGTTCCACCACATCCCAAAGGTGCTCTATTGGATTGAGATCTGGTGACTGTGGAGGCCATTTGAGTAAAGTGAACTCATTGTCATGTTCAAGAAACCAGTCTGAGATGATTTGAGCTTTGTGACATGGTGCATTATCCTGCTGGAAGTAGCCATCAGAAGATGGGTACACTGTAGTCATAAAGGGATGGACATGGTCTACAACAAAACTCAGGTAGGCTGTGGCATTTAAACGATGCTCAATTGGAACAAAGGGGCCCAAAGTGTGCCAAGAAAATATCCCCCACACCATTACACCACCACCACCAGCCTGAACCGTTGAGACAAGGCAGGATGGATCCATGCTTTCATGTTCTTTACGCCAAACTCTGACCCTACCATCTGAATGTTGCAGCAGAAATCGAGACTCATCAGACCAGGCAACGTTTTTCCAATCTTCTATTGTCCAATTTTGGTGAGCCTGTGCGAATTGTAGCCTCCGTTTCCTGTTCTTAGCTGACAGGAGCGGCACCCGGTGTGGTCTTCTGCTGCTGTAGCCCATCTGCTTCAGGGTTCGACGTGTTGTGCGTTCAGAGATGGTATTCTGCACACATTGGTTGTAACGAGTGGTTATTTGAGTTACTGTTTCCTTTCTATCATCTCTAACCAGTCTGCCCATTCTCCTCTGACCTCTGACATCAACAAGGCATTTTCGTCCACACAACTCCCGCTCACTGGATATTTTCTCTTTTTTGGACCATTCTCTGTAAACCCTAGAGATGGTTGTGTGTGAAAATCCCAGTAGATCAGCAGTTTTTGAAATACTTAGATCAGCTCGTCTGGCACCAACAACCATTCCACGTTCAAAGTAACTTAAATCCCCTTTCTTCCCCATTCTGATGCTCGGTTTGAACTTCAAGTTGTCTTCACCACATCTAGATGCATATTGCATTGAGTTGCTGCTATGTCATTGGATGATTAGCAATTTGTGTTACCAAGCAATTGAACAGGTGTACCTAATAAAGTGGCCAGTGAGTGTGTGTGTATATATATATATATATATACACACACACACACACACACACAAATATATACATATACACATACATATAAATATACACATATACATATTAGGACTGTGCAATTAATCGCATGTGATTCTCATGTGCATCTCGTCAGTAAAGCCGGCTCCGTGATTGGCAGTAAATCTCCATCACCTGTTTTCAAAATGAGCGGCAGTTAATACACAGAGCCTTAGTTCACTGACAAGCTAGGCAATATCGCGTTCGATATCTCTTATGAATCGCATTCGATTAGGAACGTGATATCGCGTAGCTTGTCAGTGAACTACGGCTCTGTTGTTTGTGTGTGTGCGTGCGTGCGTGCACAGAATTGTGCAAAGTTAGAATTCAAATACTACATTTTAAATCAGGCTGGCTAGTTTAGTAAAGCACATTTGTTTTTGCTTATGCATTTTACAAGAATACATTTTCCTGTTAAGAAATTGTTTTGGCCTATGCAGTTAAGACTAGTTTAACAACATTTGAGTGTTTGGTTTTGAGGTT
Organism: Ptychobarbus kaznakovi; assembly: GCA_027422405.1. NCBI lineage: Eukaryota > Metazoa > Chordata > Actinopteri > Cypriniformes > Cyprinidae > Ptychobarbus > Ptychobarbus kaznakovi. The sequence continues at coordinate 20,106,045 of CM049810.1, read as the reverse complement.
ATTTTTTCATTTGCATGAATTGTTTACATGCTTACATACATGATCTCGTGTTGATTTTTGCTGTAATTACAGGCGGTTTAGAGCCTTGAACTGAAGTAACAGCAAGATATTTTTCTGCCAAGCCAACATTGTTTATTTTTTTTTTTTTTTTTCATCTTAACGAGCAACCTGCCATGGGTAATTACAATAATAAAACCTCCACGCCGCTTACCTGTGGGATGCCGTTCCCATGAAACGCCAACTTTAATGCAATGTCATGGGGGCCTGAGTTCACTTATGAGCTGCCTGCTAGTTCTTTATTAGATCGATAGCCCACAACCCCTCCTTTATTCCAGACGGCCTGCTGCTCGGTGCCCTCTGTCCAGGGTATGGAGCTCTGGGACCTGGCACCCCCGCATTTCAGAGCATTCTCCACATGTGGGAGGGAGAACATGATGGGCCTGTAAACAAACCGTCTCCTGCTCGCTTTCTCACTGCATATCTCTTTCTCTTCACAGGCAAAGTCATTTGATTCTTCCTAGAGGGATTTCTCTCTGATCTTTTACATGACCCGCAAAATGAGCCTTAAATCAGAGGTTGTCAGCTGGGTTTGCTTCAGGACCCAGATTCATATTAGACACCAAATGGCTACCCAACATAACACCCAATTCAAAAAAATAATCATCAAATGAAAATACCCCAAACTAACCTTAAAACAAAACACTGATATTGTTGTAATAGTAGTCTGAACTGCATAGGCCAAAAAATCTGCTAAATTGTGAACAGGAACACTTTTGTAAAAGTATAAAAAACTAAAGAGTGATTAGCTAGTTGACCTGTTTTTAAAAGTAGTATAGATCCTATTTTCCTTTACAGCTGGCATTAATAATAAATGATATGGTAAGCATACGAAAAGCTGACACACCTCGTTATTTTGCTATCCCAACTTTGCATAATTACATTTAGCCCCAATATTAAAATTCTGGCCAATACCAATACGTAGATAATTATTTTTATGTTATGGACAATAACCAATATCTGATGCTCATATGTCTCTATACAATTTTGCCTAAACAAATTAGAAAACAAAACATTTAAAAATAAAATCAATAATTTTGTGAATTTAGGCATCGCAATATTATAATGCATATCCAAAGAAAATAGATTTTAATTTTAATATTTGCTAAAGAATATATTTAAATGTGCTGTTAAATTATAAAGATTACTTAGACTGCGATGACAGCAAATGTAACAAATACAAAACCAGAAAAAAGGAGCATGCACTGTTAAGTATCCAGTATTGCATATTTCGAATCAACTAATAACTTATATATGGTATACCCATATATCATGCTCATATTTTATTTTTGCATTGTGCATTGTTCCAGTTGTCTTGCTGCAAAAGTAAAGACCTGCAATGCATTTTCAGGTCTTGACCCACCAGTACCTTATATAAGATATGACATTTCTAAAATAATTATCCAGCTGTATCACTGTGGCAAGCAGGGCAATAGTTGTCTGAGAGGTCAGGACTGCAAAGTCAAGTCACTGTTGACAGATTTGGTTATAAAATCTGAATCATGCCGGTCTGTTCTCTCTATAAACCGCTGAGTAAGCTACTCTGGCATCAAAATCCATTTTTCCCTCAAGCCTAGGAGACTATTCTTTAAACTGACAGACTACTTCTTCACAGCATAATAGCCAAAGCTGTCCTTCATAATATAATCGTCTGATTTAATGGGAAAATGCATATCTGACTGTTTAAAGACAGAGAGAGGACAAAATTACACTGACTAGGAGGATTTAAAATCATCTGCGAATGCAGAAATTATGCTCAGAAGTGTCACACGGCTATTTTCTATTATATTTGAGCTAGCTTTTCTTCTCTTATTTGGGATCTTGTTAGAAAAAAAAACTAAATAAATTAACAAATATACAAATAAGTAAATGCAAATAAAAAATCTGGTTCCCAAATAAGTGAAAAAAACATTTTACCTAATTATGTATTGTTCCTTTGCTCTCCCAATGTGATCTCCTGATAATTTGTATGTATTTTACGTAAAATGTGGTTCTATAAAATTGTATGTTTTTACAGGCACTAAAATGTACAAAACTGATGTATTGACGACATTTAAAAATGAATCCTTATGAATATTGAAATTGCGGCATTCATTTTATTATTAGTTGTTTTTAGTTGTCATATCAATAACCTTGTTTTCAGTTGCATCATTAAATAGTTTACTCGTTTTGTTGTGTGATTTCTGCTGCCAGCTCTTTTCCAATAATAGGCCTACATAATTATTAATATTAATATTCATTTAAAATAAATGCTTTTTAATAGTTGTTAAGCTAAAAGTGCTTGTGTGCAATGGAGTAATAATAATATAAATCATATTATAATGATATAAATCATATGTAAATTGTAATTATCATTAAAACCAGACAATTTTGTTATATATATATTTTTTTTTTAAGGTATAGTGACCTTTAATTTGTAGGAAGAGAAACTGGGGGAGTGACTTTTTTGTGTCAGACATGTGTCACTTTGCTCTCATCTGATTGGTCCAATTTCAGTTTGAGACCTCTAGAACACAATCTGCCCTGGAGCAGGTTAGCTGTGGAGTGTAAGTTACCATGGCAATGAACGCAGCTAAAAGACCAGCCACTTTCATGGTACCTAAAACCCGGGATTGGTGCAAACTAATCTGAAATTGACCTGGCTAGCCTGCAAATCCGGCTTCATGGTATAGGCCCCAGGAAAATAATCTGGATAATATTTAGTGATTAACAACATAAATTCTGCTCTGCTCCTCACACAAACCTGCTGTATTCCGCCAGAGAGGACTGCAGCTGCTACGCATCGTGGGATTACCTTTGGCAGTGCTTTTGACATTCTTGCAATAAACAAATGATTGTAATTGCATTTATCTGTATGTCATGTTTTTTCTTATACTGTACAGAAATAGCTATGTTTAGGTTGACATGTAGGAGCGGCATTAGCGACTATAAAAACATTTTTAATGCTATATCTGTTACTAAAATTGTTATTTTCCTGCATATTTCGGTCAATTGCGTTTTATATAATTTTATATTCGCTGTAAAATGGGTAGGTTTAGGTTTGAGGGGTCTAAAAATCGAAATCGCTTATTGATAAAATGATAAAAATGCATTGATACGAATATCTTCATTATATAAAAGATAAGTAAATATTTGTATGTTTTTTAGCTAAAAATACGTATCGATTTGTACATTTTAAACGTTGAAATGCGTCTAAATTGTACGTTTTAGCACAAATAAAAATGTACAAAAATGTACGTTTTGTGCTTGTAAATGTTGCATATTAATACCTATAAATATGACACCAGGCCGGCTCTCCAAAACTTGATGAACTGTCTCTGTATGCATCATGGGTGCCCATCTGACATGAAGGTTGTTCAAAAGGTAGAAAACCTCATTATTGTGGAATAAATGTTGATTATAAATATACAATTCATTCAACTTGATTTAAATATACCACTAAAATTATTTAAACACACAAATATTTTATATATATTACAAATACTGTATTCATATATTTCTTAAATGATATTAAAATAATTTAAGTTAAATGTAAAATAAAACGTATTAAAAGAACTGTTGTCCCTCTCACTTCTCTTACATTTAAATCAATTGACTAACGAAGAATGCAGAACATTCCAAATCAGTCACTTGACTTGGTTCCATTTCAATTGAAAGGTTGCCTGCGGTGAGGCAGTTCACAAGGGTTTGTACCAGAGCTTTTGTGATTCCAGGCCTTGTGTGCTATTGTCTCTAGGTTAAAAGATTCAGGCTATTATACAATATAATTGAACTGTAATGATCTGTAGCATCCGAAAGATCATAGTGGCCATTTGCCAATTGATTAAGAAGAGCCATGCTGAGTCGAAATCAACCATGTCTGACAAATAAGAAATAATGAGCATGAAGGGCATTCAGAGAGTGAGAGAGCGAGAGAGTCTCTCACCTGCTTGCTCTCAGAGGCAGCCCCAGAACTGCTCTTTTTCATATAGAGCTAATTAGTTAATTCTGTGGATAATTGAATCCCACCCCTCCTTAAACCAGAAGCAGCCAAGGAGGTTCTTTTGAGACATATCGAAGACTCTTTTATTGAAAGAGACTTTTCTTTCTGAAATACACTGAGGGAGAATTCACCAAGAATGAGCTGCTGATAGCGTTGTTTGTCTGCATGTTCTATAACAAATATGGCTAAGGAATTATCCACAAAACATCGCCAGACCAGGCACTGAAGTCCTGCATTTAATTTTATTTCTATATAGCAAGGAGATATTAAAATAATTAAAAGTGACTGTCAAGACTTTCACATTGTTACAAAAAAAAATATTTTAAGCACTAAATCTACACATTGCTATGATTTCTAAAGGATCATAAAGACTTGAATAATGGCTGCTGAAAATTCAGTGTTGCCCACACTAATAAATTACATTTTAAAATAAAAAAATATTTTATAATTTCACGTCAGGCATCAAATAGAAAGTAGGATGTTGTGAGACTACACAATTTCACCTATAAAACAATTGTTTAGTGAATTCATGCTGGAGTATTTTGTAGTATTATGTGGAAATTATTGCGCTGTCTAAAAAATAGAGACTGCTGAAGTATCCAATTCTGAGTGACCTTTCTCTTTCATTTCTTACCATTCAAACCAAATTTAACATGCAACCTTGGACAGCTACAAATAAGATCTCCAGCAGAGATCTGACCACGGTCTTGTGGAAATATACATAAACTCTCCTTAACAAAAATGAAACTGCTTTATCTTCCATGTTTGCTAAATGTATTTTATGATCAAACTCATAGATGTCTCTATAACTGTCCACCCAAGGACAGTTATGCCCTCGAATCTCATATTTTCAGCTCTGAGAAGAGAAATTCTTGTTCAATCCCTGCAATCTCTTTTCCCTATTTGTTTTTTCTTCTGCCAGAATTGTTTAAGTAATTGAATTGGTTTTTGCTCACTGATGGTTTAAGCAGTACAACAATTTTCATGTGTATATTCACCCGCCTCACATATATTGACTAATTGTCCCCAGTGTGCGCTTTACTTTAATTTATTGAATCGCTTCCTCCTCACCTCAATTACAAATCAGTCAAAATTAAATCAATAGATATATGTGTGGCTGCGGCAGTTCAGTTTAATAGTTTTAAATCAGATACTGTGCTAAACAAATCTTGCAACTCCTCTTAGACCATATGAGATCTGTGTTAATTCATTATTATTCTTCTCTAATTAAATCACAACAAATGCATTTGTTTTCTCGTTCCTGAATCTAATCAGCAGCTCATAATTGATCGCTTAGAGGTTTTACAAGGTGCTTTCAACAACAAAGAATCTTTGCCAATGCAACAGCATTTGGGGGAGAAATGCATTGTGCCTTGTTTCAAAATAGGTCATATAATTATATACCATGGATAATAGAGACAATTATCCTTTATTCCAAGGTCTATAACCCTATTTGGGTATGTTTTAATAGTTTGTAGCAAGTCATCCACACAACTCCATTCCATCAATTAACTTTCTGACAAATGAAAAGCTGTGCGTTTGTAAGAAATAATCCATCATTAAGACGTCTTAAATTTAATCCAATGATTTTGCCCAAAATACCAGTGTATAATAATCTATAATACATTTATATTTTTCAGATAATACCCTGTTGTATTTTCATACCAAAATCCACTAACATATTTGTCTAGAACTGTTTTGAACTAATAACCGATACATGATCAGTGCATATTTCTCTCCTGATTCAGATGAGACTATTTCGTTTTTCATTGGAGAAAGCAATATTATGGACACTGGACTCGATTTTAGGAAGCAATGGTTTAAAGTAAAAAAAAAAATGCCTTGCACTCTCATTCTGACGGCACCCATTCACTGCAGAGGATCCATTAGTGAGCCAGTGATGTAGGCTAATGCTAAATTTCTCCAAATCTGGAAGAAATACTAGTTCCTTTGGCTTTGCATTTATACCTAGAAACTGTGTCATTATGTCCTATATTCAAACGGCACAATCCTAAAGCTTATCATTCTTTGTATTTCTGTGCAATGGTTTAAACGTCAAATATTTAACAGCTGCATTGTTAATGCAAATCTAACAGATGGGGGAAAAGGCCTTACTGTGATGTCTTTGATTCACGCCTGAATCGGATTCGGTAACAAACACAGGCATGAATGTGTCGATAGAAGCAGCCATATTCACATTGTTTCCTTGAACCATGTCCTTGGAGCAACTGATTGCAGGAGCTTGGTCACCTGAGACGTGTTTGTTAAAGGGATAGTTCACCCAAAAACGAAAATGTGATGTTAATCTGCTTACCCCCAGGGCATCCAAGATGTAGGTGACTTTGTTTCTTCAGTAAGATTTTTAACTCAAACCGTTGCAGTCTATCAGTCATATGCCAGTCAATGGGCACAGAATCTTTGAGAGTAGGGTAAACAACCTCGCACAGACAAATCCAAATTAAACCCTGCTGCTCGTGATGATACATTGATGTCCAAAGACACGAAGCGATTGGTTTGTGCGAGAAACAGAGGTGGGGAACTCCAGTGACTTGCTTGGATAAATAAAGAAAATGACTCGATTTGACTTGGACTTGAGATAGAGAGACTTGACTTGACTTTACCTTCATTTCTCGGCCGGACTTGATTTTATAACAACTCTAATTGTTATTATAAATCATTGCGACATAATTTGCTAAACAAAACGCAAGCCACTGAACCTGCGGCAGAAGTGAAGTGATCCGAGTCTGCGCAGTTCATGGCACTGCAGTGCACGAGCACAGGAACACAGCGCCAAATACAGAGAGCAAGAGAATCTCCCTAGTTTTATGGATTAACTCTTTCAATCTGTATGCATTTACAAAGCCAGGACGTCACCACTTCATAAAGGAAATGTATCTGAGCTTGTTCGTTAGTTGAAACCAGCGTTGGTCTTAAAATTCAGCGTAGGTCTGTCATTAAATTAAAGTGATTATTCATTATTAATCTCTTGATTGTAATTAATGACGTCACACTTTAATTTCGCTGGCGTTTGCCTTTCAAAACAGTGCTTTAGTGTCATGTATCCCACTTTGTAAGTCAATATATGGAATTGTACCACGGAAACCAGTGTTTTATCGATTAGTTGGTGATATTTCTCTTGAACCCAAAATCCAAGACATGGTGTCAAAATGGCCCTAGTATGAGTTTTTATATTTATAATATGATATTTAGTAATATTTTCAGCGCGGCTGCAACAGTTCCGTTCAGCCCACAGCTAGAGTTACGCGCGTCTCTAAGCAACACACTGAAAACTGAACGAATCCAGGGAGGGATTTGAACGAATCGGTTCAGTGATTCAGTGGCCCATTCTTGCTTGTTCATGACGAATCAACTGTTTTGAATGAATCAGTTCAATGAACGCTTCTGTTATAAAGCAGTGATTTGCCGCCACTTATTTGCAGCATTAATGTCATAGAGTGGGTCTATCATTTAATTTCATATTTATATATTCTTTTTTTCAACAGAACAAATAGAAAACAAAAACGAAACAAAACAAAAAGCTTGGGCAGACCTTAAATGCACAACTTTCAATTTAGTTCTTATAAAGATAAAATCAAAGAAATCGATAAGTTACAGGGGAAGATACACAAACAATAACAGCAATAGGCTTCTTGTTTTGAGCCATGATGACAATAGTTTTCAAGAGCAATGTAGGCAGTCATGCAAAGTGAAAGAAACAGTCCAAATAGAGTGTCTATATCCGATGAAAATTGTTGGGTCCATTTTATTTCTGATATAAGGGGTGATTTGTTGTCAGAATATTATTTTAAATTGAATAGCATGTTTTGTTACTCACTGAATCATTCTTTAGCGTGCTCCCAGACTGAATCCCAGTCTTCGCTGGAGATATTTAGTGCAAAATCATATTCAAACATCTGTTAAATATGATCTGTCTTCTAGGATGGTCAAACTCAATATAACATAAATATGAGATACATATTTTTATCGATATTTTCTTTGTTGGTTGTTTGGCAAAGATATATTTGTTTCTGTTTGATATTGTGACTCGACTTGACCCTTATCAGGACTTGACTTGACTTGCTTGAGGTGAGCCACTGACTTGACTTGACTTGCTTGATTTGTTTGTACTGTGACTTGAGACTTGCTTGAGACTTGAACATGTGTGACTTGCCAGCACCTCTGGCGAGAAACGGAACAGTATTTGTATTTTAATTTTACCTCTGATACAGGTAATGTCCAACTGTCCTGAGCTCATTCTCAACATCCGGCGTGTGACGCATAACTTACTCTGGCACATAGATATATATACATAGACACCTCATTAGCGACTGTTTATACGTAAGGATATATATCTACATATATATTTATATATATATCTATGTTCCAGAGTCGCTGACGCGTCACGCGCCGGATGTTGAGAATGAGCTCAGGACAGTTGGAAAATTGCCTGTATCAGAGGTAAAAAATTATATACTGTTCAGTTTCTCGCACAAACTGATCGCTTCGTGTCTTAGGATATCAACGTATCGTCACGAGCAGCAGGGTTTAATTTAAATTTGTTGTGCATGTTTTTTCTACTCTCAAAGATTCTGTGCCCATTGACTGGCATTATATGACTGACAGACTGCAACGGTTTGAGTTAAAAATCTTCGTTTGTGTTCTACTGAAGAAACAAAGTCACCTACATCTTGGATGCCTGGGGGTAAGCAGATAAACATCACATTTTTATTTTTGGGTGAACTATCCCTTTAATGGGACATATAGGTGTTATAGACCCTATACCAGAGGTAGGCAACGTCGGTCCTGGAGTGCCGATTTAGAGTTTAGAGCCAACCCTGAAATAAACCTCACCTGCCTGTAGCCCTAGTAACTCTGAAGACCTTGATTAGCTTGTTCAGGTGTCTTTGATTAGGGTTGGAGCTAAACTCTACAGGACAGCGGCACTCCAGGACCGATGTTGCCTACCCCTGCCCTATACTGTATGGACAAAGGTCTTTTATCGCAGCATGCTGTAACTGCAGTAAGATCTCTGCGATTATATGCCTCTGAATCCTCTCTCTACCAGTCATGAACAACTGCAAAGTTTGTTATATAACTTACATTAAATTATCCTTCCCTCTAGTCAGTGCCAGACATGATCACTGGTGACACAAAGGCAGCAATGTTCGGCACGGAGCACTGACCTCGAACACAGCTGTCACACACATTTCTCTCATACAAACACTTTGTGAAATCACAAAGAAATTATTGGGTTGTGATCAAAGGGTTGTAAGAAATTATAGTTTTTTTCAGCAATTTTGTATTAAAATTGATTAAAAAAATTATAAAATTGATAAAAACGTGACGGTAAACATTTATATTGTTACAAAAATATATATATATTTTAAACAAATGCGATTCTATTGAAGTTTCTATTCATTGAAGAATCCTGATTTTTTTATTATGGTTTCTACAAAAATATTAAGCAGCACAACTGAACACTGATAATTTTGAACACTGATAATAATAAGAAATGTCTTTTGAGCAGCAAATCGGCATATACAAATTATTTCTAATGGATCATGACACTAAAGACATGTTATGGCTGCTGAAAATTCAGCTTTGCCATTAAAGGAATAAATTACATTTTAAAATATATTCAAATAGAAAACCGTTATTTTACATTTTATATTTCAAAATAATGTTGTTTTACCGAAATTTAAATCAAATAAATGCAGCTTTGCATTATTAAAAAATCCCCTGTTTGATCACTGTTGTGGCTATATTTTGAACAGAAAGCTTTTTTAGCTAAAAATCCAGTTTTAGAGCAATTAAGTAACTGTACACTTTTCTTTGTTTTCAAAGTCATGTCAGTAAAATAATCAGTGCTTCTTACTTTTGGACAGACGGAATGTCTACATACAGTATCTCACAGGAGTGAGTTCACTTTTGTAGACATGTGACTGAAGAAATGACACTTTGCTACTACATACAGTATCTCACAGGAGTGAGTACACCCCTCACATTTTTGTAGATATTTTCATATATTTTTCATGTGACAACACTGAAGAAAACCTGTGAAGCTCTGTGAACTCCATTTAAGGCAGAGCTGGAAAATAATTGGCCACACAAAATATTGACACTTTGGGCCCGATTTGGACATTTTCACTTAGGGGTGTACTCACTTTTGTGGCAAGCGGTTTAGACATTAATGTCTGTGTGTTGAGTTATTTTGAGGGGACAGCAAATTTACACTGTTATACAAGCTGTACACTCACTACTTTACATTGTAGCAAAGTGTAATTTCTTCAGTGTTGTCACATGAAAAGATATAATAATATTTACAAAACTGTGAGGGGTGTACTCACTTCTGTGAGATACTGTACATCTTCCACTCATTCAGTCTGTGCTGTTTGTACAGCTTTCACGAAGACTGCAGTACTACTGTTTAAAGGAGCTGCTACTGTGTTCCATGCCACTCTGTTATTAACATAGATTTCAGATTTCCCTGCCCTTAAATGTCAAACAAAAAAATATATAATTTGACATGCCAGTTTCACAACCCCTTCCTGTCTGTATGGGTGTTTTTTAGCCACAATAAGCTTCAAGTTCCTGGATAAAGAGGCAGCATCCACTGCATTCAAACTTTTCAAGAAGAGGATCCTATCTGCCATTAGCATTTGGCACAGTGGGAAAGCATCCTTTCCGCTAACACAGCTCTGTAATGAGCTTTTCAACTGTATTCCACATGGTAGTCAAGTAAAATAAGACGGTGTTATTCATAATGTGGCTGAGCTTGGAGGAGAAACAATCAGTGTGGAAAATGACAAAAACATTCCAAAATGGCACAGAAATTGGATATGGGAGGAAATTGAAAAATAAACTATGTGAATGCTTTTTGCCCCCAAATTATTGAATGCTTGGGTGGAAAAAAAACATGAGGGGGCATCTTTTGAGCTACAAATGGAGTTGCTGTGTACTGTACTAGATCTTTACTTTACTTTTCCAAATAAAATATTTTTTTATAAATATATTTGAGCTTTGTCATATACGCATTCCATGAGTTTTTTATGAAACATTCATATTTACCAAACAATTCTCAAAACTCAGGGAACCGCTGCAACTGAATTGTAAATGAGTTGATTCTGAGAACCAGTACAGTGAACAAATAATTATTTTCAGTCTGTTCTTTTCAATGAATCAGTTGATCCAATTTATGAATCTGATTGATGTTCTCATGGAGTTCAACTTACTGATCATCCATGCATAACAACTTCAATTTCAGTCTATTTGACAAACAAGGTTATCATATAAATGAATAACATACTGAATATATGGCACAAGTTGTACAAACTATTTCAGCCATATGGATTCAGAATGAAATAAAAGTGAGTAAATGATGACAATATTCATTTTTGAGTGAACTAACACTTTAACACATCTGTTTCAATATTACAAGTAAACCATTAAATATGACAGCCTATAAATACTTCATTGCACATAATCGTTTGGTTGCTTACACCAAAATTCAATTTAATAATGATCTATTTATACTGAAGTAACGCCAGAGGAGGTGGCAGCTTCTAAGCAGCATTTCAGCAGGACGGTCCAGAAATATTCCAATCAACAACTCGAAAATATATATTGAAATATCACACTGCATTTATTAAAAATTGTTTGTGTGAAGGCAGCACTTCCAGCTTTTATTAAATAAATAAAAAACACAAGCGTCTTATCATGGCACTTGGCATAGCACTTACATCCCACAGGTCAAAGGTCGACTCCATTGAAAATACCAATGAGCACTCAGCAGTCCCTCATCTGGCAGTTCTGTGTCGGTACCAAAAGACTCTTGTAGCCTTGGCCAGTGTATGTTCTCTGCTTATGAATTCAGTGCATTTATAATGTAGTGAGGTCACTGGGGCAAGGATGGGCTATGCTTGCTATGGACATCAAACATCTTTCAGTGTCTCTCTCTCTCTGTCTCTCTTTGAGAGCTCTATGCATTTATTTAACAGATTTGCTGTGCAATCAGGCATCAGTTCATATTGAAGATGCCTGAGAATTTAAATGAAGAGGCGGGTCATTTGTTGAACTGTTAAAGAGATAATTCACCCAAAAATGAAATCTTGTCATCATTTACTCACCCTAATGCAATTTCGAAACGTGTTACTTTTCTGTGAAACACAAAAGGAGCTATTTACTGTACAGTAAAATCCAAGCCACTCTTTTCCATACAATGAAAATGATTTGTGACTTCAGCTATAAAACTTCAATTTAACCTTAAATTTTAGTCAATCCTCAAACAAAGTTATGGCATTAGAAGACTAGGAACATATTGCACCAGTTATAAGGAGTCATATTTTTTGATAAGTTTATTGCGTTTTTTTTTTTCTTTTTTTTTTAACCTTAGCCACTCCAAGCTTCATTCACTTTCACGATAAATATGCCTCTGTAGAAGCCATATTTCAGTGACTTCAACTCTATTTTGAAAATAACAATAGGAATAATCAGGCTTAATAATTCTGTGACTAACTATACTTCCAATAATAATGAAGATTTACCGACCTGAAATCGACTTTACCATGTAAACCGAAAATACTGTACGAGCTCTCAGCAGAAACCAAAATGATTAATGATTGAAAATTACATTTTCACTTCTATATTTGTATTTTAAATATTGAAATAAATATTTGTTGTTATACTTCTATATTAAGTGGCAACTTTATTGAATGCTTATAATTAATTTGCAAAGCGTTATGGATGAGTCAATGGATTAGATATTCTGTATATTTTTTATATTATTTTACTATATTACATATATATATATATATATATATATATATACTACTCTCTCTCTCTCTCTCTATATATATATATATATATTCAATTCAATTCAAAATTATTTGTTTTGCGCTTTTTACGATACAATCGTTGCAAATCAGCTTTACATGACATTATTTTTCTACAATAAATTTATATTGTAGAAACTTAATATATTTAATTTATGGCAAAATTGTGTTGATTCTGTATACTGTCTGATGGTCTCCTCTGAGGTCCTCTGAGGGGTTGGCATCATCTCTTCTCAGGTGTTCGGTCATCTCAGATCATTTAAGGGTTGGATCCAGACTGAAGCTTGTGTAATTAACATCCCGTGGCAGAAACAGAGAAACAAATAGAGACATAATTAGCGTAGCTGTTGTTCCATCCAAGCAAAAATGATTTGTTCAACCCAAGCTAAAGCATAATCATGTGTGTTTGATCAGATATAACTGCAGTAAAAGATTATGAGATGCATTATATGAATGCTTGGTTAAAGAGATGTGTCTTTAATCTGATATGGAACTTAATAGGTAGCCAGTGCAGAGACTGTAAAATTGGAGTAATATGATCATATTTTCTTGACCTGGTAAGGACTCTAGCCGCAGCATTTTGTACTATCTGTAGCTTGTTTATTGAAGATGCAGGACAACCACCTAGCAGTGCATTACAATAAGTCCAGTCTAGAGGTCATGAATGCATGAACTAGCTTTTCTGCATCAGAAACACTTAACATGTTCCGTAGCTTGGCAATGTTTCTAAGATGGAAGAATGCTGTTTTTGTAAGATAGGAAATATGATTTTCAAAAGATAAGTTGCTGTCTAATATAACACCCAGATTTTTGACTGTAGAGGAAGTAATGGTACATCCGTAGATATACTGTATATATATATATATATATATTGTATTTGGTTATCTCTTCCAGACCTTTCCACACTGATGCTGAGTCACTGGAAGATATATATTATATATATATATATATATATATATACACTCATTACACAATACACTCACTCATTATCACTTTATTAGGTACACCTGTTCAATTGCTTGGTAACACATTTTGCTAATCAGCCAATCACACGGCAGCAACTCAATGCATTTAGGCATCTAGATGTGGTGAAGACGACTTGCTGAAGTTCAAACCGAGCATCAGAATGGGGAAGAAAGGGGATTTAAGTGACTTTGAACGTGGAATGGTTGTTGGTGCCAGACGGGCTGGTCTGAGTATTTCAAAAACTGCTGATCTACTGGGATTTTCACGCACAACCATCTCTAGGGTTTACAGAGAATGGTCCAAAAAAGAGAAAATATCCAGTGAGCGGCAGTTGTGTGGACGAAAATGCCTTGTTGATGTCAGAGGTCAGAGGAGAATGGGCAGACTGGTTAGAGATGATAGAAAGACAACAGTAACTCAAATAACCACTCGTTACAACCAAGGTATGCAGAATACCATCTCTGAACCACAACACGTGAACCCTGAAGCAGATGGGCTACAGCAGCAGAAGACCACACGGGTGCCGCTCCTGTCAGCTAAGAACAGGAAACGGAGGCTACAATCACACAGGCTCACCAAAATTGGACAATAGAAGATTGGAAAAACGTTGCCTGGTCTGATGAGTCTCGATTTCTGCTGCGACATTCAGATGGTCAGATGGTCAGAATTTGGCGTAAAGAACATGAAAGCATGGATCCATCCTGCCTTGTCTCAACGGTTCAGGCTGGTGGTGGTGGTGTAATGGTGTGGGGGATATTTTCTTGGCACACTTTGGGCCCCTTTGTACCAATTGAGCATCGTTTAAACGCCACAGCCTACCTGAGTATTGTTGCTGACCATGTCCATCCCTTTATGACTACAGTGTACCCATCTTCTGATGGCTATTTCCAGCAGGATAATGCACCATGTCACAAAGCTCAAATCATCTCAGACTGGTTTCTTGAACATGACAATGAGTTCACTTTACTCAAATGGCCTCCACAGTCACCAGATCTCAATCCAATAGAGCACCTTTGGGATGTGGTGGAACGGGAGATTCACATCATGGATGTGCAGCCGACAAATCTGCAGCAACTGCGTGATGCTATCGTGTCAATATGGACCAAAATCTCTGAGGAATGTTTCCAACACCTTGTTGAATCTATGCCACGAAGAATTAAGGCAGTTCTAAAGGCAAAGGGGGTCCAACCCGGTACTAGCAAGGTGTACCTAATAAATTGGCCAGTGAGTGTATATATACACACACACACACACACACACACACACACACACACACACACACACACACACACACACACACACACACACACACAGTATACATACATACACATATTATACATGAGGGCAAATGACCGATTTAACATTAACAGATGCTTTTTAGCAGTATATACCTTTGGTATATTCAATTTGAATTAACAACAACTTGAATTAACAACAACCATCCTGTATGCTTTTGTACTGCACTCCTCAGCAAATACTAATATCAGCTGTGACTTTGATATAGATGAGAACTGTCATTTTTAGGACTTTTTGTTTCTCTTCATAGAAACACTCTATGACCCTGTGATAACATTTGTGTAACTTGGATTCAACTCAGGAGAAAGCTATTCTGCGTCGACTCAAAAATGCCTGTCAGAGCTGACCGGATGTGTTGCATTAACAGACAGCGAGAACTAGCGTGGAATAAAAAGCGAGTTCATCCTCGAAAGCCAGAGGCTACAATTACTCGCTGGGAGAACCCCACACAAAAAGCCCCAAAGGAAAGCAAGCGGATGTCATGTAGAACTCAGAGTCTCGCTGAGATGAAACGGGCCAAATGTCAGTACAATTAAGAGGTCAGGGATATCAAAGCAGTGGAGTATGTGGCTGGGAGCAGTTTGTGAAGGACTTGTTTGCATAAGAGCTTGTTTATCTTTATCAGCGTGAGGCGTTTCCCCTTAATGCACAGTTGTGCTTGTTCACACAGTGTCCCCTAAAGGCCAACAGGAAAGGAACATATATGATAAAGCTTTAAAGCAAAAGATTCACTTGTTGAAACAGCAATACCTTACATGAACACACTGAAACAGTATTATGCCAGAGCGTTGTGCCAACCCTTAAGTAGAACCTCCTTCAATGTAAGTTTTGTATATGTTTATCATCAGAGAGTAAGTAAGCCTCTCACCAAAGTCACCAGAATATGTAACACCTTAAGCAAAACCTACCAATTATTAACAAGAACAATGCAAGTTTAAAAATAGCCCTGAAATGGATTACAAATATAAAACCATATTTCATTCACTCTCATAACCAGGCTATAATAGAGGGTTCATTTCATGCAATCAAGCAACATTACCCAGCTTTGTACCTAATATTTTTCTGTCTGTGTTCTTTCTTCCTGCTGATCCTCTGAGTCAGGCAATGTAAACAGCGGCAGCAAGGAAAGATCAAAAACAAGAAGCTGTCAGATGAACAATACAGAAATGATACCAGGTTTCAGCTTGTGTTTGGAGAAGGGCTGTACTGAAGTGACAAAGTGCAATGTGTTGATTCAGACAGGGATCTGAAAACATCACAAATATGTGTCGGAGAGAGCTATGGATTGGTTTATTAAAGTCAAACCTTGACTGAGCTTTGAAATAGTTGAGGTTTATTGAAGCTCCTTTGGGATTTGATTTATTTACCCGCTCATGTAAATGTATGTTCTGCTAGGGTGCAGCCTGACTCTTCAATTTATTCTGGATAAAGTCCAGCACGTTAAAATAGCAATCACAGTTTGCTTTCATTTATGTGCCATTTAAGTCAAGGTTTATCTGAAACAACAATAATGTCATGTAAAAGAAAGAACAAAATGCTATAGCAGTCTCATCTGCGAAACAAAAACTGAATCAGAATTGCAATCCATCTAAAAGTAATAAGTACAGTTTATCTAACACATAAAGAAGACAGAGCAGAATACATATTCTGCTTGTGAATATACAGGATGACAAATGATTCTATCCAAGGTGATTTACATACACATAAGAAACTCTTTCTACAAGCATCTTTCAATGCATCTATATTTGTCAATATATATATCCAGAGCTGGGTAGTAACTGATTACATGTAATCTGGATTACGTAATCAGATAAAAGAAATAAGAACTTGTAATTAGAATAAATGACATTTTTAATTACTTGTAATCAGACTACAGTGACTTTTTATGGATTACATGATTACATATTATTTACATAATAGCAATAATTTATTCATAATTTATTGATTCTCCCTAATACCTCTTTTTCATCTACTGCTTATATACTCGTCTTCTGGTGTTGTAGATGTTCACACAGAGATCAGTTATTAGTCAGGCAGTTTACATTTGACCACTGGATACACAAAATTCCTCTTAGGTTTAAGAAGTGTTTCAACACTGCATTAACTGCTGATGAAAATGTTAATTTTTATTAGAATTTTCACTCAGTAGGTTATCTAACCAATATTACTTTTGCTTGTCTTTCAACCACATTAAAATGCTTAAAGCTTTTTTGTCATCTGATTCTCTTTAACCTAATATATTTTTATTTGAAGTACCCCTGAGATTTTAAAATAATGATTTTAATAAAGTATCAGATTTGCATGTTCCCGGTTCTCTGATATTGGTTATTTTCACACGAGTTGCAGGTTTAAAAAAATATATATAATTTTTTTAAATCATTTTTCAGTAATTGTTTTATTTTAATTCATTTTTAAATTATTTGTTTTGATTTAACCTTTTTATGATTTAATTAATTATTAGCTTTTCATTAAACTCACAAACCCATTTTGGGAAACCCTGACGTAATATAATGTTTAATGCACGTCATGTTGTTGATAACAACAAATGGAATATATTTTATTACTCTTTATATTTTATATCAAAATGGTACAAGATTGTTCTATTTATATCAATGCGATGAACAAGTTAGGTCAAAAGTAATCTACGCGTAATCTAAAAGTAGTCCAGAAGAAAGTAGAGGCTGTTTATTCCTCCCTGAGATTTGGGAGCTGTGATTATCTGTTCTGCTCCTTTACTGAGCGAATGAAAGCTCAGATCGATACATTACCTCACGCTATCTGACACCCTGTGCTGCTCGTCTTCCAAAAGACCAGTCCTGAGCTAGTGTTGACGGACAGCTCGTAACTCCTGGATCTCTGAGGAAGGACCCTTCTTCAAGACAGATACAGAGAAATATAGGGGATATATCTTGTTTTCTGTTTTCACTGGGTCCTCCTGATTGAGACCTCAACAGGGATAAAGTGTTCCCCCGCAGGTCACAACAGAAATCAAACAACTACTGCATGATCAAGCAGCTTTTATAGAGGAAATAATCCTGATGAATTGCTTTATAAAGCTGTTGAGCTCCCAAAATGACAAATAAGACCCATAAAAACACATTTCCCTTAACAGCAGCTCTCTCGTAACCAATCAGGATGCAGCAATTTTGAGTATATGCGAATGCAAATTAAATTTGATAGCTACTGTGGTGGATAAGGTTATTATGATATGCGGCAATGGAAAAAAGAAAAAGTGAAAGTGACATACAGCCAAGTATGGTGACCCATACTCGGAATTTGTGCTCTGCATTTACCCATCCAAAGTGCACACACACCCGAAGCAGTGGGCAGCCATTTATGCTGCGGCGCCTGGGGAGTAGTTGGGGGTGCAGGGGTTCGGTGGCTTGCTCAAGGGCACCTTGTCGTGGTATTGAGGGTGGAGAGAGCGCTGTACATTCACTCCCCCCATCTACAATTCCTGCCGGCCCGAGACTTGAACTCGCAACCTTTCGATTACGAGTCCGATTCTCCAACCATTAGGCCGCGACTTCCCCAAGTCGTCCCCAAGAAAAACACAGACACAGACACAAGTTGGACTTTGAGTGCAATGGTCAAACATGTCTGTTAAGAGCATGTTTACATAGAAAAAAAACTATGGAAAAGCAGTGCAGTGGAATGTAAAAACCTGTAAAGGACTACTGTTTTTAATGTTTGTATTATGGTGACATTACTGTAAATAATAGCCTACTACTGGGGTTATACGTTTAGTCATTTTGAATTTGAACTGCCCTTGACTTTTTGAGCTGACCTCTAAAACTGAATGTCTATATTTTGTCTAAGAAATATTTAGAATTTTTCTTATTTTATATTATTCCTGAACATGTAGGATATGTTTAAGACCAATTTGTACAATATTTGCCTTCATATTTCATGCATTTTTTCTGCAAAGTGAAAAAATTAAGTATGAAATATAAAACAAGTGATTTTGGTTTACATTTACACCACGCTGACTATTTATTTGTGTTTTTAATAAAGAGAATGTTACCTTAATCATGATGTAATAACATATTTGACTTAAAAGTTGACTAGTTAAACTTACAAAAACAATCTAAATGATCTTGAATCGTCCAAATACATTGAAAGATGAAAAAAGTGTTTTTTTGTTAGTTTTTTTACATAACACCCAGCCCTTCTTAACTTTATATCAAAAAATATTTATTTTAGTTTATTTTATATGTTCCACAAAATAAAGAAAGCCATAAAGGTTTGGAATAATATAAAGGGGAGTAAAATGATGTCAGGATTTGTGTGAATTTATTTGATATTTAAAACTGCGCCACATATAAACATTGAAAATATCCTAAATAAAGAGATAAACATAAAAACAGGTGTTCTGCTCAATTACCATTCACTGCATTGGTTTACAACAGGCGGTGTGCAAAAAGTAGTACCAAAAATTGCATTTCACTTCAATCCATTTAGATCCCATGATCCCATGATTCAAAGCTGCAGCCCTCACAAACAGAATAAAGTAACAGGGGACGGTTTGAATGCAAAACCACAGTCTGTATTCAAAATGCATGAGAGAGCTCCAAGCAAGCAGTCTGGTAGAGAGAGACAAATCCATTCTCTGTTTAATTAATTAGCATGGTAAATATGGTGATTTAAATTCCACTTAAGTTCATTTCTGCTGCTATGTGGTCTAGAAAGAAAAAAACATTAAGTGGACCTTTAAATATAATTTTTAATTGCAGTAGTAATAGTAGCAGCCATATTGATACTTACTTTATTGAAGTATAGGCCTACTGGTGGTATAGAAAGTAATATAATTATGGAAATATAAGCTACACTTGTTTGCTGACCTCAAAACATTCAAATTATCACATTAATAAGCAGGGTCTGCTTTGAATTTATGCATCTATTATAATTATATTACTTGATCTCAGTATGCTTTTACACACGGATACACCTAAATTCTACATGACATGCAGTATGCAACCAATTTCACTTTAATAATATGATAACACTGATAAATTACAGAGACAAGCATTTTATTTTATTTAGAATAATGTGTACTGATGGGTCACAATAAGACCAATATGTAAGCAAACAAATGAAATCAGTTCTGATTTTGTATCGACTTTAAATTAGAACATGCAGGGTAGGAGGTCTGAATTTTGCCCATGCACTGATTCATTGTTTATATGGTTTATTTGGTTTTAGCACCTTGATTGACCACAATAATTATGCAAATCAGTAACAACACAATCAGCAACTTGATATGCACATTATAACACTCTTCTCCACGAAGAACTGCTTCTGAGATCAACAGTACATTGTTTTGTGTGTAAAGCACTGCAATGCTGCATGTAAATGTGGCACAATTGTTCAGTGAATTCATCCCACAATCTCTCCTGAATGGAGAAAGTCTTTTACATTGTCACTTGAGGGTCACTTTCAGAACGGAGAGGAACTGTGCTTAACACACTCATCCTGAAACTTAAAATCGTCTCTGAAAACAAGACGGTTGATGCATCTAGTTACACTAAAATACTGAATCATCCTCGCTGCTCTTGAAGTTTAACACTGGACATAGGAAAATGTTTTATTTTTTTTATAAAATACAGCTTTTTTACTGTGAGATGTCTGCCTATCTGCCTCGTGGCATTGGCAGGCCTGTTGTGTTGTATCTGTGCCAAGGTCTGGAGAGACAATAAACATAAAAAAGATCATAAGTACCTTTCGCTGATGCCACGCTGACTGAAAAAGCCCAAACAGATCTCCACTTGGCAGAAGCAGCCTCCATATGTTTGAATAAACCATCAGAGAAGTGTTTTGTACGGCTGGGGTCAGGCGGAAAGAAGACAAGGGAATCGCAGTACAAACTGTTCAAACGATGGCAACACGTCCTGTTGTTTGAAAATAATCCAAGATACATGATGCTACATCAAACACGGCTGAAGTGAACAGAAAAATCTCTCTCAAAATCTGCACCAAGGCCGATTTCCCCCAAAGAGGAATAAAACAGATGAGAAAAAGTGAAACATGGTTATCATGCCTCTTTGCATTTTAACTAGTTGATGGGAAAAGTATTTTTAAAATAAAAAAAATCTGAATAATTTGTAATAAATAATTATTCACTGTATTTTTAAGTGCCCACGATAACAATGTTGTGCATATTTATTATGATATTACCAAAAACGAGACATGTCTAGTTAAAAATGATGAAAACGGACAGATTAATTATAAAGTAAAGAAGTCACCCATTCATTAATTTCAAAAGGGACTTTCAGCAAAGGTAAATTAAAACTGCACCTCCAAATCTGCGATATCAAGACACATTCATCTTTTCTCAGGATCTGATGACTAATGGTCCTTTAAGGTGACTAATAATAATCTGTTAGTAGTAACAAATAAATCTAAATAAAATATGGTGTACTATTATGCTTATTACTTAAGTACTTATTACTTAGTACTATTATTAATTTACAAGTAATTAAAAAACGTTTAATAATGCTCTATATCGTGTTGGAAATATGCCCTATACACCAAACCCAACCCTAAACCTACCCGATAGTGTTAACAAATGCAAAACTGATATAAAAATGTATTTGTTGATGCAACCGTGCCATTTCAACTTCCTTATATGCAGATTTGAACTGCTTTGTCGAACTGTGATTAAACGGGATTCGAACCGGAGCTCCTCGCCTCTCAAGGGACTTCTCTGTACTCCGTGATCTACCGAACAAACTTACCGTCTATGAAAACCCATATGAAACTGATATGTCCGATTCTAACATTCAAAAGCATCAGTTTTCAAATCTCCCAGCATATTAATATTGTTTTGAAGTCGTACGTGAATTGTGCGAAAATGACTCTTTATTAATCAAAACTCTGTAAATGTGTGTGAAAAGGAGTAAAAGGTGTCAGAGTTTTACTGCCTCTAGTGTTTGTTTCTTTTGGAAACTGCAGTAATATTCAGTTATTGGTACGTATATCGTGTCTCTCTAAAAAGTGCACCCAGGTACGTAAATGCAATGAGACCTGGGGTCCGTTCTCCGTACGTCGCTAACTCAGTTAGCAGGATTTGATTGTTGCCGATTTCGCTCGATCTTGGATTGGTTGGTTCTTCCAAGTTCATCCTGGACTTGCTGTCATAGCAACAGGTCAGTAAGCCTAAACTTAAACCTGCTCGGGAGCAGGCTTTCATGTAAACAGGATTAGATTGCATCTTTTTTAGCAGAATTGATTCTTAAAATCTGTCACAGCCACCGCTATTTTATTATAAGAGTACCCTGCTGGTCCAGGGACAATAATTTAAAATATTAATAATTTTAAAATTAATTTGAAAATAAGATAGCAATGTTGTGTAGTCTAATACATATAGACACAGCCAGTTCTACTCATTGAAAGATGTATTAGTGATGAAATAATTACATTATAATTGTATTGGAGTCTTACACACATGCTATAGGCCTGCAGTTAATCTGAGCCGTGCATTAATTTGAGTGATGACAGATATTATGGGAGGGGCTTGATGGAGCGCAGGAGATGCAGTAACATGATCTTTAAGAAACTGTAATTAATGCTGTCACATAACAAAACTGTTTCAAAGATAAATTAAATGAATTGCTAATTACAACACCGAAGTAAAAATGTAAAGCCTGTACAAATAGGCTACTAGAAATCATAAATATAAATAATTTGGAATCATGTAAAAAATGACAAATAAATTAAAAACAGCTGTCTTGCCGCCAGCCAATCGCTGCATTGCTGATCGTAGTTTCGAGTATTGATACATCTGCCCTTTTCTAATCTCAGACAACAGATATTTGAATCTAATACGCAAATTCGTTTGAAGAACCAAATTAGCCAGAGATCAGTTATCACGATTAGAAGATCTGGCATCTCTCAAATCATCTAAGATGTATTAAGCGAGGTACGAAGAACGGACCCCAGGTAGGACGTATGGCTTGATTTAAATAAGATTTATGTGAATATATAAAACTAGTCCACATGCTGTTCACAAGAAACATGAAATGTAAATAAATATCAGCATTTATTTAAATTCACATGAATCTGTACAAGGTACCAAACAAGTCAACCACATGCAAATCTTTTCACATGTTACTTGCTGATTTGCATATATTATCATATCATGATGCCAGTCTTTTAGCCCTTGCCTGAAGACTTCTTGGTAAACTAATTCTTTTTCAGACCTCAAATAGTATGACTAACTTGTTTTTGTAGTTCTGGCAGTGCAAGTGAATTATGTCTTTCAATTACATTTGCAGGATGGGAAATTACAAGTGCCAGCTCTAATCAATGCCAAATACTGCCCATTTAAAACTGTCCTGTTCCTCTCATCGCCTACCACTTTGTCACCTTCACAATTAATACGATTTTATTTCAAGTGCAAAAGAGGAGTGCCTGTAGTTTAAGACAAAAACAAAAGCTGCAAACACATTCTTGTTAGGATTGTTTGCATAATTACTGCACAGATATTTACATTTAGATTTATTCATTTAACAAATATAACAAATACAATGGTCTATGACCACGATGTTTCAAATGTAATTTAATACAACTTTCATTATAAATGATATCATATTAAAATATATAAGTCCTGAAAGTAGACAAAGATAACACAATCAAACAAATGAGACAAGAATATTTTCTTTGTCATTTATTTATTCAGGAAAATTATCCAATATTGCATATCTGTGAGTGGCAAAACTATGTGAATTTCTTGGATTAGCAGGTAATTTAAAGGTGAAATTAGAGTCCATCTTTGCAGAGGTGTTTTCAGTCAGTGCAATGATCAAATGTCAGTATGTGGCCTTTTTTATTCAAAGAATAGGGGTCTATCAAAGTCTGATCATGTTTGTGGAAGTGAATCATGTCACGAAAAAAGGAGATTACTGAGGAAAAAGAGTTGATGTTTCTCATCAGGCTAAAAAGGTTATAAAACCATCTCCACATCCAGTCAAGCAGATGGAGGAAATTCAAGACCACAGTTACCGTCCAGAGAAGTGGTCGACCAACAAAGATCACTCCAAAGCAGAACGTGTAATAGTCTGCGAGGTTGCAAAAGTTCCCAGGGTAACTTCTAAGAAACTACAGGCCTTTCTCACATTGGCTAATGTTAATGTTCATGAACCCACCACCAGGAGAACACTGAGCAACCATGGTGTGCATGGCAGAGTTACAAGAAGAAAGCCACTGTTCTCCAAAAAGAAAATTGCTTGCTAAAGATCATGTGGATAAGCCAGAGGACTATTGGAGAAAGGTTTAATGGATGGATGAAACCAAAATAGAACTTATTGGTTTAAATGAGAAGCTATTATGTTCGGAAAAAAGAACACACTGCATTCTAGCTTAAGAATCTTATCCCATCTGTGAAACATGGTGGTGGTAGTGTCATGGCTTGGGCCTGTTTTGCTGCATCTTGGCCAGGACAGCCTGACATCATTGATAGAAAAATGAATTCTGAATTATACCATCAAATTCTAAAGGAAAACGTCAGGACATCTGTTTAAGAACAGAGTCTCAAGAGAATGTGGGTTATGCAGCAAGACAACAACCCAAGCACGCAAGTCATTCTACCAAAGAATGATTATAGAAGAACAAAGTTAATGTTTTGGAATGGCTGAGTCAAAGTCCAGACCTTAATCCTATTAAAATCTTGTGGAAGGACCTAAACAAGCAGTTCATAGGAGGAAATCCACCAACATCAAAGAGTTCAAGTGGTTCTAAGGAATGGGCTAAAACTCCTACAGTTATTTCAAGTGGTTCAAAAGGGGGTCACGCCAGAAGGATATCAGATACTTTTGGCACAGATATGTAAAATTTTTCTCAATAAATAAATGACAAAGAAAATATTTTTCTCTCACTTGTTTGATTCGGTTCTCTTTGTCTACTTTCAGGACTTAAATGAAAATCTGATGATATTTTGGGCCATATTTATGCAGAGATATAGAATATTCTAAAGGGTTCACATACCTTCAAGCAGCACTGTATGTACAGGTACATCAAAAAAAAATATATGTGAAAAAGTTTATTTTTCTTGTAACTTATTTCTGCAGCATGTAAAGTAAAAAAAAGTTTGTTGTTTTAATTTTGGGAGTCACAGTCAAAACCAGATACATACAGTATAAAAGACCATCCATACAAATATTGAAACCACAATAATGGGGATGACTTTTGAAACAGAGGCACAGAGTGCTGTATCAAAGCATATTAACACTGGATGGCAATTTTCTCAATTCAAAAAGCTTAAATGACAAAGAAAATATTTTTCTCTCACTTGTTTGGATTCGTCCAAAGTTCTCATTTCGTCTACTTGAAGTCCATGTTGGAGTCCAGTGTGAATGAGTCAGTGAATCTGTCATCTGCTGGTGTTGGATGTTTTTCTTCCACAGTGGCAGCCATCTACCAGGAAATTTTTTCATGCTTCCTTCTGCTGACAAGCTTTATGGAGAGATTTCATTTTAGAAGTGCCCACACTTCAATCAAACCATGGTGTTACTGTGCTTGATTGGCCAGAAACTCACCAGACCTGAACCCATAGAGAATCTATGGGGTATTGTCAAGAGGAAGATGAGAGACACCAGACCCAACAATGCAGATGACCTGAAGGCCGCTATCAAAGCAACCTGGGCTTCATTACACCTGAGCAGTGCCACAGGCTGATTGTCTCCATGCCACGCCGCATTGATGCAGTAATTCATGCAAAAGGAGGCCCAACCACCAGTATTGAGTGCATAGAAATGAACATACTTTTCAGAAGCCTGACATTTCGGTTTAAAATATCCTTTTTTTATTGATCTTATGTAATATTCTAATTTTCTGAGACACTGAATTTGGGATTTTCATTATCTGTAAGCCATAATCATCAAAATTTCAAGAAATAAAGGCTTGAAATATTTCACTCTATGTGTAATGAATCTATTTAAAGTAATGAGTGAAAAAAAAATTATATTCTTAAATTATTCAATTTTTTTTAGATGTACCTGTATATGTATATATATATATATATATATATATATATATATATACACACACACACACACACACACACACACACACACACACACACACACACACACACACACACACATACGTGTGTGTGTGCGTGCGTGCGTGCGTGCGTGCGTGCGTGTGTGTGTGTGCATATAAAATATTACCATTAAAATGTAAAATAAACTTCAGAATAGTATTGGTTTGTACTAATTTCTTCAATTTGGCTTTTTTAATTAAAATTGTTTTATAAACCATTTTAATCTCTGTATTGTCTACAAATGAATTACATGAAAATAATAATTAGCTTGACTATTAATCAGTAGAGTGTTCATTTTCTCCAAAGATCATCTCTCAAAACAGTAAGAGATGTTTTCCAGACATCTTTCTTGAAGTAATTAAGAGTAGATGTTTGTTTCTTGAACAGAAATTTCCAATAAACAAAGCCTTGTGACTCACTTACCAAACGAAATAGGTATGACAACACATGCTTAGGTTCTGCTCCCCTGTTATGCTCATGCATACATAATATAGCTAATAAAAGACTGATTTGAAATGCAGATGAAACCTGGAAAAGCACAGAGTTTATTTCACAGTGTCTTGCTTGTCATTTTCTCGACGCAACACTACAGGCAAAATTTAACCGTGACTTTCAGTTAGACAGATACGCTGAGTAATTGCCCTGCTCCTTTCCTAATTTATGTGACTTTTTAAATCAGTTATCAGGTAATTATAATACCTCCTTATCAGCTAAATGGATTTCTACCCCATTAGCGCTCCAACAACTGCATGTATCTTAAGTATATCTTGGCAGAGACCATTTGTAACATCACAACACCTGGTAAAATGAGTATGGCTGCCTCATAAAGGCATTTTACATTAAAAACATATTTTCAATCATTTTCCACAGGAGGAAGCCAAAGCATTTTTATCTAAGATGTAATCTAATTGAGGGCACGGCGTAGACTTCTTTTGTTTTTATATAAAGCTAATTAATTATAGTTGACTAACTCAAACTCAACACTTAAGAGAAAACTTTTTATAAAGTTTATCATAATTACTAAAGTCTTTCAACTGGTTTTGCTTCAAGACACAGATGGTGATCTCTGAGACTATTTTATGAAAAAAAAAAAAAAAAATATATATATATATATATATATATATACACATATATATAAAAAAAAATTAAATATAATTTTTGAAATTCCATTTGCACCAAAAGCAAAATAAAAACTCCATGACAGCGTTGTAATAATTGTGGAAATGTGTCATAACAGACTAAGGGTCCATGTTATACAATTATTGTTATTAAAATGTAACTTTAAATGAGTGTTAGGTTAATGCAAAAGATAATCCAAATGTAAAAACAGGGGTAAATAAACATGCACAATTCAATATATAATATAAGTTAATACAATTAAAAGAAAGTACAACACAAAGAAATAACACTTAAATTCAATAATCCATATAGTACCAATATACTGTTCATCCCTATAATGTGATTATTTGCATTTCATTTGCATTTAACATTATTTTCCCCTTCACAATAAAATGTCAGATATTATTAAAGCTGTTTATGAAGTTGTATTCAATCGACACAAAACTCTTCAGATCTTTAGTTCACCCTTTGAAATTCAATGACTGTAAAAACAATGCCTTTGAAATTATGAATCACTTGTCCTCCAAACTGACCCCATCAGAAGAACAAACAGAACACTTAAGAACACATAGCTGAATTTACCACAAGCCACATTTGTCATTACTGTTTCCTTGAAGCTTTCCAACCAATTCATAACACTGAGCCAGCGACACTCTGTTCCAAAACCTGCTGAGCTCCCTACAGAGGCAGCATCTCAAGGCATCACAGGCACAGAAGCTGTTCCCGAAGGTGGGCATCTTAATTATGCCTCCTAAGATACCTCATTTTGGGCCAAATTTTACAGCAGGATTGCAAATATCCTTGGCAGTGAAATGTCATAATACAGTGCAACAAGCTCTGTGAGACATGTTGATTATAAATAAAATTGCATGTATTAAAAATGTTTATAGAAATGCTACTATTGTATAGTAATTTCACAAACAAGTACAAAGAAACAGTAAGTAACAAATGTATTAAATTGGAAATGTTTAAGGAAAACTAAAATGGTAGGTTATATTTTTGTAACGTACTCCAATAATCTTTGGTTTTCAACCAGTTATCCTCATTTCTGTCAAAGCATAACCTACTGGACGCTAACCAATCAGGATTCAGATGTGGACATTCAACAGAAACTGCGCTACTCTCCTTCCCTGAAGCCCTGCGAATTGCAAACACTGATTCCAAATCATCAGTTTTGATTCTGTTGGATCTATCTGCTGCTTTTGACACTGTTAACCATCAGATCCTCCTGTCCACCCTCTCATCACTGGGACATCACAAGGATTCCACTTCGCTGGTTTGTATCCTATCTCAATGGTCGGTCTTTCAAGGTTGCCTGGGAAGGGAAGGTATCCAGAGCACATCAACTGGTCACTGGGGTTCCCCAGGGCTCGGTTCTTGGACCCCTCCTCTTCTCCACATACACTACGTCACTGGGTCCCATCATGCAAGCACAGGGTTTCTCATACCATTGCTATGCTGATGACACACAGCTCTATCTCTTATTTCGACCAGATGTTGGAACGGTAGCTGCACGGATCTCAGGCTGCCTGGTGGACATCTCGGCATGGATGAAAGAACATCACCTACAGCTCAACTTGTCGAAGACTGAACTTCTTGTCTTCCCTGCCACTACAACTCTACAGCATGATTTCACCATACAGCTAGGTTCTTCTACAATTACCCCATCAAGTTCAATCAGAAATAATAATGTCATTTTTGATGACCAGCTAACATTCAATGACCACATTGCAAAAACTGCTCGATCTTGCAGGTTTGCACTACACAACATCAGAAAGATCAGGCCCTTCCTTTCACAGCATGCAGCACAACTTCTTGTCCAGGCCCTTGTCATTTCTAGACTGGACTACTGCAATGCTCTTCTAGCTGGACTTCCATCAAACACAATCAAACCTTTACAGATGATTCAGAAGGCCAATGTCACACCTCTCTTTATCTCCCTGCCCTAAATTCGACCTGCACTGAACCTCAATTGTAAGTCACTTTGGATAAAATGTCTGCTAAATTAATAAATGTAAATGTAAATGCCTTATTGGGAGCTGCCTATGTAGGCAATGAGGCAGCTCACTAGATTTCTGAACAGAGCTCCTGTTTATGTTTATTTAATCGCCTTTTTAATGATTTACTCATTCAGCAAACTGTTCTTCATCTGCTAATATCCAGCTGTGTTTTTTTTTTAACACAGTCGAGCTCAACATCAACACTTAACTGGCAGGGGACGCGGGAGCCTGGGAGTTGAGTAAATTACCTCCATATGAGATATAAAAAAATGCATTACCGAAGATCTAGGCATACCAAAGGGACCAATAAATGGTCTTGATCTCAACTGCCGTCTTCAATGAACTCTGAGAATTGCCTCAGAGATGCCGCCTCCTTCCCTCTGGAGGAGGAATGTTTGGCAGCACGTACGTAACAAGTTTCAACGCGGAGCCATAAAGCGATCCCTAAAAAAAGCAATTTTTTCTGCTTCTTCTAGAATGCTGTCAGATGAAGTTTACATAATGACTTCTCTGCACTATAGGGTAGTGGCCAAGGCCAAATTACATTCAGGCCACTGATTTTCTCCCACTTAACATACAACTCCCTAGCAGCAGCTGTTCTAAGTCTTTTTAAATAGAAATAAGGTGCTAAAACTGCTTAAATTCAGGCGTAACACACAGTAAGAACACAAGAGCACCATCTTGTTGGCATGTAAATGCCTTCAGAAGAAACCATGCTGCAGCCTTCCAAAATGTGTTCAAATATTTTTTGAATTTACATAATTTAATGATTAGTGATGGACACGTTCAAAACACTGCTTCAGAAAACTTTTATGAATCTTATGTTTTTAATCACTGCTTCAGAGCATGTTGCAAAATGACCAAGGCTTTGTTGCTACATATAGTTTCAAAAATTAGGGGGTGGTAGCAGCTTGCATTCATTTGTACCACCTCCAAAAAAGTGCTACAAAAAAAGTCTAAATATAGTGGGCAGCGACCCGAGTTCGATTCCTGTGGCTTGTGGTGCTTTCCCAGTTCCATCCCTGTATTCACTGATATTATAGATTACAAATGAATAGAAAAACTTTAATGGCATTGCACATCAACATGTCAATGAAAAGTTTGCGGTGTTATCATTGCATTTACACAGCTTTAACCAGCAGATGTCCTCAGCGTGCAGATTCAAGAATGTCAAAACAGTGAATCATTTGGCAAAGCAATTAGTTCAATTGATTCAAATCTTCAAAAAGCCTTGATTCTATCATCAATAATACTATTATTTTGCAACAGTGTTAATTTCGTCAACGAAGATGATGACGAAAAATATTTGTCAACGAAACTTTTTTCTGTGACTAAATGCCCGTTCACACCAAGCATGATAACGATAAAGATAACTATAAAGACAACGATATTAGCGTCCACACCAGCGAACGATATCGTCTGTTTATTCTAAGCACACGTGCCTCTGCCGCTTTAAATTCTCGAGCACAGCAGGATGGATTCTGATTGGCTGTCAATGTTTGTATCATTCATCAGCTGGAAAAAAAAATTCTGAAAATGATTCCAAAGTTATAGTTTCTCTGTGCCTTTATCGTTATAGTAATAATTATAACCAACAAAAGATGTTAAATAAATGTATACTTGTTAAGTAAACCTACTGTATCTGAAAAATGTAAATGTATTCCAGTTTTTCCAAATGCAATCCTTGATTCAAATTGATCATAAGCTTAACTGATTTGGTCTAAAGAGAGAAGAATTAATGACTATTTTTGTTTGAAGACTACATATAAAATAGCCACCAAAATAAATGTTATTAACTGCAGTTTGACTAAAAGTATGACTAAAAGTTGACAAAAATGCAATGACTTTTTGTCGACTAAAACTAGACTAAAACCATGAAAGACTCAAATGACTAAAATGTGACTGAGACTGTTAAGTATTTTCGTCTCAAGATAATGACTAAGACTAAATCAAAAATGCCAGCCAAAATTAACACTGTTTTGCAAGACTTAATTTGCTCACATTTACCCTCCCCCCAAATTTGTTTACCCAAAACACCCATGAAAAGCATGCTGGGAATTACCAGTTTCAACTAAGGCCAACAAAAGTGACATTTCACAAATGTAAGAGTATTGAAAACACTGAAACTAGCTTACATAAGAAGTTCAAGAATTGTGTTGCACTGGCTCGTTTTAAATCAAACTGAACAAGCAACACAAATATTTGTTTTTCAGTGCATAGACTCACATTGGTGACTTTGTGCCTTGAGAAAAATGAATTTTGGATTATTGTAAAGGCCACACAGGGGAAAGGATAAATGTGGAAAAAGCTCGAGGTCAGGCTTATCCTTATTGTCTTTCTTCAGCTCGACTTCTCAGACGCCACTGTGCCCTTGTGCGCTGTTCTGTAAATGGCGACTACAACAGTAGACAGCTTTGGTGTCCATCATATATGAGGTGCATACAGGCAGCACTCCGCCTCGGGCTTAAGTTGGGCAAACAAGGCACGACTGGTCTGAAAAGGTGGTGTGTGGCAGTGGCGGTGTTTGAGATCTGGCGGACACTAATGGAGTGAGCCAGCTGAGGCTGTGACAAGTGCACCGGCACCTGAGGCGATGGCACATCACATCATATCACCATGGGTGACTGACACGTCACCTTCACCAAATCCAGAGGACCTAGATAGGAAAGAGACGAGCGCAAATTCTGTGAGCAGCTCTGCAGGGCACAGACACGCAAACGCCCCTCTCTCTTTTTGTATTTCTATCTCTCCATCTTGCTTCCTTTGACTTGCTGTCTCTCTTGCTACTGAAAGAAGAAAAAAATCGCCTTTTGGAATTCACAGCAACACAAATGTTGCTTGTCACGGGCGTGGGTGGTATCAGGGATCCAACCTGTCTGATGTCTATCACACATCACTGACCCTCAATTGTATTTAATTCATAAAAATCAGTATGTTGAAACTATTTTTGTATGTCTCAGCCGTTTCAGTTCTACTTTTTTATGTTTACCTTAATTAAAATTGCTTCACAATGTGGAGCAATTGGCATTAGCTGTGCTGAACACCCCTTCTGAATTTTGACAGAAACATTAAAAGCCCCCATTACATCATAAGTTATTACGTTTTGTGGCGTTCAGTCCTTTTATATTAACTTTGAAGATTTCTATGTGCTATACTCAAAGTTCACTAAATGATTTTTTAGCATATATACACACACACACACACACATTCATCATTAAGAGGAAAATTAACAGAATGAGTCATCTTGTTCACAGGTGCATAATTCACATCCAATTAAATGCTGTCTAAAATCAATTATAAATACCACCTGCCTTTGACTACAGCAGTAGCAGATCATGGTTTGTGAATGAGATGTAAATTAAAATATATAATGAAGACGATGATGAAGAATCAATGCAAGACAGTGTCTTTAATATTTTAATGCAACATTTAAGCAAAACAATGATTTCAGTGTAAAGTAGGGCAGCACAATTAATCCTGATTACAATTATGAATACCACAATTCTGTAATCGTTCAAAGGTTGTTGTTTTTTTCTACAGGTTGTCTTGAGAGTCCCCCCCCCATTGTTTTCATTTTAGTTTTAGTATAACATAATACCAACATAATACAATGCATATTGTATTGTTGAAAATTGAGGCTTAATGCTATAGAAAAGCAATAAACGTTTTTCAGGAAGTGTTTTCAGCTTGTCTATTTTCATATAAAAATATGGCATATAGTTGCTTCAAACAATGTTATTCCAAACATCAATCAATGTAAATTCTGATTATTGTAATTAATAATCGCAATTACAATTTCAAGGGAATAATTGACAATTATGATTTCTGTCATCATTTTGCAGCCCTAGTGCAAAGAAAACATTTTAACTTTTTTTTTAATTGATTAAAGTATAGTGAATACTTTTTTTATTTCTGCTCTACCATGATAATGTGTAATATACGCTAATGTCCTTAATGTTATGAAACTTTGATTAAATATATTAATATTTGAAAGGTAGTTTCCATAAACTACTGATTTGTTAACCATTTTAATATCTGTAATGACTGAAACATTATTGCAAAGTATTCACCAAATAAATCAGATAACACTGCATACTAAGTTAGCTAAATGTGACAAATGGAGGGAAGTTGATGTCCCAAAGGCAACTTTCATTAAATCTGACAAAAACAAATACATTTAAAAAATAAAAAAGGACAGGATCCAACACAAATTTTATTATACAGGTCAATTACAAAAAAACAAGGACTAAAACTCCCCAAAACAATCATGAAACACAACACTGGACTAAAGATTTTCATTCTGTGTGAATATTGCCACTTATTGGGCTATTGTGTATGGTTTATTTTTGCTTGCACTACTTCAACACAAGATAAGTTTAATAAGATACAATTTCTTTCAATTAGCACAGGAAGTGATACACAGGAGAACAGGAAATGGAAAAACAACAAGAGAAAAACCTCAAAACAAAAACCCTATGGTCACTAAAACCACAAATGGTAACACAAAGGGAAGCTAAAGACCATTTACTGGGTTTCATTGGAGAGAAAATAGACCTAGATAGCAATTTTTAAACATCCATCTTAAGAGCTGTCAGAGACGCAATAGGAACTATTTGGGGGGGAAAGGAAAAGTTTTACAAAAGTCCTGACACTGATCTGTTGTACTTCTTCACTGTACTGAAATCACAGTTTGAAATCTTATATTAACAGTGACCTGTCGAACCTCTGGCTCCCCTCTGATGATCCCCAGCTTTGCACGGCTACGCGTTTCACAGTTAATGTCACATTCCATTTTTCTTCAGCCATTACTGATGTCCATATGCCAAACGCTAACAGAGTCTTGACTGCAGACAGCTGTGCAGGCTAAGTGACGCCTGCCAAACACACTGACAGGGCTGTGGCGGGGGGCAAGCCACTCAAAGTTCAAATACAACTTTAAGCGGCGATATGAAACGTTAAGAGACCACATAATGACCTCCAATCCTGCTCTGTGATACATTCAGAAGACTTTCTCTTTATAATTCATATCGGTTATGCATATTTCATGAGGTTTGTAATGGGAATTGCATCCATACTTAATATTCTTTACTAATCCCTGGGTGCAGAGGACCAGCATGCATTTTAGCACAACACAGATGCGGTCTGCATTCTGGATGAAGTTTTGATTGAGTTTGGATGGAAAGAGCTGGAAATATGTTGCTGGTTGGACATCTATGACTGTGCAGCCTGCTAAGATATAAAAAATTGAAACGGGAAGACTATCGTAGTTTATACCATCACTCATTTTCTTGGCACTTCCTTAGACGATCGTGCAATTTGCTAAGATGGTTAGGAGTATCTCTTGTGGCAAGCCTGCGGACTGCACCAGATATTCAGACAACTGGAAGTGGCTGCTGTCCAGAAGAGTGGCAGAGACGCATTAGTAACCTACTCACCGGGTGTGACGGGGCTCGAGTGAGCGAGTGATTAATACAGACCTCTACTGTGAAAGATTCCCCAGGAAATCTGTTCGACCCTGGTTTCTGTCATGTTTCCAAATCAAAGGTTATTTGTCTCAGTGAGTGGTCAAGGAGAGGAGTAAGTGTGGGTGAAAACATATGTTACTCACTGTCTTGGATGGATTTTATATTAAGCAGTGGATTAGAATATTCTGGGGGGGGGGGGCAGAGAAAATAGTCAGATAATGAGTGTGGCTTATGATTATTATTTTGTGGCTTTTTTGGGGGGGGGGGGTAAAAACCTACCAAGAATGTGCCAATATTTCACTTCAAAAATCTATATACATTTTTTTTTCTTAAAGTGAGTTAAGACTATTTATAAAGTCGTGCATCATTTTTGTAACTGTCACCCACTATTGTCGATCAAATTGGCAAAATAAAAATCTAAATTGTCAATAGTGTAATATAAAAAGTACAATAAAAAATACTATAATTTCTGCTGATTTAAAAAAAAAATGCATTACAATATAATTGTAAAACCAAAAAAAAAACTTTATTACAGAGACGCTAATGAGATAATTAACATTAGGAATTACCAAAAAATGTATTTAAAAAAAAAAAAATCTGTGCATGTTACAGTTCTGAGAATGAGAATATATTATAGCAATAAAAAACAGTTTATTATGGTTTTATTTCACTTATTACGGTAATGAGAATGTGATGGGTAAATGTGTTTGCTAATGTCATAATGCAAACAAACAAACAATAAATAAGTACATAACAAAAAAATTAGCAAATTAATAAATAAATTAAATAAATAAACAGCTAGCTAGCCATAATTCTAAAAACATGCTACCATTTCATGATGAAAAGTGTAATTTCTTTCATTATTGTCTTTTGGTTTTATGATGAAATATCACCTGGACATGTTTTCATGAGATTCAATTCATTGTGATTCTGTTTAGTAACGATTAGCCACAACATAGTATCAAGGTATCGATTGCAAGAGGCAATGCCATCTGCACAGGACGATATAAATTAGTGCATCTGGGCCAAAGCAGTGCAACAAATGTGTTTTTCACATGCAGGTTTTCCGTATGAAATGCAGCTTCAATCATTTTGAAATAGTTACTGATGCAGACACAGGCTAATGAGCCTAAATGGCCCATTCAGCGACATCAATAACATTAAAGACTTATTGCTCAAAAAAGTCAATATCCTTTCTTTTGTGGTGCGTGAAATAAATGGCCCAAAGTGCGCAAATGTTGATTTAAATAAACCGAGGTCTTGGTCATGCAGTGAGCTCTCTCTGTAACCAAGCAACCGGTGAAATACGTCTTTGAATTATAATAAGCTAAATTAGCAGTCCTACGTCCAGAGCTCTGTAGGGCAGCCGTGCTGCTCACAGCGAGGGCTAATGTGATCCCACTGAGGGAACGTCTACAGCCTGCCTACAGGAAGAGCCCGACTCCATTTAAAACCCACACAGGAGCGTTTCAACCTGCGGCTAATAAGCAGTACGGTTTAAGGGACCTCTGTAATACCACCACAATCAAGTTCCCATTCCCCCGCTGCTAATCTTAGCTGGCCTTGTTATTCCTCTGTAATGAGGTGATCAGTTAGGAACACTTTCTGTTGTTTGTCTGCCATATAATCTGTTTACTGTTGTTCAGCTTACAAAAAAGTGCCCCCCTTCTGCTGACACTGGGAAAACTCCCGGCAGCCGCATGAAATCCCATAGCACACTGGGGCTTTCAAGAGCCAACAAAGCCTAATGACTATTAAAGGCTGATCTGCGGGCATTGTTTTGGACACGGTCAGTGATTGTGGCTATTGCTTGTGCTGCCTTCGCAAATGGCATTTTAAAATAAGTAGCTTGCTTGTTGTATTGCTTCTTATCGAAACACTCTCTGGAAAAGCAATCCTATGTTTTGCTCAGTTATGTGCACATGAAGTAAATACATTATTTTGATATACAGTTTGAGGGCCTCATTCATGAAACACGAGGAGAGTGAATTTAATTTTGCAAACGCATTCTTCGTATTCTGACATTGAACTTAAATGCAACAATTTACATAAGAACAGTTTGTGATTGAGAAACTAATAAACTTTTTTTTAAAGTGACGTTTGCTTAAAACTTAATATATATATATATATATATATATATGGCAACTGTATGTAGGTGTAACTAAAGTAGATATTCTGGTAGTTAATGTTATGACTGAACTTAAAAAATATTATATTACATCACATACTATATTAGCTAAAATTATTTATTTTAAGAATGTTTTAAGCATCTCTATGCTAACTATTTTAACTAATATGCTAACCCTATTAAGAATTTACATGTCATGGAGAGCATACAGTACTACTCACTAAAAATAAACTTTTGCTCATGGGTTCACCCACAATTTGAAATTTCTGTCGACATCTACTATCCCTGATGTCACTGCAAAACTGTACCACTTTCTTTCTTCATTGAGACACAAAATAAGATTTTTTTTTGGTGTCCATGCCAAAACTGTTTAGCTAACAACAAAATCTCAAAATATCTTCTTTTGTGTTCTGCAAAAGAAAGAAAGGCGTACAGGTCTGGAATGACATGAGTAAGTACATTTTTTGATTTACTATCCCATGACGTTAATAGTAAAAACATCACAATACATCACAGAGTGGGAATTGACTAAATTATAAATTGTGGATTAAGTTATATTTACAACACTGTTCTAGAACAGTACAATGCAAATATCTGAGTGTGCAGCGCATTTTACGGAGGACTATTTCCTGAACCTGGGAGAGAGTAGCATACAATGTGAACACTATGAATGTCTGTGAATACTATAAAGTGGGGCAATTCCAACGTCGCGAGGACAGTCTGGTGCTTCTGACTCACAGCCTGTAAGTATGTTTCGATATTTAAAGAATTTGCTACTCACTATTCAAACGTGAGTTTTGAGCATTGTAGAGAAGTGCTTATTTGTCATTTCTACAAACACAAATGCAGACATGGTGTTAAGTTTATGCAGCGTGACGCGGGGCACAACGTGTAAAAAGACCGTATGAGTCATTATAATCAGTAATTACATCCTCACTGAATGCAACAAATGCTTTGTTTATAATGGGTTTTATTGTTTTAGTCTCATCGCACCGGGACACGGCATCATGTTACAGTAAGGGCGTAACATTTCCGTCACACGCTTGAGGTATTCGGCCAATCACAACGCACTAGGGGTTGCACAGACTAATCGACTAGTCGACTTCAAGCTTAAAGTGTCATGGCAGAGCACTGAAGTCGACTAGTCGCTGGTCCTATAGAGCACGCAATAGGATAATACATCCACATTTACGCTCCGTTTCCAAACAGTTAAAATTACAAACTAATTCATACTCTGAATGCGCTCCACAAGACATGTGTGATTATATTACTGGATGCTGGAAATTGAATGGCAGAATGCAGGTTTTAAACAGCTTATTGTACAGGTAAGTTAATCACGTTCTAATCTAATGCGCTGCTGCACTGTAACGCACACACATAGTCTACAGACAGTCGCGCGCACAATACATCACGCGCAGATCTCACGCACAGAATCATTCAGCGCAAAATTTATTGTCAACACTGTTCTGTGATTTCTCTGTAAAATAGCTTACACACACGCAATTGCTCTCACTAATGCATTCATTCATATGAATGTAATCTTTACTGTGCTACTTATCTGTATCTGATTTAGAATGAGCAGAAATCTGTGAGAAATATAACGACCCAAAGACTAAAGAACTGATAAAAATAAGCTGTTATAGGTGCAATAGTCATGTGGGCAGCGCTGTGTCATATTTCATAGCTGTGCACAAGGCGTTTGTCACAGCTCCAGATTTATTTGTTCATTAATGACGTCATCAGCGACTAGTCGACTTCGACTTGACTTTCATCACATAAAAGTCAACTTTAAAAAATCAGAAGTCCTTCAACGCACTGGATAGCTAGCCAATCAGAGCACACCTCACTTCTTAGAACGATGAGCTTTGTAAAATCAATGCATTTCAGAAAGACGGAGCATAGAGGAGCAACAATAATGTACAGTATGTGGAAAATAATGTGTTTTTTGAACCTCGAAACACTTAAACACATTGCATTGCACCAAATACACAAAATAATGTTCTTTTTAGCAACATCATAAGACCCCTTTAAAAATTCTGTCAAAAAAAAAACTCACCTGCATGTTGTTCCAAACCCGTAAGACCTTTGTTCTTTCTTTGTGCAGAAAATGTATTCCTGTAGCTTCATAAAATTACAGTTGAACCACTCAAGTCACATTGACTATTTTAACAATATACTTACTACCTTTCTGGGCCTTGTTGCATTGCTGCCTATGCAGGGTCAGAAAGCGTAAAATATCTTAGTTTGTGTTCTGAAGATGAAGGAAACGAAAGTCTTACGGGTTCGGAACAACACGAGGGTGAGTAATTAATGATATAATTTTAATTTTTGGGTGAACTATCCCTTTTAAGTAGAGAAACAGGCTCATCCTGACATCAAAAGACTACACATTAATAAACATGACAATAAAACAACAATTGGAAATAAAACTGGCGAACTGTCAAACACTGCAACCATAATTATCCATGCCCCAGTGCATGCTTGGAGGAAGGCAAATGGATCTGTTGATTTTACATCAAATAAATTGTAATAGATATTGTTATTATTTACTCAATTGAAGCATGAATTATTCAGTGTTTAAATTCTTTCAGCTTATGTTTCATGAATTTTGTATTGTGATTTGATCACAATTTTATATACCAATTATCTAAGATCTGCATTGTTGGATGACATCTGGAGATAAGTGAGGCAAATACTATAACGGATGTTATCAAGAAAAGCACATCTTGACTCAGGGGAGCCTTCTTTCACAGACCAAAAAAAAGAATGACAACTCATTTCTTATCTCTAGTAAAACCATCACTGATTCACTTCCTTTCTCAGGTAGAAAAAACCCCACAGCCGTGTGTGTTTTTTTTTGTGGGCTACTGCTTGCAAAGAAGGACATAGACGTAGCCCTAAAAGAAGCAGCTTTACAGGAAATGTGCTTCTTGGTGAGAATGATCACTCAATAAGCTTCAAAGGAAGTTTATTTGATGCCAAAGAAAGAAGGGCTCTGGCTCTGGCACAGAGATTAACAAGATTGACAACAAATACTCGTGACTCATGACAGGTATCACTTTTTTTTAAGCTTGTACCATGGGCGTAAATTTCATTTAACAGTAGGGGGGGACAATAAATATAAAATTTCTCATGAGCAATTTTTGAAGGGGACACAAATAATACAGTCAAATTGTACTTATAAAGATATGTCCCCACAGTGAAAAACTTTGCTTCTATCATTATTATTGTAGCACGGAGACTGCGTCATTATGGTTATTTTCAAAGTTTTTCTCAGGTTCAATGACAAAGCAGATCAGCACATTTCAAACAGCCACAAACCAAGGATAAGAAAAATAAAATCCCTTTTATTTCATCCATGCTGACGATTGTAATGATGCCAGGTTGTTTACCTCAGCTTAGAGCGCTCTGCTCGTGCTGCTTCTCAGAATGTTTGGTCGCTATAGCAACCAGTTGTAGTGGAAAACTGTAGGTCCGAAACAGAGCAGAACCGAACTGAACCGAACCGAGCTGGTACCAGTCAGTGGAAAACCCCCATAAGTTGCAGTGCACTATGCAACAAGCTATTGTAAACAAGCTAACGTTAACTAGACTCGTGTGTGGAGTAGGTGAGATGAACTGGGAAAGCAGGCAGTGGGCCAAACCACTGTGAGGAAGGGGAGGGGGAACTCAACTGTTTCTAAAAGCATTTTTTGCGTTTTTTTTTTTTTCTACTTACACAATTATTTTAGGTATACATACATATATTTTTCACAATAGAGAGTGCGATTTTTTTAAATATTTTTTTTTGGGGGTACAACCCTCGGATGGGGGGGGGGACATGTCCCCTCCGTCCCCCCCGGGATTTACGCCCATGGCTTGTACTGTAGAATGTGCTGTGATATTGTGAGCTGCAATGCATGATGGCATATTTATGAAACAATACTTCACCTACAAATTTAAATTTTTGTTAATCAGAACTTGGAAAAATTTTGCATGACATCACTTGCTCACCAGTGGATCCTCGGCAGTGAATGGGTGCCGTCAGAACAAGAGTACAAACTGCTGATAAAAAACATCTCAATAATCCACAAGTAGCATGTTGTTTTTCTTCAAACGGTTGCCTTCGATCTCTACCCATAGTATTGCTTTATCCAGTAAAAAAGTTGTCTTGTCTGAATCAGAAGAGAAATAAGCACAGATCAAGCACAAGCCAAAACAGTCCTAAACAGTTCTAAACAAACATGTCATTGTATTTTGATGTAAAAGGACAACAGGGGATTCACTTTTTCCCTGAAGGAAGAATTATTATGAATTATGGACTTGTATTTTGACGAGAAGTGACAGTTGATGTAGGCTATTTGTTTCTTACAAACATGCAGCTATTCACTAACAAGACATTGACTGATGGACTGGAGTCTGTGGAATATTTATGGGTCACTATCAGCAGTTTGGACTCTCATTCTGATGGCACCCATTCACTGCGAAGGATACGTTGGTGAGCAAGTGATGTAATGCTAAATTTCTCCAAATCTGTTCTGATGAGGAAATAAAAATAATCAAAATCTAAATTTTAGATGGCGTGAGGGTGAGAATTTTCAACCAATTTTTATTTTTAGGTGAACTATTCCTTTAATAATCTGCCAGTTTGGAACGGGTTTTAGTTCAAAGATTCCTTGAAACGCTGCTACAGTGGCAGCTCACTAGGTTTAGTAAACCGAGCTTATTAATTATGAAATAAGAAGTCAACTTTTGAGGGTGAATAGTCTACTGAAAAACATTTCCCACTCTTACAGTCAAAAGCTGTACTGACACAAGGTCAGCAGCGAAAAACTAAAAGGCCAACTGTGCATTTCTAATTAAAGCGCTTTACCACCACTACCTACAATTTTACAAGAAAATTGCTGAATCGGATTTGTCACCGGACATCCACAGCTGTGATAAAATGGTTTGCACAAATCCCTCTGATTGAAATGACATAAATGGATGACCAGAGTGCAAATCACCAGAGATCAATTAGAAGCCGCTCGCTGTTATAAAAGTCAACCTTGTTGTGAGCGAACAGTTTGTTTGCACATTGACATTTGATTTTCATTCATTTTGTCAGGTCGCACAGTGTCAAAGATCCATGAAGGTTGCCATTTTAAAAAGCAATTCAATGAAAAATTATGGTCTAATTTTGAATCGTTTTCCTACCTCCTGAGTCAGAAAATGACCAGCGGAGAAACAGAAATAACATGCTTGTTATTACATAACATGTTTAGGGGAAGCTGAAATAGCATTGTGAATTGTGAGAATAAACTAAATGTCATACACCGCATTCAAATGTGTGACAAAACACCCATCAGGGCCGTGCAGAGACCTTTGGAGGGGCAGGTGCTCAAGGTATAAAAGGGGCACATGGAACACGGCTCTTAATATGGCTGTGCCCCTTGCTGATATGTGTATCGAAATGGATGCTTCTGTATTGATACAACAGCAAATGCCATGACGCGGGTTTGAAAAAGAAACACAACAGAAAAGACCATTTTAAGTTTAAATGTTTAAGACATTTTTTTCACCTCTTAATTACTCTGGAATTATATTATTATTATTATTATTGTTGTTGTTGTTGTTATTGAGTTTACAGGGTATGTGGTTTTGCTGTTGTAAACACTACTGTTGTTGTTGCTGTTAATGTAGAAAAAATATTCCTGTCTTATTTAAAATAGAATTCTATTATAATCCTGTTCTGAATTTATTCATTTTTTGAATGATAATGATTATAAAAACAGGATTGATAAGCATAATTCGGAGGACGAAAATCAGTACAAGCCTGTTTTACCAGTGTTGTGATAATTATTTTTAAGGCATTCTACGTTTTTTTTAAAGAAATACTGTAATAATAATAGTTCAAAGTATGAATAGTTTTTAGTCAGATAACATAAAAAGACAAGACACTTTGACACGCTTTAAACTTTTCCCAATTAAACAGCAAGAACGAAAGAGAACAAGCACCTTTGTTTTTTATTGCTGTGTGTAGAAATACTTTAGCTGCATTTTTATTTAATATTAATTTTAATAAAATGTAAAGTCGTCATCCGCACTTTATTCGAGCTCGAGCAGGTGTTTTCACATAGAGGTTTCTATATTTAAATCTAGATTGAAATTAAAAGAGACATGACCTGACGTCTTATTCGTATCCAAAATGAGGAGATGTGAATATCAGGAGAGCTGAACACTCTCGTGCAGTGCATGTTTCATTCATACTCGAAGCCAGAGGGCGCTCTCGCGCAGAAACTGTTGACGTATGGACAAACTCACACGGCTATCGTTGTAGCTGAGCTGGATAAAAAGCAGAAACGTTTTTACTAATGAGACGTGAAGACAATAAACACACGATTGCGAAAATATATGGTTTATGTGTGTTTTTCAAGTTATCTTCAGGTTACGTTAATAAATATATAAACTAACTATATGAAAAATGCAGTACTGATTGACATATCATTTAGTATAGAAACTATAAAATATATTTCCTGAATTATTCTGTGATAAAAAATGGGAAAAGGGTGTTCGTAGTAGCCTTTATCATAAACCAATCATAAAATTGTCATTAGGAAAACATTGAACAAAAATATTGTAGCCCCTTGCTGCAGCTAACAGTGCTTCCACAGGCTACACACAGCAATATAAACAACAGCTGTGCATGATCTCTTCACGCCCTTCTCGTCAAATAATAATAATTCAATAATATAAGTTCACAAGCACACCACTTCTTCACAAGAACTCCACTTACCGGCACCCGCGGACGTTATTGAAGGCATCCTAAAGGCGTGTCTTAACGTGAGGGATCGTCCCGGATGAGATCGTCAGGTGAAAGGTCAAACAAAAAAATTGCCTTGACAAAAGGGCACTTTGGGCATCAAGGGGAGAAGGGGCAGGTGCTCAAGCAAGAAACTGAAACAACAGCTGCTTCCACATGTAATCTAACACGATCATCTGACATAAAATAACATCGAAACTGTAAAGTTATGGAATAAAATGTC
The DNA here is from genome assembly GCA_027422405.1 of Ptychobarbus kaznakovi. NCBI lineage: Eukaryota > Metazoa > Chordata > Actinopteri > Cypriniformes > Cyprinidae > Ptychobarbus > Ptychobarbus kaznakovi. The sequence continues at coordinate 20,062,159 of CM049810.1, read as the reverse complement.
ACCAATGACGAGGTAATAATGACTGTCAAGCTTTGGGGTGTCGATTAACTCTACGTTTTGATTATCATTCTGAATCCAATTCATATTCTTTTTCAGCTTTTTGTTCAAAACGTTGTTTATTTCTTTATCTTTTATTTATGAAACTTACCCACATTCAAGTGTTTAAAAAAAGAATGCATGAAGCTAGAATAAAATGGTTTTGTTTTCAAGCAGATACTCTGTTCTTTCTTTGGATGTTTTGTATGTTCAGATATTCATTTAACAAAATATATACAAATTAATACCTAAATAGGGACATAGTAGTATACTTAAAGTATAATGTAACATTCACTTTAAGTATACTTGCAGTATAAAACTAAACTAGTAGTTTAATGAGTCTATGCTTCAAAGTTTACTAAAAATGCTACTACAAGTATTTAATTCGTAACTATCAGTATACCTTTAAGTTCACTTAGTATAGTTGCAGTACAAGCTAAAAACATTGATAGAAACTAGTTTAGCACTCAAAGTGTCCTACTGTTATACTTATAAGTATACATTTATATACGTGTTCCTGTGGCTCATAGCATTGCATTAGCAGCACAAAAGGTTGTGGGTTCAATTCCCAGGGAACACACATACGGACAAAAAATGTATAGCCTAAATGCACTGTAAGTCGCTTTGGATAAAAGCGTCTGCTAAATGCATAAATGTAATACTAGAAAGTGGGCCAATTTAGTCCCAAGGAGTATTGAAATAGAACACTTACAAGTACACTGATATTTGTATATTTACTACATAAAGTATACTTAAAAATATAGTTGAACTTTACTTAAGTATACTTAATAAAATAAACTTGAAATATGCTACTGTTTGGTAAGGGGTGTTACACACTGCATGAAAGGTAATTTTCAAAAATCCATAATAGGGGCACTTTAAATAAAACATAAAAAATCAATTAAAGCAACGTTGAAATAAACACATTGTAGCCTACTGTTTCTGTTTCTTGTTGACGTCAGCTTTGGCTGGACTTTATGAATCTTTCCCTTTCTGAGCTCAGCAGTTACAGTGAAGACTTTAATCTGATAGAGATTGGACTCTCCAGCCAAAGTCATTTTGTTGTTCTCATGGAGAGGTTTAGCTATGGCTGTGCACTGGGTCTGCGGCCACACTGTCCAAACAGACAGCTTGTGCTAGACTGCCTGTCCCAATCCTGTATTTACATAACAAAACATTCGATTATTGAAGAATATCCAAGAAACCATGTGTCAAATCAAACGGAGATGCTTCAGGCATCACAACTTTGAGGTCGTGACCTGAACATTTCCAAGAATTTTATCCTGTAGGGTAGTTTTTCAATCCAAAACAAATTATAGCTGTAGGTGAGACCTATATATAAAATATGCAGCTTCTCTTGTGCTAAAAAATGCGAGGGCACACTGGAAGGATTACATCCTTGAAGGAATTTTGGTTTGTGTAGGTGAATTAAGCTGAATGATCCCATTGAGACAGAAGTGTCACTCAGCACTCTAAAGTGCTGGTCTTTCTCTAGCACTTATTTGTATCACAGGTCCAATGTGTGTGTGTCCAATCATGACACACCCTTCAATTGTCAGATCCACCCCTTCCAACATGCTGTATCTGGAGGCAGGCCTGCAAAGCTGTTCAAATCAAGACCAAATAGCAATCCTAGCTGCACGTAACAGTGGCGATGAGATGCAGGGTGCTCGAATGATTTGTCATAGGTCTTGTTAAAAAGCCAATAACAATAAAATTGACTAAATGGTAAATGTGTTGTAATTCTTTACAACATCCTTTGCATGTGGAAAATTGGTTGGGTGCTCCATCTTAGAGGGTTAAATACAAATCAGGAAGTAATTTGGAGCTGTTGCACAAAGATAGATTTGTGGGAACCTGCTGTCTTTTGGTGAAAATATGACGTATGATATTAATGCAATTAATCTTAAAGGGGCTTGTTTTGTGGAAAAAAAATCACAAGTTTATTTATCTAGAGAGGTGGATCATGAAGACAACATATATGATAAAATATTAATTTATTTAAAGATACCAATATATGTTAGTGTAAATATTAGTACATAAAATATATATATATTATAAAATACACAATAAATTCAATATTATTACATTTGGAGTAGAGGATTTTTTGCAATGTCTAGCAAAACTGAATATTATGTTTCCTTATGTGAATTGATAATAAATGTATAATTGTTTCTTGTTTATCTAATTTTGGTCTATTGTCTATTGCGTGGCTTCAGAAGACTTGCATGGTCTACTTTTATGGTCCTTTTAAGGTTCTTTGTGCACTTTGAAACTCGAAAGCTTCAGTTGTCATTCATTGTAATTCCACAGAAAAGAGCAACCAGTTCAATTCTTTAGAATTGTTTTCCTTTTGTGTTCTACTGAGAAAAAAGAAAGAATTTGGAACAAAACGAGAGTAACTGATGATCGAATTTTCATTTTTTGGTGAACTAATCCTTTGAGTATGTATGAGAAAGAGAGGGCCTGTATGTAACAGCCATCTTGAACCAAGCCTTTAAAACCAGATAAAGAGCTTATTAGGATAATTATGTCTCATCAAAAAGTAGTTTTGGTTCTGATTATCCAACTGTAATTTAGAAATGGCATTTTAATAACAAGAGTTCATGGTAAATGTACCAGCACTGTTGTCAGCTTGATGTTTTTAGGAGAACCAGAGGCTGTCATCTCTGTGTATACAGCGCCATCAAGTGGCCATATTTAAAACACATCATTGTGCTCTTGAAGCAGATTTCTTGTGCAAGGCACTGGGCACAGTTTGTTAGAGGTGTTGTTAATAGATCTCAGCTGCACGGTAATGCTTTTTATTTGGTTTTGCAAGGTCTTGTTAAGTTGGACAACATCATGGCCATTGCAGGAGGAATAAAGTTCAATTAAGGTCAATGTTACTGCTCACACAGGTCTTGCCAAAGAGACCAAACAACTGCCAAACACTTCTAAAGCTGCCAGTGATAATCAACTCAAGAATGAGACCGTAGAAGATGGAGCCACTTGGAAAGAAAGAAAGAAAGAAAGAACACAGTGTATGTTCTCATGGGAACCAGAATCTGTCAATTTTGATAAAATAACATCTAAAATAATACTAAGCAATAGCAAAAATATGTTTAAATAACTACAGGATGTTAATTAAAAAAATATAGAGATAATAGAAGATTCTGACTCCCTGCACAGTTCGTATATTTTCAGATTTGTGTTTGTGGGAACATCAAATGTTGCATCCAAAGTTAGAAAACAAATGGTTCAGTGCATATTGCTGGAGAATGACTCGACACCTGAATGTGTGAAAAGAGGCGGTTCATGGACAGCTGGAAAAGCACTTTTACTTTATACCAAGTGCTGTTCAGGTCACCACCAGACAACTTTATCTTTATTTGCATATCTACAGACATTGCATATTGAAAGTGATATTTTCAATGTGCTCACAATATTTATGAGTATAAATTAAAAAAGAACAATTATTTACAAAATAATACATCTATTTAATTTTCATAAAACAACTATATATTAAAGCATTGAAATGCACACAATGATGTCATATATACAGCGGGGAAAATAAGTCAATCTGAAATCTTTGTACGTATGGATTACTTGGGTTGTTACCGACATCTGGTGAATTTCAAGTCAACAGCACCTTTATAAATATATTTACTGAGAAAAATGCTAACGTGTTCAATAATTATTTTACCTACTGTATATGCACATGAGAAAATATCTATTGTACATAAAGTCTTCTGTCTTTTCTCTGTACAGCATGCCAGTATATATCATTCACTGGCTCTGTCGTCGCATCTTTGGAGCTCAGGTAGCCAAAGATGGAGTTTCCAGCCCAGAGACCGACCCCTACTAGACCCAAACAGAGATGTGGGGTTTTCCATGCCGGTGTGGTGAGCTGGGTGTGGATCATGAAAATAACAACCGCTGAAGTTCCCTAAATGGGTACAGATTCAAACATGCTTAACCCTCCTGTTGTGTTAAGGTTAATATGTCCCACACTCGATTTTCTAAATGCTCAAAATATTGGTTAAACAATGTATTTCCTCTTGACATTTTGTGAATATTTTTCATTTAGGGTCATGAATGTGCATGCAAAGTTTTAACAAATATATAAGTGTTTTGGAAAAGCTGTGCACTTGTTACAACTTTTGAGCCCCATTGGTTCCATGCAATTTGCCAAAAATCAACACTAAAGATTCAGGGGGGAAAAAAACAGAATACATTTATTGTAGTTTATCGAACACTAAAATATGAAATATATAAGAAATTATGTTTTTTTTTCATAATTATCTTTATCTATTTGAATTTCATGGTAAAAAAAAAACAGTCAAAGTTTGCTTTTGGTTATTTTTTGGGATCTCAATTACTAGACTGTTGCAGCACTGAGGAAAAGTGTGAGAAACCCATTTTTCCACACAAGATTTTGAGACCCAGACTACAAAAATAGGAGAATTAATGTACAAAAAGCAAATAATACTACTTATATTAAGTACAAATAATATTATTATGCAAAGTCACTACATGCAATCATGACCAATAAATAAATTATATATGTATATATATATATATATTAGAAATAACACCATAAAAATAGAAGAGACTATATTACATTTCTCACATATTTTATATATTTTTAGTCTCTGAAAAGCAACAATAGAAACTTGTGTTTTTACATGATTCTCTAGTATTTTTCATAGTGCTGATTTTTGGTAATTGAATGGAAAACAATGTAAATAATTTTGACCCCCAAAACAGAAGTTGTACCCAATTTTTGAACACAAAAGGATTGTTAATCATATGTAATAATTTTGGAGCAAAATCAATGTTAAAAAGTTGTAATATGTTCTGATGACATGACATACCACAGCTCGGCTGCTGAAGACAGATACCTCATTGGTTCCCATTTGCTTCTGAGTCATAAAAGAAGCAAAGCTGTCTCCGACCATCATGGCTCCAAATGCCCGAGTGAGATAAAGATGATCCTCAGATCCAATAATCTACAATGGATGAATAAACAATGCATGAATGGACAATGCCACCTACAAGCATTTTAGCTTACAACATGACCACTTTTGCAATACTTGATATATTTGTGTCAAATATAGTCCAAGTGTTCACAGTTGCAATTAAGTTACGTTTTTACCTGTGACCCAAGAAGCCATTCTGGAAAAACCAACCACATGAGGCCGCAAATGAAGTTGGCAAAAAAATCCACTTGAAGGAAAAACCTCTGGGGCTTAGTGAGCAGTTCAGCTCGTTTCAAACAGCCTTTCAACTGATTATGATCCAAGATCAAAAGAATCAAACTGCTTAGAAGAAAGAACAAGAACACCGCCACATCCACCATGGGAAGCTGAGGAGGAAAAGTCAAGAGCTTATTTTTGCGATACTGCTGATTTATGGATTTAACCAGCATGTAAAAAAACATTTGATGTTTAATGGCATTACAACAGAGAGCATTGCATTTTACATTTATGTTTAGATGATTACTATAACAAAGTGACTTAATGTAATAAAATGCACACATCATGTTACAGTACTCACATGTCTGCGGTCTGTTCCTTGAACGTGTGCCTCTCTGCAGACTCCCAACAGTGAAAGGAAGGCCTGTATAGAAAGACATTTAAATCAGTTCATTTAATTTATATTTCAAAATGTGGATAAAAGGTCACATTACATAATATTAAACTGATGCAATATTTCAATATGTACACTACTGTTCAAATGTTTGGGGGTCGGTTTTGTAATGTTTTTGAAAGAAGAGTCTTATGCTCACCAAAGCTGCATTTATTTGATCAAAACAGTAATATTGTGAAATATTATTGCAATTAATATAACTATTTTCTGTTTTATATATTTTAAAATGTAATTCATTCTTGTGATGGAAAGCTGGATTTTCAGCAGTCATTACTCCATTACTCTTCAGTGTCACTTTTTATTAATACTTGTTAATACTAAAATTATTAATAAAATTTCATTACACTTTATTTTAAATACACCTTTCTAACCCCAGACGTATTGAATGGTAGTGCATGCTTGAGGAATAAATTATTTGGATGATTATATTATTAACAAAACACACGTACTACAATATATATACTACAGAACTACAATGTAAAAGTGTTTTGTCAGGTAGCTTAAAATGTGATTCATTGTTTAAAAAAAAATTATATTTATATCTCTAAAAAATTATTTATATATTTTTTAAATAATACGGGTAATAGGACCGAATCAACCTGACTGTGTTAAATTACACCAAGTCTTTTAAGTGTTATATCAGATACAGGTATTATCAGCTGAATGTCTCCACTTTTTGCAACTGTTACAACTGCAAGGAGTAACATCCCGACCATTAAACATATATTTGTTGGTGTAATCTAATACAGGAAAGCTAATTGAGCCATATTAAATAATATTTAAATTCGAATGAAACCAGTTTATTTACCATGTGAAGTACATTTTAGATCACCTGATAAACGGGAGAAACAATATTTCTCCTAAAGTTTCAAGAGAGTATATGCAGGCATATGTGTGTATTTGCATTGCACTTACAACAAGCCTTGAGACGGAATGAGCTGAAAGAGAAAGTGGATGCTTGTTGCTTTTGAAGAAAATGAATTTAATATTACTGGCAACCCACACACATACGAGAGAGCGCGTTACGTCAAACTGCGCGCTTTCGTCACTGACGCTTTCCCCCTGCAACAGAACGCGTTACAAAAGTATTATCACAGTAACAATCATTTCCGCCAAGATACCCAATAATCACCACGCTTATGGCTACTACTACTAAACATTACAATATAACAAAACATTCTAAACAACTTCTTAGCAGCGTATTTACAACGCGTGTTAAGTAACGCGTCTCGAGACCCATGCGTTCTGTTCCATTCAGACCTAAGTAGCTATATAAGTTGTGAACTTCTAACAACTTTCACTATTAATTTCTTCCAGTTTAGAAGCTGTCGTGTGGTATTTTAACACATTTAGCATATATTTTCACTCACAAAACTATTTTTCCCTTTCGCTTATTAACATTTACAAACAACGCATTATATAATTCCATGATTTTACACACGTAAAGATCTACCTCTGAGGAAAAAGCCAAACTGGAACACATCCTATACGCCATGCTGAGTAGTAGTCCTGTCACAAGTTCGGCTGAAATCACTTGACTTCCAATTACTTTCTCCCTGTTCGTTTTCATGGTTGGTTCACAGTCCGAGTTGGCGGTTAAATCAATGTTTGCAGTGCGGCAAGGAACTGCATTTGTAGCCCGCTGGCTTCTAAAGCCCTCATACGTAACGTGCCCTTACACAACCTAATTATGAGACTCACTGGAGGGGTCCCTCGGTTCTCTTGAGTAACCCAGTGCTGCTGGCGACTTCATGTTCTTCAGGCTGCACTGCAGCCACGTTCTACAGAGTGTTACGTAAAAATCAACGGGAATAAAAACGTTCACGTGGGATCCAATCCGTTGAGTTCGTGAAGCCCGCACATCAGCAGACACCGGAATAGTGAAATTCATGAGGCGTAGTGTAGTTCGTGTAGTACTTTTAAAATACATTGTTAGACTGCTCAATCATAACTTTGGTTAAATCTACATTTATTTTATTAATACTCACAACGTAAGTTTCACAATTAATTAAAAGGTTTCCTCACACTGCATGGAGAAACAACCGTTTTATTTATAAATAAAACATTCACACATTTACTCATGAATAAATAAATTATATATAATTCATATATTTATCAAAATATATATGTAGGCCTAAATATATTGTAAGAAAGGCATGTTACTTAATGTAATAAATAACATCCTTAGCCTAGCGCATATAATGTCAGTCTTATGGACGTAGTTAAATATTAACATTTTTGGGAACCCTTCAGCAAATGGAAACCAATAAATCAGCTTAAAGCCAAACATGTATCACATGATTTCTCCTTAAAGGCTTGTTTGTGCATGTAAGCAACTTAACTCTTGGATAAGAGACATTTAGAATTGGGTTGCATGATGAGATATTGAGGTCAAATTAACTCATTTATTTTTTTATTAATTTCCCAATAATTAACAGTTAATAGCATGTAATTTCTTTTAAACTGTAACTAAATGGAATTTAATTTAAAAACTAACAATATAGTAATAATATTATATTGGCTATGTGTTCAGTTTAGAAGAGGCAAATAAGAATTATGTATATTTATCTACTCTATTGAGATAAATAATGCACTGCATACCAACTAGGTGTTTTGACAATTTTTCAGCATGTATAAATATGTAACACAGGTCCATAACACTGGTTTAGAGTTGATTGACAGGAAGGACTGTGGCGTCATACAGTATGAAAGCAGAAAGAGAAATCTTATCAAACCTGTCAATGAAACGAAACATTGTTTTCTTTCAAACAGCAAAGTTTTGTTTGAAAAATATGTTTACTGATAAGAAAGTATATGCAATTAATTGGGTAAGGAGGTTGTATAATTATTTAATTGTTTGAAAAAAACAAACAAACAAATAAATAACAGTAGGCATAAATAAGAAACAGATCATTATTTTGGAGCATAGCTATAACATTAAGTACAGTGATAAACAATTAATGATCAAAAATCTTTATGTACGTATCAGCACATAACAAAGGCCAGACTTTATTTAGCTGAAGTCTTGCTCAATTCTAGCCGTGGTCCACACCCATAGGAACTTCTCCATATCATTGCACTTTTGTTCCTGGACAAACTCATGTTGTGCAATATAGGTTTAGTTTGGTCATGGTCACACTGATGAAAACAATTGCGGAACAATGAAAGAGAAGTGAAGTTCCCAGTCACATGTTCACCTTATAGACCTTATATATTCAGTATATACATACACACATTTATTGATATACTTTACATGAGTGTGCACTCATATACAGTACATCATTTTAATAAATTTTCATTGGACAGATTTGACGTATTAATGTATTTACATCAGAGTAACATTCATAAATTCATTACATAGCTCATAATATATCTAAATATACACAAAGACAGTGCAATATTTAAATGTGTATTATTTGGCACCACCAAAGTCTTTTTATCTCATCACATTCAACTCAGACAGCAAACTCGCAACTTGAGTAAACTGTTTCTTTTTTTTTTGTGGCTCTGTAGAATAAATAGTGCCACAGCATTGCTGCTAAGTCCAAAATGGACATTTCAAGAATCAAGAATGGTGAAGGTTCGGCCAGTCCTGAAAAAGTTCTCAATCTCCTCCAGAGTCCGGCCTTTAGTTTCTGGCACACATTTAGCAGTGAAAATTATATTCACTACAGAGACGACACAGAAGAACAAGAAAGGCGCAAAGAGTCCATAGGAATCCTACATGAAAAGAAATATGTTATTAAGTTTGCGTTTTATGGCTATACTTATGAAAAGCTCACACAACTATGTATATGAAAAATACTATAAATTGAAACAATCAGAAATAAATAAAAATCCGAAGAAATATAATCATGTATAACATGAGTATTATCAAAAGAAGCTTGTATTATCTTTTAATGATCTTGAACAAGGGTCATGTTGTTGTATGTGCTATTAGGTAAAAATAAAAATGGGTATTTTTCCAATTCCTGTTTCTATGTGTGTAAAAAAGAGATTTAGCTCACCACCACATGCATGAAGAGTTGTGTGAGAACAAAGGCTGTGATCCAGCTAACACCAACGCACAAACCAGATGCTACACCACGTGCTCCCAAAGGTAAAATCTCTGACATTAGCAGCCATGTGATTGGACCCCAACCCATAGCATAACCTGCATGGGAGATTTCAGTGACGTTATGCTGCATGCTATTTTACATAAGGAAAAAGAACTAGAACTAATTATTTTGCAGGGCTAAATCCATCCCTGCAATGGTTGTTGCTCTGATTTAAAACAACAATCTATTTTAAGCCATTTTAAAATGTGTATGTGTGACTATCACCCCCACTGCAGTGCTGTAATAATCAACAAGTTCCTTATCTGTCATTTATGAGATCGACAAAAAACTTCTACAGTAAGTTAAAGTGAACTGGTCACACTGTATATAAACAAACTTCCTGAAACCAAGAAAACTCACCAAATATGATGACCATAGTGCTTATTAGAGGAATCAGAGTTATTGGATCGAAGGCAGGGCCTGTTAAGCCTCCATAAGAGCTCTTCAAGCCCTCAGTTACAGTAAGATTGCCATGGTTGCACTGTGTTTTGTGAGTGTACATGGTCATTGAAAGCATGGATATAAACATCAAAAATCCTGAAGGAATAAAAGATGATATCAAGATGGTATTTTTTTCCAATGAATTACATTTACTAGTTACAATTGCAATTCTACACAAACCTGAGGTGAACAGAAGAGCTTTTCGACCTGCTTTGTCCATCAAACTGGCTGCGATAGCAACAGAAATCAATCTTACAGCTCCCACTAATGCTGCGTCATATTTCGGTTCCTGAATGGGATTCAAACATACATTTTTTTAGATTAATAAATGTGCTTTCAGGCATTCCACAGTGTGAATGAATGAATCTTTGAGACATACCAATGATATAGCTGTCATGTAAAAGATGGGCTCCAGATATACCAGAATTGGGGTTATACCAGTCATCTGCTGCAAGAATCTCATTAAGACTGAGATTAGAATTGGTTTATAGTATAAAGGTGTTTTAAGATCACTCCATTGAACGCCCTGTTGGAGAGAACATGCAAGTCATTTAATATTCTATGTTTATATAATGCATATACATTTTTTTGTTTTATTCCAAGCAATAGTTGGCAGCCCCCCTGCAATACTGCAGAAAATGACCAACATCTTTGAAATAGGTTGTAGTCATGCAATGTTTGATCAAATCTGATAAAAAAAAAATCAGGCAAGTACAATTGATCACAATTTCTCTTATTGAATTCTATCTGCATGACCTTATAATGTTATGGCAAACCACCTTGATAACATGATGTAATCCCCTGCAATGTGCCTTTTACCTGAGAATTGATACTGCGCTCAATCTTATTGAACTCTGTCAAGTAATCAGAATTGGAGCCTCTGAGCCATTCTAGCGATTTAACTGCTCTTGCTCTGTTTCCTTTCATGATGTGGTAACGTGGGGAGGTCGGCATGAAGCAAAGCAAAATCATCATGATAACGACAGGGATCTCCCCGGCCACAGCCAGCCACCTCCACGGCAAAACCAAGCCTGGAGAAAGGACATATAGGATCATGTATCTGAAAAATGCTTGGAAATTCTTGAAGGTGTTGGAGAAAGTGTATTTCATCATACACCCAAAACAACCTGAGAAATATGAGCTCCCTCACCAAAAGCATAAAGTGCTAGACTTCCAAAGACAGCTGTGATCTGAGGACATGAACCTAGTGCACCCCTCACAGACGGGTGTGAAATCTCTGACACATAAACCTGTGTGAAAAGATATCAGCTGATGTTAATGAGATCCATTAGGCACAAAACTCAAACCACTAATCTATTATGATGTTTCTTTAATTAAAATCCCACGTTACAATGAAATTCTTATTTGTAGGCTATATCTAACAACACGTAACACAAACATGCATTTAGTAATGAATCAGATCTAAAAAAAAAAAATCAAAGTTTGATATTAAAATTCAAACTTCCTACTGATTTCCATGATAAATAGCTTAAGGCTTGAATAAATCTGCTCTCAAACACTAGAAAATGAAAATAACTTTTACTGTATCAGATATTTGTGTTTTAAAGAAACTCAATTTCTCAGAAAACAAAACTGAATTTCTTCATTTTGAATCTCAAGTCAATGTAAATTAATTTAAGGACGTTTAGATATTTATATTGGAAAACAAGATAAAAAATACTGAGGAAGAGATTCATTTTAAGCAATGAATGCAACATTTAATGCCATGACTTTATCGATTTAAGACTTTCTGCTCTGATTTAAGACCTTTTTAAAACCTGCAGAAACTCACAAATGTAAGCCTCTGGGAGTCGACTGATTCATTCAGTTCTCATTTGTTCATAAATGATTACACTGTTTTTGTTTTTACATGCAGCCAACAGACATGCTTATTGTCAATATTTATTATAATTATTACATGCCATCCAGCATTTTATCTCATAAGATTCAAATCACAAATTATAATAATTTTAGCAGTGGCCCTGTATAATTTATATTGCTATCTATTTATATTGCTCTCTATATAAACAAGATGGAATAACAGAAAACTTACAGGAATAGATCCAGCAGTGATACCACCAGCGACGCCAGTCAGAAATCGGCCCCATAATAACATCCAAAAGTTTTGTGCGGACCCCATCACAAGGAGACCCACAGCAGATGGAACTCCTGACAACATGATGCTTATTTTTCTCCCGACTCTGTCATTCAGCACCATGGCACTAACACCCCCTAAGGCTGCTCCAAGGGTGAAAATTGACTAATAAACAAAAGAGAAACTAGTTATAAATATGTATTTTAACTGTATGTAGTTTATACCTGAACACTTCCATGTCTTTAGACACATTACTGATCTTACACCAAACCATGATATCTGATGGATGTCCATTTGCAGCCGAGGGTCATCACCCTTTTGAAGCTGGGGGATGACAGGGGAGGGGAATACTAAGGCAAACCCAAAATTAAAATTGCCCAGAACAGCTGAAAATGCCGCAAGGAAGAGCTTTCCATGTCTGGAAAGAATAAACAATCAAATAAATGCACGAAAACTTATTAATTAAGTTTGATTGAGACCGCATAAATCGAAAACAAAGAAGGACAAATGAACGACGGAGTCACCTGAGTCGAGCTGGTTTGTTTCTAATTAATACGGTGGCTTCATCCGGACTGTCTCCCATCTCTCCTCCGCTTCACCCTTCAGACTGAACAGCTTTAATGCTCGAAAGGGTATAACTGAAAGCAAGTGAAAGTAAAAGCCCATTTTTGCAATACTGGGATTTCTAGATAGGGAAAACAAATTAAGGAAGCAAACGTCAGAACTTCCTCAACTCAGATTAGAGTGATGTGTGAAGCAACCAGACATTTCCAGTCAGGAGCCACAACGCCATTCAGAAAGAGAAAACGACCTGCTTTTGACACTATCAGCTGTTTCGCGTGATTGGTGTGACTTTTGAATATTCCCAGTTATTCAAATCATTTTAATTAAGTAATACAAAAAAAAGATTCATTTGGTGGCCCTTCGGTGCAGTACTTTAGTGTTAAAAGTGATTCAGTGAATCAATGAGTCATAAAAATGTGTCTTTCACGAACGAAATAATCTTATACTTTATCTACTTCTACTACTATTATCTATCTAAGAAATCTAAATCTATCTATTCTGTCTATCTATCTATCTATCTATCTATCTATCTATCTATCTATCTATCTATCTATCTATCTATCTATCTATCTATCTATCTATCTATCTATCTATCTATCTATCTATCTATCTATCTATCTATCTATCTATCTATCTATCTATCTATCTATCTATCTATCTATCTATCTATCTATCTATCAATAACAATGCTCATTGCATTTTCTCCTTATTTGTTCAAGTGATTTTAAATGAAATACTGGATATTAAATTCAGCAAATGAATTAATTGCAACAGCTACAAAACTGTATAATTTTGACCAGCTACTTAATAATGCCTACTTCGTTCCTTGCTTGATATGTGGGATATTTTTTATTCCTCAACTGATTCAGTTCAAGTCACGTTTGGTTGCTAAAGGTTACCTCAACTCAGACCTCCAGCTGCTTCTAGCCAATCTTGACGCAGGAGGCGGGGCTTGTGGAGGAATATAAAACACACAAGTCGAGCTCAGTGTTGCCAGATTGTGCGGGTAAATATTGGCTTGGGCGGGTAGACAAAATGTGGGCTGGTTTGGGATCAGTTTGACGGTTTTCAAACATATAAATTATATTGGCTAATTTATTAACATACAAGCCCAAGTGTGCATATACTGCATTCAATCAGTCATCACGACTTTATTAACCCCCACACACACACACTGAAAACATGACTGGTGCTGATGTTGACGTCGCGGCCGAACTTTTAGCCAATCACGATCAGCAGACACAGACGTGATTATTCATGAGTTACGGGGTTTTAGCATTATATTGAATGTATAACTGTATAAGTGATGATCATAATGCCTAAATAAGTTACATGGTAAAGAGTGGAGAGTGTTTTAACTCTCAAAACGTGAATTACACCTGTTGAGGGATGGATGACAGGAAGACTTTATCACTGCCTATCACTACCTCATTATCAGTTCATTTCTAATTGCCGTTTTGACAGTGTCTGCTTGTATATTTTAATCATATTTGGTAACATCTTTAATGTATTTGCCCCGATTTGATCCACGAGAACGTATCAAGCAATATATATGATTTTGTCGTCTTCATTTTATTTGAATGAGTTAAAAATGGCTCTTATCAACCTTGATTTAAATTATATCACATTATTTTGACAGTTAAAATTTTGGGCGGGTTTTTGTGAGCTTTTGGGCTGGAAATCGTCCTTCCTATCTGGCAACAAGCTTCCGCCGCGCACGCGCCTTGTACTCCCTGCCTCTTTTATGTCTGGCGCTGTGGCCGCCTCCCGGTTTTAAGCAACACGGAACGACAAATGTGAAAAATTCAAACACAAACACTGTTTCTAGTTCCCACACGTCCATTTATTTAAGTATTCCATTCGTCCCATTAATTAGCCATGGCGGTGAGCTTCGGCAAGATCGACGTGGGGATTTATGTGGAGATAAAGCGCAGCGATGGTGAGTTCATATTTGGGTCGCTTGTAACCGTCCGTTAAAGTCGTTGCCCCGGTTCGGCTAACGGATGCTAACGTTACCACTCAACAAACCTGACAGAAGTTATAGTTTTAGGTCGTCGGGCCTAGTATAAATCGATATATGGCGTTACGTTTGGTCTGTTGGTGCTGGTTGCCGGGGTAGTTAACAAGCTTGTGTCAATCAACAGTGCAACTGTCGGTTTACGTTAGCCACCTGCTAAACCCGGGTGGAGTTTGTTTAGATTCATAATGTGTGCGATCATATTTGTTTTCAGCCCAGTAACTGGCTTACTTGATGTAGATTAGTGGATAATTATTTATGTATTGTATTGGTATGGAATAGAATCATGCAGATTCTAGATTCATGTAGGTTAGCCATCTTAAGTCACTTGCAAATGAATGTTTTGTTTTACAGAATGGTTGTAAATAAGTGGACAGAGGAAAGTTGCTGGTTTCATTCAACCCAGCTGGTTTGTTTAGCTTGGAGTCTTAAACCCAACATAACTTTGGATGCCACTCACTTCACATTAGTCACTCATTTGAGATCATAAGGACATTGGAGAGTTTACATAGTCATAATAATTTGACTGGTTTGTAAGAGTAATGATTTGAAGATGACAAGTAAGTTTCTTGAAGTTATGTGATGTGTCATTCTTTCGGTTCAGAGATTAAACTCCACCCTATTGGCCAAGGGAAACATTAATGTACATTTTGTGATTAGTTGCATTATTATTATCAGATGTATAAATAAATGACCAATATTCACATTTTAGTCACTCACAAATCGAACCAAACAATGGCTTTCACATGTGAAGTAACCTGTTTGATGTACTGTTTGGACAGCTACTTAAATTTGTTAGTAAAAACATTTTTTTTAGGTTAGGAAGGTTTATAATTGACCCAATACAAAGATGAAAACTAACAACTACATCCATTTTAAATAACAGCAGTAGTAATTCTACTAATATTACTTTTACTAATCATAATTATTGTTTTTATTATCATAAATATAGTACAGCATTCACTGAATATTATGTTTTAAATATTTGTAGATTAATTGTAATTTAGGTAATCAAAAGCAGAAGTAAAACATACACTGGTTCTGAATGTGTTTAAGGATCAAAGTATCAATTTCTGCTAATGATGTCTCAGTGCAGAGTTAGTAAATCTAGTTTTGTGTCTCGTGAGCATTCAGTGTCTTTTCATTGGTATTGGCATCAATACAATTAGCATGAATGTCTGAAGAGATTATGATTTTATCTCTTTGAGAAGGCTGTGTTATATTTAACTTCAGCTTGTAGCAAAGAAACAAGTGAGCCCGGTTCTGTTGACGTGTTAGACAAACCACTCCTGTCTCTTTGGGAAGTTTCATGTATTGCATAATAGAGATTACTTTTGACATCCTCTCTGAAGATGAACAGTGCTTGTGACATCTTTAAACAGAGGAGGTCTCTAACGTCATAAAATGTGCCTTTACTTCAAACTGGGTCTTAACTTTTCTTTTGGCCTGATGTTGCATGCAGAGGTTAAAAATAGCTTGTTTATGGCACGATAATATGTGCTTTTTCTTGCTGATGCCATTGTTGAATAATTGCAGGGATGTCGACGTGTGAGTAGGAATAGCTCTGAATAATAGATACGGAACCTGGCTGTTTGTTTTCAGTGATGCTCTGATACTTTTTAGTAGCTATTAGCACAACTTCTGAAGTGTCCTCAGAAGCAGATTGCTGTTGACTTGCCATCTTGTACATAAACTGTTTTCAAGTTCCCATTAGATGTGTAAAATGTAAAAATGGATACATGAATGTTTTCAATTTGTCTTTCACACTTAGATGTGTCGGGTTTCTTACAGGACGAATACACCAGGCCATGGTGACCTCTTTAAATGAAGATAATGAAAGTGTTACTGTGGAATGGATAGAAAATGGAGACACTAAAGGAAAAGAGGTATGTCTAGCAGCCTCTCAGCTGCCTGTGTTATTAATAATGGAGAGAACAACATTCTGGTGGTGTTAGGGTACAGTATGAAACTCTCAGATATTACGTGGACACAAGCTATGTTTCTTTCAAATATGAATTATGTTGTCATGTGCTCTGTACCATTTTCTCCTTAGGATATCCTGCATGATTTAGATAAAATATCATATTTCTTGTAATGTTCACAGCTTGTTCATTTTTTCGTAACAGATTGATTTGGAGTGCATATTCTCACTAAATTCAGATGTTGGTCCAGAAGAGGAGATTTCCTTGAGCCCTGTTACACCACCGCCTCCTACACCCAGCTCTGTGAAGGTCAACAAAATCCCTAAGGTTTGTACTAGGCCAGAGTAAACCGTTGAATTTGCATTCTAATTGTTTGCACCTTTTGAACCTTTTGTACACTTGTTTGTGTGCAGAATCGAAGAACTATTGCACCGGGAAGGAGTGAAATCCCATCCAGAGACAACAGAGGTATATTTATAGTTATATGACTCAAGAATAGGGCTGCACAATAAATCAAAATAAGTTATGAATTGCAGTATGGCAGTGTGCAATTATTAATCTGCAAAAGTGATTTGGGGGGGGGGGATGTAGCGTGCACATGCTGGGTGCTTGCTTTAGAATGAAGGGGCGGCACATGTACGCGTAAGGGTTATGATGCAGTGTTTTCAGAGAGTGCACACTCCACAGGCACTTCATTTTGACAGGGTACTCTGAATTTGTTATAACAACAACTTTTTCCTCGTTTGCCCAGTTCTAAACATTTTTAGTGCTAAATGTTACTATGCAAATCTAATGTACTGCAATAAAACTAATTGGCTTAATGTGAAGTCTTCTTCAACAGTTCTGCTGTGGATTTGATCGCAACTAGTCAGTATTTTGTCAAAAATCTAAGTCACTTAATTGTAACTTCTTGTTTATTGAAATACTATTGTATAAAATCAGTGTCACATTGCAGTTCTGCTGATATTGTTATTCGGGGAAACATCATGGCCGTCTAATGTTGCTTACCTAAATCATATTTTGTAATTAAATTTGTTTAAATTTCATTTCTTGGTAAAAATTTCATTAATTTGTATGCACCTATACATTTCTGAGAGTTACTTTGTATGTGCTGTCTCTATCACACACTCACTCAGGCTGTTCAAGCCTCATCTGGCACGACATAAATACATTATCAATCGCCGTTTACACTGAATGCCATTCAAATTAGAATCATTCACGCGAAACGACATGTATACTCGCGACTGTGATAAATACTGTGAGTGTGCGCGTGGCTGTGACGTCTCTGCCTGCGCCGCTGGCAATAATAGAATCGGCAAGACGTGAGACTTGCGAGAAATCGTCCGATTCCGATCACTGGCCGGTCAATCAGTGCATCTCTACTAAAAAACCATTAATAATGTCCTTAGTTTTACCATCAGTTCAAGCAGAGAGGGGAACAGAGTCACGTGACAGACAGTGATGAAGCTCGTATGTGTCTGCACACAAGCCGCAGTTGTGTGACCATGTCTCCATCTCTCACACACGCGAGCACACACACACACACACACACACACACACACACACACACACAATGCGCAAAACAGCATTTGAACAGTCAATAGCAAATACTTAAACTAATAACAAAACTGTATAATTAGTCGCTGATTCAGAAGTGCCAGATTGTCACAGCAAAGTCAGAATTACCTCGTCTCCTAGGTTCACGAAACGGTCGTCCATAAAATACGTTGTGATAACATCTGGGTTGTGCTGTTCTGTTGTAAGTAATCTTAATGATTCCTAAATGCATCTACTTTCGGAAGGCCGAATAAAGTGCTTTTGCTTTCGCCTAGAAACACAGTGTCTCTCTGACATGACTGTTTCAGCACTACTGCGGTTACTGAAACCACGCCTTCTTTCTTTGCGTGAACATTATGCAAATATTTCCACATCATGATGTAGACATGTGGGGGCGTATTGAATGAGCCGTTTTAGGGGGCGTGGCAGAGTCTTTGATAAAGTTTATCTCTTTGGTTTTGAGACTTTAGTCTTTGCAGCTTCAGGGATCTTATCTATGCACATAATCAGCTTGTAACACTCAAAGAGAAAGCAAAACTTGAAATCGCATCATATGACCTCTTTAATGATGATACATATAAATAACAACAGAGTTTTGTAGACAAAGGGGACAAGTTCACCAGAACTGGAAGAAAGTGCATATAAAAAAGTATACTAACTCAAAGTCTGTTCAAATGAAGACAAATTAAAGATCACAAAAGATGTATATTGCTATTGTACGACTAAATTCTAATTTTCAATACAATTAATAATAATAATTTAGGATTATTTCCTTTGGTTACTAAAGAATAATGGATGTTTAAGTCAACATGAAATGGAAATTCACCCTCCACCACTTCATCTATTTTCTAAATGCATTTTATTGATCTTATTGTGAATGATACATTTAATTTTTAATGACATAGTAATTTTTAACAAAATATGTCAGTCTTCAGTCAAACTCAGTCTTCCAGTGCAAAATATTCTCTCTCTGATAACATATGCCGGACTTCTTCAGTCATTTAGACTGCTTAAACCCTGCTGCTTTCTTACAGTTGATTGAAGTATTGCATTCAGATCTGCTTCTGAGCAGTCAACATTTGATGGATAGAACCAAGTCCTCCACTCTTTTTTCCCCACGTAATCCATTTTACTTGGATGTAAGTTACAATATGGAAGAAAATATCTGTTGTGACCTTGACAGAAATTTTAATCATAGCTAAAATAGTCACAAAATTGCTGAGTCTGCATGCTCAAACAAATAGTGATGTTTTAAAAGTGCCAGAATGTTTTACTTATAGTGACTGTTTTACTACACATGACTTATAGTTATGTCAGCATACTAAGATGGCTGTGTTTGAAAACTTGGTGAGCTGTCTACCTAAGCAGAATTTTTGTCCATCAGAGGCATGTTTGAGTGCTCCAGTGATGCCTCAGTTTTTGGACATAGTCTCTGTTTGTCCGAGTGTGATTTGCTGACTCTTTTGTATTCTGTTTTAAAGTTGTCTCGACTCGGGGACGGCCGGCCCAGCAGCAACAGCCAGAATCAGCACCCCCTCCACCAGTACAACAGCCCTCTCAGCCCACACAGAGCCAGATTCAAAGTCAGATAACTCAGCAACAAAACGGTAATATGACACTCATCAGTGCTTTTCAGTCTGTTCCTGTCAACCCTCTTTTTCCCACAGGAAAACACTGAAAGGACTGTGCCTCCTGCACAGGATGCGTATAATGCATAAAGAGAAAGCATCTTTTTAGAGTCTGAATTTTGCAGTAAACCCAAACCTTGCTCATCTGTCTGTATCTTGGCTCAAATCGGTGGGGTGGGGCTTGGCTTGGCTACCCCAGCCGCCCCTCTGAATGTCAGTGACTGTTTGTGACCAGGCAGGCTTGACCTGACTCCGAACCTTCCTGATTAATCCTCTTGCTTTGAATTTATGAAGCTTACAAGAGTCTGTCTGTCTGCTGAATTAATCTGGAATCAAAATGCTCAAACTGTTTTCTATGTGCAGCATGATGCTGCCCATTCTTTGAGTGGAATTACAAATTGAATAATTACAGCGGTTTAATTTGCTTGTTTAGTACACGGTTGGGGCAAATTGATTCACAGATATGTAGGGCTGGGCGATATATGACAAACTGACAAGCTACACAATATCGCGTTAATTATCGAAGGCGATTCATCTGGAAAAATGAACGCAATATTGCGTAGCTTGTCAGCGAACTACGACTGTGTGTATTAAATATCACTCCATTTGAAAGCAAATGATGGAGATTTAGCGCTAATCACGGAACCGGCTTTACTGACAAGATGTGCATGATCATCGCATTCGATATATCGCCCAGCCCTACAGATGTTGCAATTATTTCTCTGAATTGCAGTTCACCCAATAATGAAAATGTACTCACCCTTAGCCCATCCAATGTTTATTAGCCCAGAGTTTATTTCTTCATCAGAACAGATTTTGGATAATATAGCATGACATCACTTGCTCACCAGTGGATCCTCTGCAGTGAATGGGTGCCATCAGAATAAGAGTCCAAACTGCTGATAAAAACATCATAATAATCCACAAGTAATTCATACGACTTCAGTCCATCAATTAACATCTTGTAAAGTGAAAAGCTGCATGTTTGTAATAAACAAATCCATCATTAATGCATTTTATCTTTAAACTGTTACATGTATTCAAAATACTCATCCAGAATAACATATTAACACTTCCTCCAGTGAAAAACTCCATTCCCTGTTGTCGCATCAAAATCAACAAACACATTTATTTTTTTATTGGAAATGCAATATTATGGTTATAGAACATATTTGAAGTTAAAAACATATTAATGAATTGTTTACTACAAACACACAGCTTTTTGCATTACAAGATTTTAATTGATGAACTGAAGTCATTTAGTTTATTTTTGAATTGTTGTGATGTTTTTA
This sequence comes from Ptychobarbus kaznakovi, assembly GCA_027422405.1. Classification (NCBI taxonomy): domain Eukaryota; kingdom Metazoa; phylum Chordata; class Actinopteri; order Cypriniformes; family Cyprinidae; genus Ptychobarbus; species Ptychobarbus kaznakovi. The sequence continues at coordinate 20,040,879 of CM049810.1, read as the reverse complement.
TCAGCTGTTTGGAGACTTTGGACTTTCATGATGGCACCCATTCACTGCAGAGGATCCATTAGTGAGCAAGTGATGTAATGCTAAATTTCTCCAAATCTGTTCCGATGAAGGCCTGAGGATAAATGTTTATTTTTGGTGTTAACTATTCTTTCTTATCAAATCCAGTCTCAAGATTCCCACCCCTAGTTTGGTGTTGCAAGATGAGTCATGTTCAAACTGCACAATGTTTTGTGTAGATTAAATTAATCAGTCAGATGAATATTAATGCCTTCATTATGAAGCCTAATCTTTTATTCCATGTTCTGCTGATACTATTGTTTGCAAGTAATAGTAGAAATGTAGCAAGCAGTAAAGTAATAGTAGCAAAATGACTTTGGAAAAGGTCTGCTCTGAGAATAGAGCTCTTTAAGATGGAGAGGGCTGTTGGCGCTACCATGTGCCAGCTGCCAGAGGCTCTGGCTTGCCTCTATAGCCACTCTGTCTGCACACATACACACTTATATTAGAGAGAGATACAGAGTGGGAGGAGGCGGGCTGAAAGAGAGGAAATGGTTGTTGCCTTTGTTAAAATGGAATTGTGTGTTGTTCTGCTCTCTAACAGCAAGGAGGAAGTCGAACTGTGTGAAGGAAGTTGAAAAATTGCAGGAGAAGAGGGAGAGACGCAGGATACAGCAACAGGAACTGAGAGAAAAGCGTGCACAGGTAAGACTTCTCATCTTTCTGTCATTAAATTTCTCTGCCTCGTCTCTCAGCTTTTAAATGCGATGTATTTGTCAGGTCTGACAAATAGATTCGTTCACCTGGTGGTGTTCCTTTTGTGAATGTGCTTGTTTTGTTTTAAAGGAAATTGATGTAACGATTCCAAACTATGAAATACTGCAGATGATCCGAGACTTCAGAGCAAATTTGGACTATCGGCCGCTAACCACGACAGATTTGGTAGGTATTGATGAATTAATATCTGGGTCATATTTAAAATATAATATATACAAGAATGAATGAATAAATTAAATTGTATTTAACAAACACAACCATAATTTATCATACATTTTCCACATAATTTTTATATCATTGTTATTTTTAGTAATTTTTTATTCATTATTTAATTTTTATTATAATGATTATTTATTCAGAATATTTTCTCCATATGAGCTTTGGGGGTAATGTGACCCAGACATGTTCATGCATTTGAGATCCACCTTTCAATATTGACAAAAATAGTAATACAGAAAAAAATAATATGTAATGCCATTCAAATAATATATTATTAGTAAGAAAAAAGTCATTTTTTTATGTTAAGTAAAATATTTTATTAAGAGAAGTAAAGTGTAATTCATTTTTTGGACAGATTGAGGAGCACAGAATATGCGTTTGTGTTAGGAAACGACCCCTCAATAAAAAAGGTAATCCTCAGACATGTTCTCCTTTTGGTTTTTGATTGCCCTATGTCTGTTGTAATTTATTTCTCATTTGTGTTGTAGAATTGACGGTAAAGGACCTAGATGTGATCACTATTCCAAGTAAAGATGTTGTCATGGTCCATGAACCAAAACAGAAGGTGGACCTGACTCGATACCTAGAGAACCAAACATTCCGCTTCGATTATGCCTTCGATGACAGCACAACAAATGAAATGGTTTACAGGTAGAGGATGATTTCCTTCATTGTTCATTAAACATGAATCTTTAACTTAAAATTGTCAGGAATTAGTCACTGTTGGAGGGAGAAAAAGATTTGAACTGTTTTCTTCACAGGTTTACTGCAAGACCCCTTGTGGAAACCATCTTTGATAGAGGAATGGCCACATGCTTTGCCTATGGCCAAACAGGAAGTGGAAAAACTCATGTAAGAAGTATTTATTTTGTACAATTGAGATCTGTTTTTTTTTTCTTTTTTTTTTACAGTTTGTGCAGTTTACTAGTTTTTGTACTGAAAATGGCCACAACTTCATTTTTATATATCTGTGTAATAAGACATAAATCTCATCGATTGGTTTGTTTTTTTAGACCATGGGTGGAGATTTTTCAGGAAAGGACCAGGATTGTTCAAAAGGAATCTATGCATTAGCGGGTAATTGATGTTTTTTTGGTCCTATAATTTCTTCAGTTTTTTTCTTTCAAGCAAACTCATTCATGCACGTGTTTACACAAACAGCTCGAGATGTTTTTCTCATGCTGAAGAAACCAAACTATAAGAAGCTGGATCTTCAGGTTTACGCAACTTTCTTTGAAATTTACAGTGGAAAGGCAAGTGGCTCTTAATTACATTCACTTTTTGTTGATCCAAAATGTGTTGAGAATACCATTTGAAGAGTTGTACACATCCATTGATTGATTTGTTTTTGATTACCAGGAAGGTTTTAGAAAATGAATACTTATGGTTGTGACACAATAAAGACTATTTAAAAAATTGGACAAGTCTTTGAAAGTCTTTTTCTTCTTTAGGTATTTGATCTGTTGAATCGTAAGGCTAAGCTACGTGTGCTAGAAGATGGGAAGCAGCAGGTCCAGGTGGTTGGGCTTCAGGAGCGTGATGTCAAATGCACTGAAGATGTCCTCAAACTCATTGAAATAGGGAACAGTTGCAGGTAAAACAATGTTCACTGAATATTGCTGTAGTTATTTGCTGCTGTATCTTTTCCTTAAAGCTGCGGTCCATAACTTTTGAACTGTGTGCGTCTTGCTGAAGAACATTGTAGAAGCTACTTCTCTCTGTTTATGTCTATGACGAATCACGCAGGTACTGGGCTTCTCCGCAGCTGTTCCACCAGTGCCAGTCTGAAATAGTCCAAATATAAGGACTTATTATAGTGATTCAGGATAAGCCAAAATCACGGTTTGGAAAATGGATTCATGATGTACTCGCTTATTATATTAATTTTATAAATTTTGAAAACAAAAAAGTTACGGACTGCAGCTTTAACAATTTATGGTATTTGAATCTGTAATAAGTAACCAGACACTCCTGACTTAAATTTCACCTTTTATCTTCCATTTTAGGACCTCAGGTCAGACCTCAGCAAATGCCCACTCATCCCGTAGCCATGCCGTCTTCCAAATCATTCTACGAAGGAAGGGCAAGATGCACGGCAAATTCTCACTCATTGATCTGGCGGGTAACGAACGTGGAGCGGACACGTCCAGCGCTGATCGGCAGACTCGTTTAGAGGGAGCCGAAATCAACAAGAGTCTTTTGGCTCTGAAGGTCAGCGCCTTAAAAATACCACCTAAGAGCAGGGGTCAGCAACCATTTGGCCATTAGGTACAATTTTGAACTTTCCTAGTAAATCACTGTGATCTTGCATGTCCCCTGTATTAGGAATGTATCAGAGCCCTGGGCCGTAATAAGCCTCACACCCCATTCAGAGCGAGCAAGCTCACACAGGTCCTCAGAGACTCATTCATTGGCGAGAACTCCAGGACATGCATGGCAAGTTTGATTAAGCTATTCTTCTTGAACATTAGGATTTGGCTAAGTTTACTTTTGCCTCTGTTTGCACAGCTCTAATTATGACTTCTGTCTGATCAGATCGCCACCATTTCTCCTGGCATGGCTTCCTGTGAGAACACGCTGAACACTCTGAGATATGCCAACAGGTAAGGACATGGCACTGTGTTGTGCATTTATGAAAACAGAAGTTGAGTAGAACTCTTGACAATGTAGCTTCTAGCTGTTTAAGGCAATCTGAATCAAGTTGTTGTATTTACCAATGAGTTGACAAGCTAGTACCAGTGGGAAAAAGTATTTTTATAATCATACATCTCTCCTGATTGGCTGTGCTCTTCTCTCTCTGTCTTGCTGTTTTTCTCTGTTCTGTCTTGACTGTCTTCAGAGTAAAGGAGTTTGGGATTAGCCCCTCTGACATCCCCTTCTCTCAGGGGGGAGGAAGTCGCTCTGAACCCTCTCCTACCTATGAGTATGAGCACATGTCTATGCAGCTTCCCACCTTATACTTAGTCAGAGACACTGCAGCAGTGTTGGGGACTAACTAAAACTAGTGATTAGAATTGACTAACGTTTTACTGTAGCATAATAGTAACCAAACTCTTTTCAACATCTAGCTTTTTCACGAACAAGCAGTGAAAAAAGACAAACCTCTTAATCATTCTTTTTGGTGCACTGTAGAGAGGCCCATTCACACCAATAACAATAATGATAAATATATTAGCCTCCACACAACGCATGCTAATGATCTGTTTATTATAAGCACGCACTGCAGTTCTGTCTTCTGCCACTTTAAATACTCAAACTCTTTTAAGCAGGATGGATTCTGATTGGCTGTCAAAGTTTTTATCATTCATCAGCTAGAAAAAAAATCTTTTGGACATTTTAATTTTAGCAAATCACTTTATTCTGACTAGGGATGTCAAAAGTATCACTACTTCAAAAATATTATCGAGTATTGTCAAATTTCACTTATTAAGCTTTTTATCATGAGAACCTTAAGGTTGGTGTGTGTCATCACAACCTTAGATCACTTTCAGTTTACTGTTTTACTGTACAGTTTTAAATAAAGGTTTATTTACTTAGTAATCTCTGTATAATATTTAACAATTTGTGTTTATCCTTATGTTTAGTTAAATGCTGTTTATTCATGTTTTCAATTGAGTTGTTTAAATAAGGGTGTTTTATTAGATATATTATATTAGTGCTTGTTGTGACCTTAATTGAGATGTTCATTGTTTTAGTCTGCTCTATAAATACCGCTCCGATTGTAAATATAGATAAATGTATTATTATTATAAAAGTTACTTATAAATGTATTACCATCTTAAATAGCTTCACACTTTTTGTTTTGCTTTGTTAGTAACTTGTAGTGTAGGGAACAATGTTTTGCATTATAGCTTGGCAATCAATTTCAATGTAGCTTCCCCAGCACTGTTCAGTAGACAACCAACATCCCGCATTGGCTTGCAACCAATGCATGGAAATACTCATGCACTGCAATGTATATAACCACAGTCTGTTTCATTTTATTAGAAACATTGGCTGCACTCACGTCTCACACTAATGGCTGTGCTTTTGGTGTAAACCTTTCTCATTTCCCCTCTGATCTGCTGTCATTTCATTTCTCTAACCCTGGGAATGTCTGGCGTATCTGTGGTGCTGTCGTCCTTCTCCTTTAGAAATATTTCATAATGAATATTAATACACATAGACACTGTACACAATTAATAAAAATGAGATGATGACACCATAAACAGTTGCGTAAGCTGCACAAATCGCTGCAATTTATATGCCCAGCTGTACCTATGGGAATTCTGAAAAACAAACTGCACTTGATTTTGTCATAAAATGCTTATTAAAAGCATAAAACATTTTGAAATAATGTAAGGTTCTGTTTTAAAAGAAGTCGGAGTATGCAGTGTCGCAGCCAAAACAAGCATCTCCCCAGTTGATTCCTGTGACCTGTGCATGGTGTCATTTAGGTCAGCGTGATTGCTCTAAAAACATCATCATAAATGCTGTCAATCTGTGCATTTAGAGTGAAGGAGCTGACCGTGGATCCCAATGCTGTGACAGAGGGAGTCCGCCCCAATGTCAACGCCCTCAACCATCTGGACATCATGGATGAGGAATGGGATTTGGGCAACTCCCCTCAGAGAGATGACCTCAAACTGCTCTGTGAACAGAATGTAAAAACACATCTGTTTCCTAATACCTCCTCTGCTTTAAAATGCATGCATGATGATGCAGTGATGACACCTACTCCAGTGATGCTTTTTAGAAGTGTCATTTGTGTCTGTTACTGTTTACACAAATTATATTATAAATGTCACTTGATAAATGTAATACATCCTTGCTAAATATTAAACATTCATTTAAACAAAGAAAAGGAAAGAAAGAAAAACCCTCCTAACCCTGTAGTTTTCCAACTATTTATATATAGTTCAAAAGTTTACATCCCCCTTTCAGAATCTGCAAAATGATATTTGACCAAAATAAGAGGGATCATACAAAATGCATGTTATTGTTTATTTAGTACCGACCTGAATAAGATATTTCACATAAGATGTTCAAACGTTCACTGATGCTCCAGAAGATAACTTTTGAACAGAATGCAGATGTGTACATTTTTCTTATTTTGCCTAACTATCATATTTCTTCATTTAGCACTGCCCTTCAGAGGCTACAGAAGATAGTTACATGTTTCCCAGAAGACTCTTATTTTGGCATAATAATTAACAAGATTCTGAAAGGGGGTGTAAACTTTTGACCTCAACTGTATGTGCCTATAAAGGCTTTATTTTTTGTTATCAGTGTATTTATGCTTTATATATTGCATCGTTTATAAGCATAAGGCTGAAACCATAAACCAGGCAATCGATTTGTTGTCTCAGATATTGTGGACCAAACACCATTAAGTCTTTTTAATGTAAGTAGGTTAAAAGCTTATGTCTGAATATTGACAGGAAGAGGAAGTCTCCCCTCAGCTCTTCACGTTCCACGAGGCGGTGTCTCAGCTGGTGGAGATGGAGGAGCAGGTTCTGGAAGACCACAGGGCTGTGTTTCAGGTGTTTATTCCTCTCTTTCACACTAGAGCAGGGCTCGCAAAATTTCAAAATCCTATTAAGACCATAAGTGTCAATCAAAAACATTTTCAATACACAAATATCAACGAATAAGAATGGAAAAGTTTGATTTGTCTATTTACAGGGTATCTGCAGAATTAAAATAAATCGTATGACTTTTTAAGAGCTGCACAAGTAAAATGAACACTGTATGAGTGGGGTTAGACAATATCTATGGTAACATATTAAGCCATAAAATGACATGATTTACAATTCAGATGCAGGTTTTCACAAAAACTAAAATGTTATTTCAGCCTTTAAACAAATTTTATGAAAAAGTATATCAAATATTATGAATTATTATATTCATTTAAAACATAAATATCACTGCCTAAATTGTTTCGAAGGCACATTAACTTCTTTTACATTGAAATGTATTTAAGATAGCCCGTTTGGGCAGGGCGTGATATATTTTGGTAGACCGACTGGAAAACACGACAGCTCCGGGACGTCGGGAGCACTGTAGAGCTTTTTATTCCAGTTGACGTCAGCGTTTGGTTTGTTTTCTTCCTTTTTTCTTCTCTTTACTCTCTGTCTTCACTTTCGTTTGTACTCAGATACGGTTCAGTCCCAAAACTGAAAAAGGGAATTGCTAATGATGATGTTCACACTATATGTGCTGACAGGAGTCTATCAGGTGGCTTGAGGATGAGAAGATTCTCCTGGAGATGACTGAGGAGGTGGACTACGACGTGGACTCCTACTCTTCTCAGCTGGAGCAGATTCTTGACCAGAAGATTGAGATCTTTATTGAGCTCAGAGGTAAAGCATTCTCTAGAATGTTCTTTCCTTTCGGTTTTCCCCTGATGATGATTATTAATGGATGCGTGTCTGCTTCGAATTATCAGATAAAGTGAGGTCATTCCGTTCTACTCTCCAAGACGAGGAACAAGCCAGCAAGCAGATTAACCCCAAACGGCCCCGTGCGCTGTAGCCTGGAACACACTCGGAGAAACGACAAACACAAGAGTCCTGTAGGCATCTTGATAGTATTCTGAAGAAACCTTTCCTACTTTCACATGTGAAATAAAGCGTTGGGTAATTCTCTTAGAAATCAGCAGAGGATAAAATAAGGGGATTTTTCTGATCATTAAAACCCTTGAATGATTGTGAGGAAAGCTTTAGAATTTTTTTATTAGTATACATTTTATTTATTTACTTTTTCATTGTAGGTTATGGGTACAGACTTGTATCATTTGATACTTTCATGTTCTACCCTTTGTTTTTTTTCTACCACTGAAATCCTTCCTTCTAAATTGTATGCATGAACACTGCAACAGTTTATCACTCCGTTCCTAGCATGACTGACTTGGTTCATCTGCACTTTAAATAACCTTATTTTTGGGGGGTCCGTTTACCGTACTTGGCACGGTGTATGTTTCTGTTGATTGGCTGTAACAGCATTTTACTCTGTTTCACTTAGCCATTTCTTGAAGGCTTAATAGATGAAGTTAAAGAAGTTCTCGAAGCAGCATAAAATGCACTGGGAGAAAATCTTGAGGTTATGTAAATGAATGTGAGAATTGTCAGCAGTTAGTTTTGTTGGTTTATCAATGACCGCTGTCACTTTTCCACATGATATTCTCTTTGCCGTCTCTCTCATCTGTTCATCTGTAGAATGCTTTCGTGCCATATCATGTTTCCTTATGGAAAGGAAGTTAACAGTCCACCAACTTAGTGTTTTGCTTTTAAATCTTCCCAACATTCTCACATCTTCTATTAAAATTTGTACTGTTATAACTTTCAGCAAGATTCTCATGACAAATAAGAAATACCACGTATCTGCTGCTGAGGTTTTCAGTGTTGGCACCTCTCAATTCAGTGGTTGCTAAATAAACAACGATTCAACAAAATCCTGCCTTTTTTATCCTGTTTCATGACTTTAATTGTCTTGAGTGCTGTTTTTAAGAGTACTTGCATTGTGATTTCTTGTGTTTGTAAAAATAAAGGAGAGTTTTATTTAGATATTCTAGTGAATGCCCAAGAGAAAGAAAGTATTAAAAGTTTAATAAGGTTTTTACCCTTCCAAGGATATTAGTCAATTTTTCTGCATGTACTAAAATAACTAAAACTGAAAATGCTATACAAATGAATAAAAACTATATAGATGTAACAAAATAAAACCTAATACAAATGATCACTATTCCTATAAATCAAAAATTAACTAATTCAACATAATACAAATATAGTGTAAATGAGGCAGTCGTGGCCTAATGGATAGAGCGTTGGACTTGAAACCCAAGGTTGTGGGTTCGAATCCCGGCTCCGGCAGGGAAGTCCATGACTGCTCCCTGGACGCCGCACAGTCGGCTGCCCACTGCTCCAAGTGCACTTGGATGGGTTAAATGCAGAGAACACATTTCACTCCTCATTATACTCTGTATAATTGTGTATGTGACAAATAAAGCTCATCTGAGCTTAATTTGTATATTGTTGTATATTAAATATCTCAATGATACTAAAATAAATAGCTTACTTTCTTTTCACTGCTTTCATACGTAAAGTAAAAATACCTTTTTTATTTGTGATATTTTATATCATGAATATACACATTTTTAAGCAGGACTTTTCAAGCAACTGCACTGAAGTCGTATGCTGATTTTAATACCTATTTGAGTCGATGCAGTTCCAAAGTTATTGGCATAGGGGGCGCAGTTTACTCACAATTCGGTCCCGTTGCATTGGTCTCAAACTCAGTTCCTGGAGGGCCACAGCTCTGCAGTTTAGCTCCAACCCCAATCAAACACACCTGATCCAGCTAATCAATGTCTTCAGGATCATTAGAAACTTCCAAGCAGGTGTGATTTGGAGCTAAACTCTGCAGAGCTGTGGCCCTCCAGGAATTGAGTTTGAGACCAATGCGTTAAGGGAAGAAAAAAGGGCTTCGGATAAATGCGGTAAATAAATAAAATCAGTAAAAGCCCTAAACAAAACTCTAGACGTACTTTCACTCACATTTTAGTGTTAGTAATAAATTGGTTTCAATCTATAGATTTTTTAGGAAGTTACCTAATGGTTAGAGTCGGACTCGTAACCCAAAGGTTGTGGGTTCGAGTCTCAGGTCCGGCAGAGATTGTAGGTGGGGGGAGTGAATGTACAGCGCTCTCTCCACCTTCGATACCATGACTGAGGTGCCCTTGAGCAAGGCCCCCGAACCCCAACTGCTCCCGGGGCACCGCAGCGTAAATGGCTGCCCACTGCTCCGGGTGTGTGTGTGTTCACTGCTGTGTGTGTGCACTTTGGATGGGTTAATTGCAGAGCACAAATTCCAGTACGGGTAACCATACTTGGCCACGTCACCACACTTTTGTACACATTGCTGAAATTCACTTAAAACCATTGCATATTCCATATTTAAATAATCAGATTTAAAAAATCAACACATCTGATTAATGTAAAATAAAATTAAAATAAATATATATATAATATCGCTTGCTTTTATTTTGAAATCCCTACTTCCGGAAGGCGTTGTCGTTGCGTTATTGAAGCGCCTTTCACGCATCTGCATCTTATCCACGCCGTTTATCCTGCCGTCGGCTAACCTTCGTTTACCTAAGCGTTTTCTCCGTTGCTGTGAACGTTTCTTCGTCCCGGCATTTCTTTTAATTTATTTATAATTAATTTAAGAATTCAACTTTTGCCATTACACGGGCATCTCCAGTGTAACGTTCATGCTGCTGGGAGAAAAGACATCTGCACCACGTAACGTTAAACAAAGGTGCTATTAGTCACAACTTCATTAATCATTCTGCCTCTAAAAACGTGTTGAACTTAATTAAAATTGTATATCGTATTTATCATCTTGTTTGACAGATCGTATCAAGCTGACGACGTCACTCCTCGGATGGTTATCAAGCCGACGTCATCCTCCAGATTTGAATTGTTATAAATCTCATAAATACAGTCAACCGGTGAGCACGTCTTTAAACATACGGCAGATCAATGCCATAGTTTAAGGGGTTGGTTTTAATACACCCCAATGCATCAGTCTCGTATCTGTCCTTCCTGTAACTGCCCTCTTCCTGTACTGTCAGGTGTATTTTAAAGTACTGTTGATCACAACCCAACTCTATTAATCACACCTCTAAAAATGTTTATATAATTATAGTCGTAAAAAATTAATTAGCACATTTATATGTTGTTATATGTAACCCTGGATTTTAAAACCAGTCACGAAATTCAAATTGAGATGTATACATCATCTGAAAGCTGCATAAATAAGCTTTGCATTGTTTGGATGAGACAATATGTGGTCGAGATACAACTATTTGAAAATCTGAAATCTGAGGGTTCTGAAAATATTTAGAAAATCGCATTTAAAGTTGTCCAAATTAAGTCTTTAGCTTAGTAATGCATATTACTAATCAAAAATTAAGTTTTGACATATTTACGGTAGTTCCACATAAAAGAAGGGTCAAGGTACGCACATCCAAAAATGTCTTGGCCAGGTGCAAGATCAAAGGGTGTCATCAAAAAATAGAACAAATATATTCACACTGTTAATCTCCCTTTATTCAAAAATATATTTACGGTTGGAGATTTACAAAATATGTTCATGGAACATGATCTTTACTTAATATCTTAATGATTTTTGGCATAAAAGAAAAATCGATTAAATTTTTTTTAACCCATACAATGTATTGTTGGTTATTATTGCTACAAATACACCTGCAGGACTTAAGACTGGTTTTGTGCTCCAGGGTCACATATGCCTAAAATAAAATGTGGATATATAACTACATATAGACTGAAGACCATATTAAATGACAGAAATATTGTTATCTTTGTTTTATGGCTTCGAGATAAAAAACTATACTTTTGTACTCATTCAAGTTGACAAAATCTTTAAGTTTAGGTCAAACGCAGAGCAAAATATTTTAAGAGGCATCAAAGTATACAATTATATAATGTATATACATTTAGATAATATGTATTTGCTTATACTTGTATTAAAAGGCATCAAATAAAGTATAAAACCACCAGTAGAACATCTGCTATACTATAATTGAATATTAAAATGGAAAATGTTAAATTAAAATTAAACATTAAATCAGTTTATAGCTATCAATCCATACATTTATATATTGTTGCTTATTATATTCTGTAAAAAAAATATTAGGTGTCTATTAAAGTATAAAAGTGCTGGTAGAATATCTGCTACAATGTAATTAAATATTCATAGCCTGTAATTTTAATTAAAAAGTGTAAATGCATTCACTTTAATATCAGTTAATATGTATGTATATATATATATATATATATATTAGTGCTGCCAATCGCTAAAAAATATTTCACATTCAGTTTTCACATTCAATAATTTCACATTCAATCTTCAAATGTACAAACAACACAAAGACAGTATATTTTTTATATTTCTTTAATGGCATCTTTTTTATGATTGAAGGCCAGCATCACTGATATCAATATGTCTCTATAAAAACAAATTCCCCTTAATATTTAACCATTGACTGTAGCCATTCAGCATTACAGTATAATTGAGAGCTATCAATTTGAACATTTTATTTGACTTGACTTCTAATTTAAGTGAACTTAAAACAATCTTTACATGAACTTTTAAATGGTGTAGCTTGACTGTAGCGTACAGAAATCATTTACTAAATAGCAATTAACTAAGTAACTATTACACCACCCCACAAAAACTTTAATTATAAATTCCAGTTTTTACGTAGTGTCAGAGTTCTACCATTTGTTCAAAAATAATTTATGCACACCACTGTATTTGCTCCCACAGATCTAAAACCATATTCTCATTGTGGATTCAACACTCACCACACCCACGCAAAGAAGCATGAGCTCACACAAGAGACCTGTCCGGGCTCAGCCCGATTCAGACAGCAGTTCCGCCGTGGCCCGTGACCTAAATGCACCAGGTGTTGAAGAGGGCCCCGGTCTCCTGGCAAAGCTGATGGAGCTTCCCGTATCCCGTCTGTCCAGGCAGCAGCTGAAAAGGCTGGAGGAGCATCAGTACAGCAGTGCGGGACGGTCCCTCCTGGAGCCCTTCATGCAGGGATTCTGGTGCTGGCTGGTGAGCAAAGTGCCTCTCTGGATGGCACCGAACCTCATCACCATAGTGGGACTCGCTACTAATATTATCAGTACTCTGATACTGGCATACTACTGCCCTACCGCCACCGAACAGGTATTGTGCACTTTCACTGCTTCAGTAGATTCCATTACTGCTTTAAACAGCTCAGCTACTAATCTAAATACATGTTATTTTCACTTGCTATCAGTGGTATAGTGCAGATTCAAAGTAATGTCAATTCAAAATGTGATGAGAAAAATATTTAGCATTTATTTGAATTATTATTCATTATTTTAATATCAGTTTTAGTGTAGTTATTATTGTTTAGCAGCAGTTACAGTGGTAATTTACTGTAGATATTGGTCATTTTTGCTGATTTTAATATCGGTTTTAATGTAATATTGAATATTTAGAATTAAACAGCGGTTGCAGTGGTCATTATCAAGATATTTTCTGTTTGTTGATTTTAATATCAGTTTTAATCAAATATTTAGTAGTTTTTGCAGTGGCCACTATTAGGACATTTTTTGTTGTTGTTGCTGCTTTTAATATCAGTTCAGTCAATTTATGAATACTACTTACTGTTACTGCGTGTCATCTTAATGTCATCTTTTTTATTGATTTGAATCAGTTTTTATGTAATTATGTATGTTTAACAGCTGTTGCAGTGGTCACCATTAGGACATTTTATTGTTGATTTTAATATCGGTTTTAGTTAGTGTTAATAGTTATTGCAGTGGTCATCATCATTGTGTTCTCTGTTGGTTTTAATAACAGTTTAGTAAACTTTTAATTATATAATAGCTATTACAGTATCATACTTTGTTGTTGTTGATTACTTTTAATTAATCTGATTTAAGATCTATTTTTAGTCTAATTATGATTGTGTAGTAGCTATTACAGTGGTCACCATTAGGACATGATCTTTTTGATTATTTAAAATCAGTTTTATTTGATTATTAATATTTAACAGCTATTACAGTGTGGTCACCATCAGAACACTGTCTTTTTTGTTGATTTGTGTATCAGGTTTAGATTTAGTTCAGTTGTAACGTGGCCATTAGTACATGATCTTTTGTCTACTTTAATATCAGTTGAACTTATGCAGAAGGATGTGGTCTTTTTTTGCTGATTTTGATCTAAGTGTAACTAGAAATTGAGTTGCAATTGCATTCAATTATTGCCCTGCCTTCCCCTGCCTTGCATATAGTCTATAAAGGCCATCATTTAGTATATTCTGAGATAATTGCTGTGGTTTTCTTAAACAGTGCAGTAAGACACTGTGTATTGTCAGCTATAACAGTCTTATGATTCCTGCTGTTATGGAAATCATCTACATTGCTCAAGTCTGCAATATGACACCCTTTCTCTCCCTGTACTATTTGTATCCACAATAGGGCTTATAGCAATAAAAGACCACATTCATATCACCCTTTGTGGCTCTAAGTATGAACTTGCATGTTGGCCATTGGTTCACAAATTCAGTGAAATGCATTCAAGTGGACAGAAGTTTTAGCACGTTTTATCTTGTTTTCAGGCACCAACGTGGGCATACTTAGCCTGTGCTTTAGGTCTGTTCATCTACCAATCATTGGATGCCATAGATGGAAAGCAGGCACGACGGACCAATAGCAGCACACCACTCGGAGAGCTCTTTGACCATGGCTGTGACTCCCTCTCAACAGGTCTGCTCACGTTTGTGTATGCAAATACAATCAGCTACTATATTACACTTATATCCACGGCACTATGTTTCATTACTTTATTATTCAATTCATTTAAAAGATTGCGCTCTATACACTACTAGTCAAAAGTTTTATGCTTATGCTCACCAAGCATGCATTTATTTGCAAAAGATACAGCAAAAGCAGTAATGTTATGAAATATTTTACTATTTAAAATAACAGATTTCTATTTTAATATATTTTAGAATTTAATTTATTCCTGTGATTTCAAAGCAGAATTTTTTAGCATCATTACTCCAGTCACATGATCCTTCAGAAATCATTCTAATATTCTGATTTGCTGCTCATAAACATTATTATTATGTTGAAAACGACTGAGTAGGTTTTTTCAGATTTCTTTGATGAATAGAAAATTCAAAAGAACAGCATTTATCTGAAATAGAAATCTTTTGTAACACTGTAAATGTCTTTATCATCACTTTTGATCATTTACATTTATGCATTTATGCAGACACTTTTATCCAAAGCGACTTACAGTGCATTCAGGTTATACATGTATTGTCAGTATGTGTGTTCCCTGGGAATTGAACCCATGACCTATGCGCTGCTAACACAATGCTCTACCACTGAGCCACAGGAACACCTTGCATTACATTTCTGAATTGAATGCATCCTTGCTAAATAAAAGTATTAATTTCTATAATTTCTTTCCCAAAAAACGGACTCCAGGCTTTTGAATGGGATAGTGCAAGGATCTCCAACCCTGCTCCTAGAGAGCGACCATCCTGCAGACTTCGGTTCTAACCTGGCTCCAACACAGCTTATCAATTGATTGGCTGGTTCAGGTGTTTTTGAAAGGTGTTGGAGCTGAAATCTGCAGGATGGCAGCTGACACGGTTGGAGACCCCTGCTATAGTATATAGTGTTACAAAAGCTTTTTTATTTCAGATAAATGCTGATCTTTAGATATTTCTATTCATCAAAGCATCCTGAACAAAATGTACTCAATTGTTTTAAATATTGATAATAGTAATAATAATAATAAATGTTTCTTGAACAGCAAATCAGCATATTAATAATTTCTGAAGGATCATGTGACACTGAGATTGGAGTAATGATGCTAAAAAAATTGGCTTTGATCACAGGAATAAATTACATTTTAAAATATATTCAAATAGAAAACAGTTATTTTAAATAGTAAAAATTAGTGCTGTCAAACGATTAATCGCATCCAAAATAAAAGTTTTTGTTTACATAATATATGTGTGTGTACTGTGTATATTTATAAATACACACACAAGCATGTATATATTTAAGAAAATCTTTTATGTTTATAAATATATTTTTTATATTTCATTTAAATTATATGAATATAAATATATACATGTAAATTTTTTCTGTGCACCCCTAATTAAATATATATATATATTAGTTTTTAGCGCGTTATTGCGTTTATTTAGTAACACGTCTTTATGACCACATGGGCGGGGCTAATTGCCACCCCATTCACAACTGCTGCCTCTGTCTCTTTTTTCTTGAAAAGGATTGCATTTATTTAGATGCAGAACGTCTTTATGACCACATCAAACAGGAGATTTTTCAAACGAGTATGGAAAAGATACTGTGCTCGTAGCGCACGCTCTTCAAATACACGCACAAAAGTGGTGGCGCGCGCTGTAGCCTGTGTATCATTTCATATCAAACAGCGAAATAAACTTAGTGCATGCAATATCCTAGTTATGCCGTCAAGTTATGGCATGTTACGAAAAAGGCGATTAAAGCTGCCTTAAAACTGTGTGCATGCAAGCAATGTGTTATATATGCGTCACATTTAAGAACATGTCTCTGAAATGGTTTTAAAAATTGAATTTTTAAATGGAAAAATTCATTTATGACCAGCACTGTGTGTCAGTGTCCCTCGACTCCTTCATCTAACACACCCGATTCAACTCGTCCGCTCATTAGTAGAGACTTTAAGATCTGAAGGGGGCAGCATATATTAAAGCAATAGCAGGCAAATAAGCTAAAAAACAGCTGCTGTGATGTCTATTCATCAAGAATAAAAGAAAAAAGAGGAAATCAATAACTTTTATAGCTTTAAGGGGTTCATCTATATTTAATTTAGTGTTTGGTAACTATTCATTTTCTGTATATTTCTGCTGAAGGGCACAGGTAGGCCTAAAAAAACAATTTTACAGAGACATCAGTATTTGATATCAGTGATGCTGGCCTTCAATCATAAAAAATATGCCATTAAAGAAATATTAAAAATATAATGTTTTATGTTGTATTTGAAGATTGAATGTGAAATGATTGCAATATAAAAGTATATTTAAAAAATGTAATGTTAGGTGGGATTAATCGTGATTAATTTTAGAAAAAGAGTAGCGATTGACCGTCACACACACAAATATATTTCAGTAGTCAGAAAGAGCTTTACCAAATATTTTTACACACACACAAGGAATTACTATAGAAAGTACGGACTTAGTGCAATATACATGATAGTGCAGACATACATAGGAATAACACTGTAGAGATGGAATATAACACTAATAAAATAAAAACTGAAAATGAAATAATGCACTAAAAACTGTACAGACGTAGAAGTGTAGATAGAAAATAAATGTATATTTTTGTATTGTTTGTGTCTTTCTCTGATGCAGTGTTTGTGGTCCTGGGCAGCTGTATAGCAGTGCAGATGGGCACTCACCCTGACTGGATTTTTTTCTGTTGTTTTGTGGGCATCTTCATGTTTTATTGTGCCCACTGGCAGACGTATGTTTCTGGAACGCTGCGCTTTGGCATGTGAGTGAAAACACTTCTCTTAATCATTATCGATGGCACTTCGATGGTACACATGTTATTTGAGCGTTCTGTTCTGCTCATGGGAAACCAGCAGCTTTCAGACAGCTGTTGTACTGTTGATAAAGGACTACAGAAAGAACAGGAAAAGCTAGAATTGAGTGAGATTGATAATTAACTCATTTTATTTTAATTTATTTTCTTTTTTGCAATTTGCTTGTGCAGAATTGATGTGACTGAGGTTCAAATCTACATTATAATCCTGTACTTACTGGCTGCCATTGGAGGAACGGCTTTTTGGCAATCTGTGGTAATTTAAATCAATCTTAATTCTGTATTCATATTTTGGTCATATGATTAGACCTTATGTTCAAGGACAAGCATGTTAAATCTGCATATCATGGTCAGTCAGGAAATCTGATTCTCTTGCATGTTGCATGAAAATAACTCGTATATATGTGATGACTTGGAACAGGATATGAGAGATTTGTTTTCAATCTTTCAGATCCCAGTGATAAATATCCAGATTAAAATAATACCGGCCATTTGCACTCTTCTGGGTGCCATTTTCTCCTGTACGAACTATTTCCGGGTTATATTTACAGGCGGAATGGGCAAAAATGGATCTACTATTGCGGTAAGCTAAAACTAAAGTGTGGGTGATTTCTGCACCACTAAACAGAAATGCTAAAAGACTAAATGTGACAAACACTGTAGTTCATTGCTTGGATGCAACATTCTTAATTCTGTGTTATGTAATGTATTTTTAATTCTAAAAGTAAACTGCTTTTTTAATTGAAATAAAATTGGTTAAAATTTGTTTACTCAAGTCAGATTGACCAACCTAAATATTTTTTATATATATTTTCAGCTAAAGCATGTCAAGTATAAAATATCTTTGTTTGTGAAATGAGTGACTGAAAACTGCTGTCAAAAAACGAATAAGCAATATTTTTTTATGTAGTATGTATCAAATGTTTTCATCTAGTATGGATCAGATATATGCTTTGTTAAACATACATGATGTGAACTAATTATCAAAAATAAATCTTGACTATATGTCTCTCTAAATGAACTAAATCAATCACACAGCAGTTTTTCTTCTTTTATTAGGGAACAAGCGTTTTGTCTCCATCCTTCCATATAGGAGTGGTAATCACACTCGCTCTAATGATCTATAAGAAGTCATCAGTGCAGCTATTCGAGAAACATCCCTGTCTCTACGTCTTAGCGTTTGGATGTGTCTCAGCCAAACTCACCAACAGACTGGTGGTAAGATCCTGAATGACATCAGTATGCTGTATTTATTTCACCTTCACTAAATAAGTACATAAACTGCTTCTAACACATTCTGTATTAATACTGTTGGCAGCTTATTGATATATCTATACCTGAACATTTAGACTTTGCTTGGTTTTTATAGCATGCAAGCATGAATATGTTGTTGGTAAGAGTTTCTGCATATTTTGATGTAAATACTAAAGATTGTTGTCTGTAGTTCGACATCGGTCACACCCAAACCTCATTAGCATCAGTTAATGTAAATGTCACTACAGTCACATCTGCTTTGTTTTCTAGGTTGCTCATATGACCAAGAGTGAAATGCATCGTAACGACATGGCCTTCACCGGACCAGCGCTGCTGTTTCTGAACCAGTACTTCAACAGTTTCATTAATGAGTACTATCTTCTGTGGGTCGCTCTGGTACGTGTAAGATCTGTCTGAAAACATGGATTTTCCTTGCTCTTTTGAAATAAAGAGCTCCGTGTAGTATGCAGACATACTTTGATTTTCACATCGCATGGCTTCTTACACGGTCTAGTTGGTGAAACTAAGTTGAAACAAAGGTCATTCAGAAACCGTCATGGTTGTGACGTCACAATTACGAGCACATTCAAGTCAACGTGATATCAGAATTGCCATGATTTACATTATTAATAAACTTTCCTGGTCATATTATGTGCAATTATGCACGATTTTAAATTTAAAAAGAAATCTATAATATAATAACTTGCACTTCCTCTGAAACATTCTAATTACATAATTCTATTTACACTATTTTAACAAACACATTGAGGTATGTGTGTAAGCCCGTTTTCGCCAATGAATGAAAATAAAATATTGCAACTTTTTATCTCACAATTCTTTTTTTTTTTCAGAAATGTGGAATGTAAACTCACAATTGAGTTATGAAGTCACAATTGTGAGTTACAAAGTCAGAATTGAATGATATAAATTCACAATTCTGAAAAATAGTCAGAATTGCGAGTTATAAACTCATAATTGCTAGAAAAACGTCAGAATTGCCTGATTTAAACTCAGAATAAAAAGTCTGAAACATGCTATTGCAGCTTTATATCTCACAATTCTGACTTTATAACTCGCAAATTGCAATTGCGAGTTAATATCGCGCAATTCTGAGAAAAAAAAAACAATTGCAAGATGTAAATTCTCAATTGCATGAAAAATCTGAATTATAGAATAAAGTCGCAATTGCCTTTTTTATTTTGTATTAATTGGCGGAAACAGGCCTCCATAGGTACAGAATGTATGTCCAATATTTCTTTTTTTTTTTTCACTGAACATCCTGTTTCGCCTGGAAATATGTCTGACAACAGAAGTAAAATGGATTGTGAAGGGGGTTTCACACTGACTTTATCATTTAATTCACCTATTTAATATTCATCTCTTTATTACTCGTATCACTTGTGAAGATACGTGTTAATCATATCAGAAGAATATACGTCTTAAAGAGACAGTAGCATATAGCTCAGAGAGAGGGTGGAAAAACATATGATGACTGTTTTTTGTTCTAGACACCTTAACTAACATTATAATCAGAAGGGGACAACCTGTATAAACGTGTAGATCTTACATTTTTAACTGTACACAGTGCAGGATCTTCACCTTTTATTTAATCTAAAAAAGCTCTTTCAATTCGCTGCTTTTAAATTTTTCATCTTGGCTTATCAAAAATGCATTCGTCATGCTTTAGCTTTTCTCTTTCTGTTTGTAGGGGCTGTCAGCGTTTGATCTGGTGCGGTACTGCGTGAGTGTCTGTAACCAGATCGCCTCACACTTAAACATCCGTGTCTTCAGCATCCAGCCTCCGTCTCCCTCCAGAGTTCAGGCAGACAGCAGAAGTCACCACTAACCTCGCGTCCCCTCTCCCTCAAACACCTCCAGTAGGTCACGCACTTCAGTGAATGTAAAACCCACACAGACCGAGCCCAAATGGCTGCAGATACAAACTTTCTTCTCATAATGAAGAGAGAGGATATTGAAGGACGAAAGGGAATATCAAATAGAATATACATCCTACGGTTAGAACGCCATTCAGTTGTCAGTATTTTGTTGTTAGATGAACAGTTTTGTTTGCCATAGTTAGAAGATTTGCCACAGAGGCCACAACTATGGATGTTTATTTTAATTTTTTTGTTATGTTTTGTTTTGCACCAAGTATTTTGCCCAGCAGTGTAGAATTAATTCCATTAACAGACAACAATACATCTGAATGTAATTTAGTAATTACAGAACGCTATATGCGTTAACTGGAAACTTTGCAGCTGTTCACTGCAAAAATGAAATGTCAAAATTGAACTTAAACTGTCACTGTTGCCAGTACAAAGCTGTGCTGTTGTCTGAGAGGAGCAGAGAGCATTCAGAGAGAGGTAAGACATAACATCAGACCTTATGACAAGAAAAACAGGCACAAGAGTTTATTTCTGTCAGTGTTTCCGAAATTTCAAGAATTTCAATTCAGCCTCTCATCTGATGTCTTTCAGTAAACTAATCAGTATGTCTATGCATTTGTTACTTTGTGTTTGAAGTGTTTTGGAGGGGATTATTATTATTATTATTATTTAGGTATGCCAATGTAACTAAATTATAAAAACTGTATTATTAACAGTATTTTGATAGTGCCGTATTTTCCTAATAATAACTGGGGCCAAGATAGATGTCCAGAATGGTTATAAGTGAGTTACACTGTACATATATGAACCCTTAATAACAGACATTAAAACCTAAAAAATCAGTGTTTGTGGTCAGAGTACTTCAGTTAATGTGAACTTGTGCTAATTTATTTTTGTGCCTTTTATTTGTCACTGTCAGGATACTCCTCTATGCACAGTAAAATTTTGACTTTTTTAAATATTTTTTAACCTCTTGTGTAAATCATTTTGTTTGTAAGCATCATACTCAACATGGATGCAATTTCATATTCCTGCATGTTGCGTTATTAAATTAGCAATCTGAAATCAGACATTATATATATGTTTTACCTTCATGCCAATTTGTTTTAGAGAGAACTGGATTTTCTTTGACAGATGTATATTGCAAAGCAATAGAATTAACTCTGCGGTTCTGTGTCGGGTGCTTCCGAGCGTAGAATATGAACAGAGTGGCCAAACTCCATTTCAATTTCTCAAAATATGTTATTGTTTTGCATCTACCTCGGAGCGGTTGCTTGAACATGTTATTTTAGTCTCTCGGTTTGAGACTTTTATCGAAAATGTTTTAATCCTGTTTTGAACATTATTTAAGTGGGTTTCTGTGAATGTGTGTTTCTCCCTTTTTATTTGTATTTGTATTTTTGAAGTACGTCACCCGTTCACCCGGGCCGCTCGGAGGACAACCAAAGCTGCAATACACACACAGTTGAAGAAAATTGTCTGTCACTGCATCTACAATACATGTTTCATTTGTACCTCGACCAGGATTTTGGTTGATTTACAGCAAAGACTTAGCTTTGTGAAAGACTAATGGCCATGAAATAAAGATGGTTATATTTATGTTAACAGATTTCTCGATCACTGCCTCAGTTTGTTTTAGTATAGTTATGTTAACAAAAGTGTACCATGGTTTTGGACACGCCATAACTAAAACCATAAAAAAGACTAAAACTTTCAAATTAATTGATTTTTTTTAAATAAAAACTATATGGACACATTAAAATAATACAAAGACGCAAACAAAACAAAATTACTGAAACTTTAAAAAAAGAAAATGTATTAAAATAAAACTAATTCAACAGTATTACAGATTTTAGTCATATTTAATCAATGATATTAAAATAACACTAGTAATGTTTTCCTATGAAGTAAATTTTGCAGCAACATATATGCTTATATAATCAGTAAATATTCTGAGTCACATTGGTAATTTCAAACCCCTTTAAGTATTTTATTAGATCTCCAGCACTGTGCTTTTAGTAAATGAACAGTGTGTATCTTTCAGCTACAGTCATACAGTATTCATTAATGAATCTTCTCTATTGTGCAGCTGGTAATGTGGGTCTTACCGCCTCCTAACGTGTTTGTGTGGCCTTTCTGACCACAGTGGCTCTTTCCAAATGGGACCATTTAATCCACATTAAACCCATGCACTTACTCTACGGTTACTGTGAAACTGTTGATTTAAATACATTAAACTACTGAAACTCAAATCTTTCTGTGTCAAAATGCATATCAAATATATTAGGACATTATTTATATTTTCTCACAAAATTATCATTACCATAATTCTCACTTCTGTAATACATCTTTTTTTCTGCTTTACAATTTTTTAACCATCTTGGTTATTAAAGTTAACTATAAGAAGAAAAAAAAACATGTTACTTCAAATAAAATAGAAAAATACATCTTAAATTTAGTTTATTTCAGCTAGTTGAGAAAACAAAATTTCTAAAATAACTACTAAACTAATTGAAATAAAAATTACAAAAGACTATACGGACATACTTAATTAAACAAACTAATGAAAACAACAAATTTAATTTCTATGAAAAGAGAAAAATAATAACAATAAAAACAAAATATATATATACACATACATACACTTTATACTAAAACAACACTGATAAGTAAAATCAGATCATATCAAATTGTTCCATGGTGTGCTTAATATTGTACTTCCAAAAATACTTTTAATAGAATAACTTAATATATATTAAATATGTAACAAACAAAAATTTTTTTTATCACACTCAAAATAATTAGGCCAATATTTAGGTTTTGAAGTAATAAATGAATGTGAATGCATACACAGTTATACATGAAATTGTAAGAACTGGGTAAGATTTCTGCATGGAATAGGCAACACTTTGCATCTATTTGATTTATATTTCTCAAAATGCATTTGTTCAGATTGTGTAGAATCGGCTTAAATCTGTTCATCGTGAAACCTTTTTTATTATTAAATGTGTTATTATAGTTAAAAAGTACATTACACATTTTTTATGTTTATTGTTAAATTGCCATGAAAATAATATCACCATGCAAACGAATGTTATGATCCTCCTTTTTGTTTGTGCAAAATGTAATAAAGCACAGAAAGTGAAATCACGCTGAATGAGTGTCAGCTGACTTTGGTCACAGGACTCTAGGGATAGCATCACAGAAACCTCATGCGATCATTCAGATTTTAGAAGCACTAACCCACTCTAACCACCTCTGATCTGTCTCTTTATATGTCTGTGTTTGTGAAGATTAATTTCTGTGTGACTAATTCAGCTTCACCAGACGATGTTGATGTCCATTTGATCGGGTGATGCTGAGTCTCAGATGACCAGACGTCCCCTTATATCTGTTTGCATGAGTCTTGTGTTTGTTCAGGTTTGATATGTGTGGTTTGATTTGACCTTTAAGCTGATGTATGTTTCTGATTGTTCTTGATGCTGGTGATCTCTGTGAGTGAATGTCTGTATGCGAGGGCAGCATGTGGTGGTTTCAGCGGGGGCTTTGTGCTCTCCCGGTGGCTCTGGTTGTCTGGTCATCTGCTACATTCCTCGTCTCTTATGCCACAGCGGTCGTGTTGGGGCATGCTGACCTACTCGTTCCATACATAAGGTACGTTTTTCAGGTTCATTTGTACTCTATGTCCTTAAGGAGTCATGCATTTAGGCTTTGAGAAACATTTTATCAAGCGAGACCTTGTTGCATGAATACTTGGAATATACGAGGTGAAAATAAATCATGCATTTTTTTATTGTAATATCACTTTTGATGGCTGTAGATCAGGGACATTCTGTGAAATGCCATCTTTATTTTGCAGCTTTAGTCGACTGCTTCAAAATCATACTTTGTTTTGTTTCGGTCATCTGTCAAAATGTGCATTTATCATTTTGTTTGTAGTGACACGGGCACTGCGGTTCCCGAACGCTGTGTGTTTGGCTTCATGCTGTCAATCTCAGCTTTCCTAGGTAACTCTGTGCATCTTTTCCTTTTGAGTTCAAACTCACTGGTTTACTTTAGTTTTAAAATGAATTTGAAAAGCCATTGCTGTTTAGTGCATAGTTTTGGGTCATTGCATGTCAAGTCAACCAGAAGTCCCCAGCTATTTTTGTTTTCTGGTGAAAGAGATACATAAATGAAGAAGAAAGACAACATGTTAAATGTCATGTATGAATATTTACTGAGTAATCCTCTATTTTGTAAAGGAACAAAATGACAGTTTTCACCTGAGATTTGGAGCCAAATTACAGGGGTAAAAATGACTTTAGAAAGATAGCAGCATCATAATGTTACTTCTACACAGAGATTGGTTGGTCTGTTAGTAAAATCTGTTGACTGTAGTAATCTTTGTTGCATTAGACGCCATTGGTGACCGTTCAAAGTTTGCATGGCTGCAACTCAATACGTATATCTTATAATATTATTTTCGATTTAGTCTCTTAACAAACTTATCTTTAAGGTCCTATATGGGGATTTCATTCTGGCCCCATGAATAAATAGTTAAATTGAACACATTTTTAAAGAGGGTCACTTTGCATACACTGATAGTTTTTCCGTTTAAAGAGAATGTCTGAAGAATATGACTAGAAATGTATCTTGTTTCCCTCTATCAAATCAATTGCCTGGAATTAAATTAAACATGCCCTAATGATGTGCTAAAGATATTTTATTATCCTTTGAGGTTTAAAAACCTTTTCTTTTGGTATATTCATTTTTAAAGGCCCTGTGTGGTTCGGTTCCAGAGATATGGAGATCTCAATGTGGCCAATTTGACCGGTTTTCAAAGGTTGAAAACCAAATGTGGTTTTGTGTTTATCTAATCATGATTGTTGACACCACAAAAATGCAAATGTGAACCGCAACTCAGGGTTTAGGAACGCAATAACCTGCATTTATACTCACTATTTATATTTGCCTTTCTTCAGAAAAAAACATTAACAAAATCATAAATTATAGCCAGGGAAGTTTCTGGAATGTGTTCCTGTAGCTGAGGTCTAAGAGCGTGGTGCTATAAGGAAAGGATTGTGAATTCAGATTCGAGGTGCATCTGTTGGTAATTGTATGCTTTGAATGCACTTTCACTTTGATTAATAGCATCTGTCAAATGCAGTGGTGTAGCAAGACAGCCCCGGGACATATGAAAAAAAAATGGTATGCCCCTCCCTCCCCCAAAATGATATGGGCTCCAACTCGGTTAACTTGTTGATTTTTATGACATAAATAACGTTACGTGACTATTTACAAGCTGTTTTATTTACGGTATAAATGCTTGGAAATAACATTTAACATTTTCAAGTCCATTCATTGCAGGCAACTCGACGCGAGCCACCCAATAATCGCAATAAGCTTTGTGCTTTTTTATTATAACACAAAGTCTCATTCTTCTGTACATTTTAAGATCAGATACAAACAATAAATGTGTTTTGCACTCTTTTATTTGTAGTGAGCTAACTACATTCGCCTCAGTTCAAGCAGCTTGTGAATCAATGATATTTTCCTGTTTAATATTTGCAGCACGAAATAAACATTAATAAATATTTGAATGCATATGGGAAAAAAATCAGAACAATTGAATACAAATGAATGTCTCATGAAATCGATTAATTAGAGTTTCAAAAATCTCTATAAGTCTATACGTTTTATTGCTGTTTTCATGTTAAGAATGACAGGTTGGATGCCACAGCCTTATATATATATATATATATATATATATATATATATTTTTTTTTTTTTTGCTGAGGGTTTCACATTAACTTCACGCAAACATGATTTTATTGTCATAATTTTGTCTTTATTCTTAAAATAGTATGACGTTAATCTTATTTAGTTAGTTATTTTTCAGCGTGACACTAAAATGCCGCTGTAGGGTATTTGTACTGCATGCAAACACAATCTTGGCAAAGAACATACATACATACATTCATGCATACAAATGAAATATTATGAAGCTGACGATCCTGACTCCCCATATCTCCTCATTGGATGCACCTTTAGAGATAAATAGATCTTTACGGATTACATAGGCTAATGAAAGAGTTTAAAAAAATGTTATTTGAATTATTTCGTTGTAAAGTAGTAATTTGTAGCATTCTATAAATATATTTATCATGTCAGTGAGGCAAGTATTTGCTGAGTTTCGGTTACATTTTTGTGAAGTGTTCCTGCTCAAGAACAAGACCACCCTGTTTGTTTTCTTTATTTTACAAAACTTTTTGTTGATATTGTGAGTGCACACAAATAAAACTATTTGCAGCTTCGAATGATGTATACTCTTACCTTTATAAGGAAAAATTAAGGCGTATTTAATTTTTCCACTCTTAAGAAAAAAATGCAAGTGATCTTGCTAGCGCCTCCATGTCCTTCAAAGCGTGCTTCAGCTTCCACTTTTAGCACTAACGAGGAGATATTTATCACACATTTATCTTACATTTTGTAATTTATATTGTGAAATGCATTCAGTTTTTTATGTCTCAAATTGTGTTTATTTGAGAAGGCTAAACTGATCCAACATGCTCAACTCACTGTCTGGTGCTGGCCGCTTGGTTTAAAAAAAAACAACTTGAATTTAACCAACATAAAATGTTCTATTCATGTTTCTAAATGAAGCACTTTGCCATTAAAAACCAAAACTGAACTTTTTTTAATGGCTGCACCAGAAGACACTGGCTCGGGTTGGTCTCGGGCGGAGAACTCTAATAAGCTGTCGGACCCGTGCAGGGCTCTATATTCGTTCCCTTTCAATTAAAAATTCCTCCTCGGCTCGGCGGGCCCCCAATCTGCCCGGGCCCATATGCACCTGCATACCCAGATGCTACGCCACTGGTCAAATGTATAAATTAAATAACTATATATCATTAATGTCTTAACTTTTTAATGTCTAATTGTATAGCACTACAGTCTTATGAGTGAGTGTGGTGTAAGAGAGAGCATAGTTTAATACTCATTGGTTTTTACTCATTTATTTAGAAAATGCTAAACCTGAATCTTTGAAATTGTGCCTCAAACATCTTTGACATACTTAGTCATTTATAACAAAATTAAGTTAGATATAAATTAACTAGAATTTATAAAGGCAGATTTTACCTTCATCACATCAACGCATTGTAATAGTGGTGCGTGATAAATTTATATAAAAAAATGATTTTCGCTGCCAAATTGGACCAAAAGCAACACTCGTATAAACATATGTAACTTTCAATTATTGTCACAAAAAAATTGTCACCAAAAAATTATAATAATAATTTTGTATACTGTATATAATATATATATATAGTGGTGGCCAAAATGATTAGAACACTAGTATTTTCACCAGCTAAAAAATGGTTTTAAAGCGGTTATTTCTATCTTTTGCTGTAGTGTGTCAGTAAGAAATATCAGTTTACATTTCCAAACATTCATTTTGCCATTAATTGTAATAATCCAGTGAGATAATTGTTGCCAGTGCTCCACACAGAGATCTGATCTCATCATCATCATCCAGTCTGTCTGGAATGACACGAAGAAACAGATCAAACTGAGACAAACTAAATCCAGAAGAACTGTGGCAACGTCTGTAAGATGCTTCAAGAGACCTACCTGCAAAGCTACAGTACTGTTACAAGTTTTAGGCACTTGCGTAAAAATGCTGTAGAATGAGGATTGTAATGATAATTTCATAAATCGATTTTCTTTATCAATTAACTTCAATTGACCATTCTTTGCATTTAAAGCAGCTTTTGGCCTAAGTGCACTTGCACATAGTTTTTCAGGTAGGTTTTATGAAGCATCTTGGAGACGTTGACACAGTTCTTCTGGATTTAGTCTCAGTTTGTTCTGTTTCTTTATAGTATAATTTGATAGAATAAATTGATTCCTGCTGTATGTGTGTGCAGGGTTGGGCACCATGTATGTGCGATATAAACAAGTTCAGGCTTTGATTTCGGCCTCTGAGTCGGGCTTACAGCTGCTGAACTACTCAAGCCTCCTGATGGGAATCGCCAGCACTGTCGGGATGTGCGTTGTGGCCAACTTTCAGGTGACACCCACAGTTTCATTCTCTGGTCTGAGTGTTTAATATCAGTTCTCTGAAAGTCTTTATATTCCTCCAGAAAACAGATACGACATCCATCCACCTCCTCGGAACAGGCCTGACCTTTGGTCCTGGGACGCTGTATATCCTGGTCCAGACTGGCATGTCGTACCGCATGCAGCCGCGTTTCCACGGCAGGGATATTCTGTGGGCGCGTATGGCTGTGGGAATGTGGTCGCTCATTAGCATCATTACACGTATCCTTTTTCTCAATATATGCACAATTACCTCAGTGTGTAATGAATCTCTTTATTCCTATAGTCCAGTTGTGTCAGTACTCTTATACCTGTTCTGCTTCTTTGACTGAATGTGTCAGTTTTCATATCCTCTGTGTTAATGTATGATGACCTGCCTGGCGTGGATTTAGCTAAGAAGTTACACTGGCAGCCCGGAGAGAGAGTAAGACAGATGATACGCTTGATTTGAACTTACTGTACAATGTCTTTTAATATTTCTACCATAGTGCCTACATAACTATACACCTATATGCACATGTTCTGCATGCAAATTACTTACTATAGTTGCCAAAATATGCCGTGTACAAGAGAAGGCGCTCTGTGGAATAGTACATCTCCAATCTCAATGCATTTCATTTTCTTTCCTTTTTCATTTTTGGATGTATGTACTGTAACTGCATTTGTGAAGGTATGTACAAATCACATCACGTCAGTATAATATAATGAAAGTTCATGGAAATACACTGGCTTAATATAACATAGCAATAAATATAATAATAATACATACGTTTTATTTTAGGAAAAATTACATTAGGTTAGTGTTATGTATGTTAAGTTTGGGTATGAGGATAATAATTCTGATGGAAACACTATTTTTAAATGTTTTTGAAAGAAGTCTCTTTATCTTCACCATGGCTGCATTTATTTGATATAAAATACACTAAAAATGGTAACATTGTGAAATATTATTTTAGTTTGAAATAACTATTTTCTATGTTCATATATTTTAAGATGTAATTTATTCCTGAGATGCAAAGCTGAATTTTCAGCATCATTAGTCCAGTCTTCAGTGACACATGATCCTTCACATATCATTCTAATATACTGATTTGCTGCTCAATTATTATTTTGGCTCAGTTATTAATAATGGATATTATTTGTATTAATGTTAAAACCGCTTTTGCTGCTTAATATTTTGGGAAAACATTTCTGTCAATATTCATTGATAAGTAGATAGTTCAGAAGATATTTATTTGACATAGATCATTTGTTTGAAATATAATTTTTTAACAAATGTTACAATAATAAAATAATTATAAAAATACATAATTTAAATTAAATTACAATTTATGCGAGATGTGATGTGGCCCCTTCCTGCTTCAGGATCACATATTGACATTTCTGAAACGGCTGGTAGCTGCTGGCCTAAAACCGCAGCTCTGCAGCATTATAATTATATTATATGAATGGGCGCGTAAAGATGTGACGTTGAACTTGACTGTATTTTAGGGTTTTCTAGCACACCTGGTCAGCGCTACAGCTGAGTGGTCTCTGGCATTCTCCTTCATCTGCTTCTTCCTCACGTACATCCGTGATTTCCAGGTATGGTCTGTTACTGTGGTGGCTCATGAATTGAATTAATCACAATTTATCGTAGAATGTAAAATTCTACATATTTTTAATATGTGCATAAAATACAGTTTGCCACCTGTTCGACTAAACCTCTTGTGTTCCAGAAAATCACTCTGCGGGTTCAGCCTGTTCTTCAGAGTAACCATCTCTACGACTATCCTCACTATGAAGAGAGAGAGCACATGCAGCATGGAGAACGCTCACCTCTGCTGGCTGGTGCCATGTGAGAGACTGTCTGATATCAAGCACTGCAGTCACATTCAGACTCTGCTTCACAAGCATGAGTGTTTCTGGAGAAACTTCTGTACGCTGTAAATAGTATGCATTATTCTGAGTATATTGAGAGTCTAGTTATGTAGAAATATTTTTACACGAGCCAAGTCAATACAGTATCACACTACTTATAGTAAGAGTTTTTCCTTTTAATTTGAAAAGAAACATGTTAAATATTTTGACACATTTCAGTGCTTTTACAACTATTCTTGAAATGTATTTTTTATTTAATTTCATTCACTGAATCGGTTTTGTTTTTGAATTCAGCATGTTTCCACTGGCTCAGTTTCTGTGACATTGATTTCTAAACGTTTCTAGTTGAAACGAGCCTTACATGCATTAAATACAGCAGCTTATCACAATACAGTTACCCATAACCCCCAACAAGACCCTGACACAAATGACAAACAGCAGTAAAAGTATGACAACTAACACATGACAACATAAATAAAAATTATCTGACATTTAATTCTATCTACATTCCTGATTTATTTCACACAAGATTTACAACCAGCTACTTTGGTGAGTGCTTCCACTAGTGTTTCTTGGCTTTCTCACTCATCTTTTTCTGGTATTCAGCAATCTTTTTGTCAAAAAACCCTGGAAAAAGAGGAGACGATATTAACTATACATTTCATTACTACTTTATTTTTACTACTATTCAAGGTTATTTAATATTACTATTCAAGAACATTTTTATATTCTCTTCTTATGCAAAAGTAAATCAAACTAGAAACCATTAAGATGACACTATTAAAGACACCTCTAATTGTGATATTTATTATAAGTTTGTGAAGATTGTTTTAAGTTCACTTAAATTAAGCACAATTTCACTATTGGTAATGCATACCTTGATAAAAAAGATGCAAAATTATTTCATAATTTATGAATCTTTGTTGTTTCTGCATTAGTTTGGAGATTCAATGTGAAAATATATTTAAGAATGTACATTTTAATGCTAAATCAAAGTGTGCGTGTCTCACCTGTGCCGTCCTGAGAGGCGGGTCTCTGTTCCATGTCCTGTACGAAGAGATCGAACATCTGCGTCTGTACAAATTTCTTCACAAACCGTCGTGTGCTCTTGGATTCTATTGCTTTACAGAAATTTGTTCGCTGGAACTCGCCCTGCTGGTCTTTGCCTTTCCGCACAATGTACTTCGAGAAGTGACCGACAGTCTTGATAAAGAACGGCAGGAAAGCTTCTGGGACGACCCGGTTCAACTCTTCAAGACCTGAAGTGATGATATAAATACATGGATTATTACTACTTGATCTGAATAAACTAGATTTCTGCTATTGTTCTTAAGAAAATTATATGCTGTTTCTAGGGTGCAACTGCATTTACATAGCGATGTCATGGTGTTTTGCAGTTATGAACATGAAACATAAATGACAACAGTTTAGTATGTACAGGTGCATCTCAATACATTAGAATGTCGTGGAAAAGTTCCTTTATTTCAGTAATTCAACTCAAATTGTGAAACTTGTGTATTAAATAAATTTAATGCACACAGACTGAAGTAGTTTAAGTCTTTGGTTCTTTTAATTGTGATGATTTTGGCTCACATTTCAGTTTGTGGCACAAAACCCACCAATTCACTCATCTCAACAAATTAGAATATGAAGTGCTTTTGGAGTGTGGGCAGGTGCCAAATCCCTGGAAAATGAAATCAGCATCTTTAAAAAGCTGGTCAGCAGAAGGAAGCATGAAGTGCTCCAAAATTTCAACTTCAACGTTGGTTTTCAAAAAACCAATGCACAAGGTGACATTGCACCCCAAATCATCACAGACTGTGGAAACTTAACACTGGACTTCAGCAACTGGGCTATGAGCTTCTCCACCCTTCTCCAGACTCTAGGACCTTGGTTCCAAATGAAATACAAAACTTGCTCTCATCTGAAAAGAGGACTTTGGACCACTGGGCAACTCCAGTTCTTCTTCTCCTTAGCCCAGCCTCATGACGACATGAAGCCAAATTCCTTGACGTCTGTGTGTGGTGGCTCTTGATGCCTTGACCCCAGCCTGTCCATTCCTGTTCACCCAAATCTTGACAGCTTGACAATCCATAAGGCTGCGGTTCTCTCGGTTGGTTGTGCATCTTTTTCTTCCACACTTTTTCCTTCCACTCAACTTTCTGTTAACATGCTTGGATACAGCACTCTGTGAACAGCCAGCTTCCAATGAATGTTTGTGGCTTACCCTCCTTGTGAAGGGTGTCAATGATTGTCTTCTGGTACTGTCAGCCAGTCTTCCCCAATTGTGTAGCCATGAACCAAACTGAGAGACCATTGAAGGCCAAGGTGTTTTGAGTTGAAGCTGATTGCATGTCACCATATTCTAATTTGTTGAGATAGTGAATTGGTGGGTTTTTGTTAAATGTGAGCCAAAATCATCACAATTAAAAGAACCAAAGACTTAAACTACTTCAGTCTGTGTGCATTGAATTTATTTAATACACAAGTTTCACAATTTGAGTTGAATTACTGAAATAAATGAACTTTTCCAAGACATTCTAATTTATTGAGATACACCTGTATTATCAAAAAGTAATATTAGCGAATAAAGACCCATAATGTAATGTCCAGATATTTCTAATAGTGACAGAGGCACTGTGTTTTGTTTATGGTTGTAACACAGGGGCATGCAGTGTTGCCATGTCTG
Organism: Ptychobarbus kaznakovi; assembly: GCA_027422405.1. Classification (NCBI taxonomy): domain Eukaryota; kingdom Metazoa; phylum Chordata; class Actinopteri; order Cypriniformes; family Cyprinidae; genus Ptychobarbus; species Ptychobarbus kaznakovi. The sequence continues at coordinate 20,007,946 of CM049810.1, read as the reverse complement.
CTTAGTATACGTTTTTGGGGATTATTTTTCAAAATATCTCTTGTAAATATTACCAATTGTGGATTGCATTTTCAGCTGTGCATTTAGGCTAATTTAAGCTTATTTTCTGTGGCTAGTGCCAAGCAGCTTATTATCCAGCTGTTTTCTTCAGGTGCTGGGTTTTCTAGTGAAATCTGGCAACACTCTTTAGACCGTAACGTATTTGGAAAGATTTGATCATTCATGTCCATAGCACCAACGATATAGAACAAAGTCACATGTTAGCGTTTAAGAAAAACATCCATGTAATGGTGACTTGTTCGTTGCGTTTGTCAAATGACAAATAAATTAAACACTTTGGGGAAAATAATTATACTTTTTTTGTTGTTATCATTTATCCTTGGCTGCTTTACAGTGATTTCCTAATACATAATATCGTCAAAGATTGTGTATGTCGAATTTGGTTATTGAAAATATAACACCGCTCAAATGAACAAAATTACATTATAAAAAATGAGTTAATTTAGCTAAACGAGATTAAAAGATGAAGTCAGTAAACGATCCAGTCTTTCCAATGCAAATGCAAGTGATTGAGTGCTTAAAAAGATAGCTCTACGAGATAGTGTACTACTTAACACTATTTATGAGCAATGAGAAAACGGATTAAAACAACTCCACTAAATATGAAGTAAAAATGCTGCTTACTTGAATTCTCATTTTTGGCACTGAGGGCCTGCTTGACTTCATCTTTGAGTTTGTGAGGTAATATTGTGTCCTCATCTCCCATCTGTTTGGAAAAACATTTCAACCACAGTCACCCACACTATATCCATCAGTCATTTTTCAAGACAACAATTAAAAAGATGCTCTCTATGATTTAAACGTGAACTTACACTCTTGATAAATGTCTCCTTCCTGCCTTCTGACAAGTCAACAACAAGCAGCTGGGTGAGATGAATTTAGATGTCAGCCTGCAGCGTTTGAAATGTAAATGTCTTGCAATATTTTAACAATGTCACGAGCGGTCACTCACCTCTGTCTGGTCAGTGGCCTGATCTGCGAGACTTTTCTGGACACCCAGCAGGTATGGCGTTGGTGCCATGACGACGTCGATTAGGATCTCGGGAACAATGGAAATGAGCGTGTGCTGCCAGATGAATGGATACAGGAGAACAGCCACTGCGTGGATCACCTGAGACAACGTCCTGCAGAGATAGTATGGCTTTGATTAATATGGTTTATACATATGGATATAAATCAAAGCAAAACCTAACACTTGTGTGCATGCATGTCTGTTTTAGTACCCAAGCTCGTCAGCGATGAAGATGATCCTCCGCTCTAGCACAGTAGCAGCAAACACCTGGATCACCTCCTCATCTGACAGGCTTTTGAATAACGGGCGGAAATCTACATGCTCCAGCCAGGAGTCTGTCGGACGAGTCAAACTGATCATCTACAGAGAGACATAAAGATACTTTATTGTAGCTACAATACATATGTTTTTTTTTTTTAAGTCTGGGGATAACTTAACTAGAAGACAGATCATTTATTTGTCCTCTTGGAGGAAATTTGTTTCCACAGTGGTTGGTGCGTATATAGCACAAAACACATTAACAGAAGAAAAGACATTTTAACTAATCATGATACAATCAAAACAATCCACAGAAAATGTATAATAACTGCAAGAGCATAAGGTGACATATTGTGAATCATTTGAATAGTTGGTAAATAACGTGTTAGTCCCTATATTTTCCATACAGTAATATAAATTGGGTTTGTTCTTTAGTTTTATTTAGTGTAATGTGTTCATGTTTGATGTTTTTAGCCTAAATGGAATGCTTTCTTTTGTCATATAGTCATATAGCCATTTCGTCAGTTCTGATAAATGAACCTGCAGTTAAGTATTTTTCTTTAGTAATTTAGCTGACTTAACTTTTCTCAACTTTAGATAGATAGATAATGTGATGTATGTTCAGATCACTTGATTGGAATGTTACATAGAAAATGTGCTGAAGGAGAGGCTCAAGCAGAACTAAGTCAAGTTGGTACAAAGCATGAGGACATACCTGCATGAAACAGCTCATCTATGACCCTTTCCCCTGAGCTATTACTTCACTTTAATTTCCTGCTGTTTTGCCAGAGCTGAGGAGGTGTGTTTGTGGAGAGTATGTCTCTGCCTGCCTGCTCTGCCGCTTGTTTGGAATTAGAGACGTATTACTTTACACCTCCTTTAATGTACTGCAATTAACACTCTATGGTTTCAAATTACAGAAAACCAGCTTTTATTCTCTTCTACGATTTCACACCCTTAGTTAATTTCCTCTTCCTATTTTTTTGTGTTTAAAAGGAAATGATGGGCTAATACCAGTTTTTTTGTGTTTTGCTGTTGACTCAACTGCTGCAAATACAGTGGAAATGGAAAGTGTAGCAGCTGCTGGCTTTCCTGACACTGCATCTGTAAGTCATGTCTTACAATAATTACAATTGTTGTGAGTCATTGTTCAGACAACGATGTCAGGACTAATAGTTTTGCATGCACAATATGGAGTCCATCTAACCCTAGTCTCAGCTGACTAGCCATTCGGACAGTGCTCAAGATACAAAAAACGTAGTTTTATCACTAGTTCTTACCTCAGTGCCTCTTTCTGGAATAAAGCTTTTGATATTAACAGTGTGTCCAGGGGCAGGGAACGCTGATTCCCTCAGGCTCTGCATAAATGGGTAAATCATTGCCATTGCGATTTTTCTGCGCTGTTCCACCTCATCAAAGATCTAAAACATCAAGCAGACAGATTGAACAAACAGGAAAACGTCAAGGAAAAAAAACAGATCAAATCACGAAGGGATACCGCTTTTAATGAGAATAACAGCTGAAAAACTGAAATATACAGTACAGTTCAAAAGGCTGGAATTTCTTTTGATTAATTACTTTTATTCAGCAAAGATACATTAAAATTGACCAAAAATGTATCAAAAGACAGTTATAATGTTACAAAAGATTTCTCTTTCACATAAATATTAAGCAACACAACTGTTTTCAATTTTGGAAAAATAATCATAAGAAATATGACTTGAGCACAAAATCAGTATTTTAAGATTATTTCTGAAGCATCAGGTCACTGCTGTAATGACTGCTGAAAATTCAGCTTAGCATCACAGGAATAAAATACATTTAAAATGTATGTAAATAGAAAACTGTTATTTTAAATTGTAATAATATTTCCCAGTATTCTCCATATTTCCCTGTAATTTTGATCAAATAAATGCAGCCTTAGTGAGCATCCCAAACTTAGATCTAAATCTATTTGGGAGAGCAATAAACACATTACACCATATATTATTGAAGCATAAGCGTCAACAACTTTGAAACACCCTAATTTTGAATATGTCCATTTCTTTAAGATCACATTAGCCACATCACATTAGTCTTTGATGTTTGTCCTGAATAAACAAACTCATTTCCAGTCATGAGAGTATCCCCCCCCCCAAAAAAAGTACCTGAACAAAGTTCAGCTCAAACAAACAAAATACACTCCAATAACTAGCGTTACTCTCAGACAGCAAACGGACAGCTCAACAAAGAGATCAATCATTAGACAACCCTTTCAGATAAGTAAATGACATTATATTAGCAAGGCCAATAAACTGAATTAATACAAAGTCCGAAAAACAAAAGGCAATTCTCTCAAATGCAAATCATAAAAGCCCAAAGGCAGTTACAGATGACTGTGCAGTAAATGATGATGTTTACCTTGGAAAAGAGCCCAAAACAGGCTAAATTACTGATGATACAGTAGGCCTCCGGTAGACGAGCCCCCTTCCCATCAGGCTAATTAAGAAAAGAGCAACAGCAAGAGAAGCGAGCTTTAGAAACACCATAAAACACTTTAACATGTGAGTGAGAGTTCCTTGGAAAGAGTTGACCTTATCTTATCTTTTCATGCATTACAAAATAACGCAATTTTCTGAAGAAAAGAAAGGTAAGTGGTGCTTTCCCTGTAGCTAGAGTGTTGTTGTTAGTGGGTTTATTTATAAGTATAACACATAGGAATAGGGATTTATTCGAATGAGTAATAAATACATGTAACAGGAAGTATCACTAATGAGCCCAGTCATCATTTACCAGTAGCCTCCTACAGTATCCATTCTTCCTCGATCCATCAACATCTGTAAGCACGAAAGAGAATGTTTCACTGTGAAATAGAGAAAAAGAGAGACCATGAAAAGTACAGTTTCTGCCTCCACAGGGCATGCTGGGAGAAACGATGTGTATATATACATGTGGTTACAGTACCTGGGATATTCTGTTAAGGGTGCCCAGTTTACACCCTCTGGAAAGCAAAAGAGTGTGAGCGCCTTTAACGTCTTCTCTTCCTCCTCCTTCTGAAATCGTACCATTCCATCCTTCTGTACTCAGTAGAAAGTGAAAAAGACAAATGGAGAATAAGACTACATTAATATGCATCAGGGACAGAAAGTGCAGGCTACTATATACGTGTGTGTGTGTGTGTGTGTGTGTGTGTGTGTGTGTGTGTGTGTGTGTGTGTGTGTGTGTGTGTGTGTGTGTGTGTGTGTGTGTGTGTGTGTGTGTGTGTGTAATAATAAATGAAGGATGTCTGCAATGCAACTTTTTATTTTTTTTCTTATATAAACGTCCAATAATCCAATTTAACATATGGAAACATCTACTTATATTGTGTTGGTATAACACTATACATTTTTACTATAACTGGCTACCTTATTTCACCTTCCTAAGAACTAGGCCTATATTAAATAATAAAATAAAAAATTATATATACCTTTAATAAATAATATTTACATAACATATACATGAGACATGACTTAACCTATCATTTAAATGTGTTCAAATTGAGTTTAACATGTTAAAATAGATACACTTGTCTGTTTTAATGAAGTTCTTCCAAACACCCAAATACATTTTACTCCAAACTTCAAGAAACAACTGAAAATGCACTTTCTAATGAAGCCATAATAATGTGAATTAAGCATTTACTAATTCAATAAATGTAATGCAAGCATTAAAAATGAATGTAAATGATGCTACAATGCAACAGAAGTACTGAATACTTTCTGAAGGCTACATGTGGCAGCACGCAGAGCACAGGGTTGGTATGTCACCTTAGGGAACTGATAGATGATCTGTGGCTCATATATCCCATCTTTGGTCTTTTTAGGCCGAACCACCACCAGATATTCGAAGAAAAACTGCCCGCTAGCGTATCGCTGCTCCTTTGCCTTTTCTTCAACGGAAGAGAGCTCTGTGCTAGCAGATAGATCTGGTTCCTTACCAGTTCCTACACACACACACACACACACACACACACACACACACACACACACACACACACACACACACACACACACACACACACACACATTAGCTTCTATGATGTTTACCTCTTTTTAAAAACAAATCAGCACAAATGCTCTGGAACCAAACTGACACTGTTTTCAATCCAGTGAAGAGGATATACTACCGAACCAGCTGTTTATAAATGTTTGATTTCTGAACAATCTAAAAATGTTGCTCTTCAGAAAGAGCACTTGAAATGATGATCAAACAGGGAACGCTGAACCACGAACAAGTACAAACAAATTAGAGATGAGAAAGATGGAGCTCTTCTGTGAATTTCCTTTAACATTTCCTTTTGAGCCTGCTTTTTGGCAGCCTCCCCCAACACAGAGCAAACAAAGCCGACAGGAATACCATAGGAGTCCACTAAGTCACAAAGTCTTGTTCTAGCCTGACTTGCCTCACCATGGAAACCTTCAATGTGCCTTTCTATAAAGGACAGAACAATAACTGCTGCTTGTAACTGAAAAGACAAGCCATGCACTAAAGGACTGATGCAAATTGTGTGACTTTGTGAACCTCCTAGTGACTTCATAAATGAACAACATATTACAAATATCTCTAAATATCTTGAATTGGAATATTTGAGCACAAAACTGCAGTTTGAAAGACTAATTTGTTTAGGCATTTTGCCCTACTTACGCTACGAGACGAGAATGAGTCATGCTGAAATGATTTGACATGGTTAACTAATTTTATATGCACTATAAAGTCAGTGACCACAGCTAAAAATAATGTTTCACATAGCCAAGTTTAGTTGTGCATTATTTAAAGATGCTTTTCTGTCACTTAAATCATAAAACAGATCTGAAGAGATTCGATATGTTTTATAAAGCAATACTTAAATGACGTTTCTCACTGTCTTTGCTGTTTTTTCCCCGGAAGGAAGAAAATAAGGTACTGAACCTCTTCATGGCTCCCATGTCTGGTTGTTCTTCGCCTGGAAGAAAGACACCTGAGTGATACAATGCACAAAACAGAACAATTAATCAACATGCAACCACAGAGAATTGCTCAGAAATGTTCCCAGAAATGGCTTGATCACGAACTGATGTTTGGTTATTCACTTCCTTAGCCAAAGAGGTTCGTTTTGACAGCTGAAATGTAAATTGTGGATTCAACGAATGTAATTTCTTCTTGCCCACATGACTATATTTCAGGAGTTCCTCGCCAGAAACCACAAAGACTCTTGATTAACCTGCTTTGTTTGTCATTTAAATACCACATAACTGTAAAGAATCAATATCGCCAATACAATATTGTGACAGCAACTATTCAACAACAAGTTCAACAGCATGATGAATCTAACTAAAACAACTGTTAACATAAAGCCTTTGACATGCATGCAGATAGATAGATAGATAGATAGATAGATAGATAGATAGATAGATAGATAGATAGATAGATAGATAGATAGATAGATAGATAGATAGATAGATAGATAGATAGAGATAGATAGATCAGATAGATAGATAGATAGATAGATAGATAGATAGATAGATAGATAGATAGATAGATAGATAGATAGATAGATAGATAGATAGATAGATAGATAGATAGATAGATAGATAGATAGATAGATAGATAGATAGATAGATAGATAGATCGTAATTGTGCATTTAAAATATATAGGGAAAAAGTGGCAATGATATAATCTTCTATTATATCAGCTCCATTAAATAAGAATATTAATATAAGAATAATTTATACAGAATCACTAAAGCGCAGTTTGGTTGAACTTACTCCGGTGTTTACGTGAGTTTGCCTTCTTTCCTCTTCTTTTGGCATTAGAGGGAGTAATTCCGTTCATGTTCGAATCTCTTTGTGTAAAGTTTGTCGATTAAAGTGATATTTATGTCGTGATCTCACAGCAATCTTTCCCATGGACGCGCAAGATCTCTGTTCTGCCGCGAAAGAGCGAGAACAGCCAACATGTGTGCGCGCGCGGCTGATGTCTGATTCGCGAATCAATGCTTGTTTTTAAAACGGCAGTTCATCCGAACCGAGTCGCCAACCGTTCATGAATCATTTGACTGTTAGGGAGAGTCAAACAGCATCATTTTTAAAACGAAATATAGTGATAAATAGCATTATATAGGCTAAAAAATTCCGTTTCACTGCAAAAAGAAAACAGTGCGGCGTCTGGGTAAAATCAATAAAACCATTTGATTTATTGAAATAAACTGAACCGAATCAGTGAAAAGAAGTGAAATGCAGATCGGAAATCACTTCAGACGATGTGAACCGTCAAACGTCTTCAGTCAGTGGGAGTCCCTTCTTTTCTCGGCTCATTGGTAGCCTACAGCTAGTCCAGAATTGATCTGAACCGCAGGTACTTTTGGATGACAATAGTGTGACATATGAATGACATCCGCGTTTGTTTGTCTGTCTTTTGATGCCTTCATGACCAGGTGACTCTTGTAAAAGAGATTTTAATCTCAATGAGCTACCTTAATACATTTGCTAACTTAATAACACTTGCCAAAACTAATAACGCATCTGCTGGCTTCATCCTTGGATTGTTTCACTTTGTTAGAAATGTGCAAGAACATTCTCAGAGTTACAGACTCATTTTATATACTATATATGGACTACAATAGTTTTATTTCTGAATAAACTGGTTCACACACCTACCAATGCAAACATTGAAAACAGTATTGCACATATCAAATGATTAAAAAAAACGCAGTGGTGTAAAACTCGAGGCTCAAAAGAAGTCTTACCTTTGTTGGTCTCAATTTCTGTATCTGAGAGAGTTCTTCTCTTATCTGTATCATCTTCTTCTCCTTGAGATCTTCCTGTAGGCCAAGACAGAGACAGCTGAACTTTGTGCTAGGACAAAGCAGAGCACATTTGGAAGGCTAGGTGTGTAAACTGAGTGACTCACGTTCACCTCGATCACTTCTAAAAGAAGAAAACAATCTTCTTCTGAAATTATTTTCCCCTTCATCCAGTGACGGTCTAGCTATAATAGTCAAATATACAAATGAAATGATTGGGAATCTTTCCAGAATGCGAATCTTTTACTGCTTTAATCACACACACACACACAATTATTTTAAATTCATAAACTACTTACTCTTTGGACGCATAGAGGAAGACGCCCATGATTTCCTGGGTGATGTCATTGTGTCACCTACAAAAAAACATGTACACTTAATCATCAAGTTTCTTCCATATATTTTCTTATCTCAGTCACAATCAGAAAGAAATTAGTTGCAACGTAACAAAAGAGAACCTTGTCTTATGTCAAATTTGTTGCTCCTTAAATGTGAGAAACTTCCAAGGTTTTTTCCCAAGGACCAAGGTTATAGTCCTTTGGGTCCTTAAGTAAATATTAACCTGCCGACTCTGTCAGTAATGGAAAACGTCTTGACACTCCCTTGACTACACGTGTTCAGAGATCACAGTAACCTCATACCTCCTCCATTGTTCCCAATGCCAATAAACAGCAAGACTATGTTTATGTATTTACTCATGCACTACTAAGGCCTTTCATATTTTCTTTTTATGAAAAGCTTAACTAATTTTGTGCTTCAAAACCATACTCTATGAACAGTCTCTTTGCACCAGTTGTAGAGAAGCAAGCTTAACGAAATGAAATAATGAAAATGCTTTTGCTTATACAAACTGCGATACTTGCACTTTTCACAGATACTTCCTGTGATAGCCACACACTACCACAGGAAGTATCAGAATTGTGATGGTTTTGTTGTAGATAGGTCAAACAGTAGCGTCACTTGAGGTTTGCGCTTCTATCTGAGCCATGAAGTCCTGTTCACAAGGCCATCTTTAACATATACAATGCCATGAAGCAACATGCACTTGTTTAAACAATCTGCATAAAATAGCAGTTTATTTCGACTCTGTGTTTGTGTGTGAATTATAATCTAGTAATGTAATCATTTTAATGGAAATAAGAATGAAAAAATACATCAGTAAAAACGCGTTCAATGGTTAATTGTAAGTGAAAATTTTACAATTAAACAGACGTTTAAGTTTACTGAAATGCAGTAAAAAATATTTGTATGTAATTATTGGTAAGTAAATATATAAGTAAAGTTTTGATAACTGTTCTAAAGTTTTTTATGAAATCAATACTTTTATTCAGCAAGGATGTATTAAACTGATCAAAAGTGACAGTAAAATCATTTATAAGTCACAAAAGATTTCATTAAACTTTCTATCCATCCGAAATATGGGAAATAAAAATGGATCATGCTTTCCACAAAAATACTAAGCAGCAGAACTGTTTAACATTGATAATAATCATAATACATATATATTTCTTGTGCACCAAATCAGCACAATATAAGGATTTCTGAAGTTTATGTGACTGCTGAAAATTCAGCTTTGCCAACACAAGAATATATAATACTTTAAAAAATATTAAGATTTAATATTTTTAATTTAACATTTTCCATTTCCATTTTTTTATTAATCAAATAAATGCATCTTGGGCATAAGAAACTTACAAAACATTAAAAAACGTTTGAATGGATTATTTTCTGTAAAATATTGTTCTTTTTTTAAAGTATAAAAATAAATATTTACAAAAATACCCGAGACATTGTCACTGTATTATTTTTTTTAATAGTTTAATCATATTTTTTTTTAGTTGTGTTATCTATTAGTATATAGTTCAAATAGCTTTGAATCAAGAATTCTGTCCATGGTAAAACTCATGTTTATTCCCAGTCCTTCAAACAAGAATCTCCTCTCCCATACGTGTATTGCCATGTTTTCGTGAAAGACGTGGTGGTTAGTATACTCTGAGTCTTTTTATAGCTGATTATATTCCCCACAGGACGACCTCGGGTCAGCAGTAGGTCTTCCTGTTGCCCCAGTGACTCCGTCTCAGCAGTTATGTGGGAATATTTTGAGGATGCACTTCATGACTTTTGCATGTAGCAAATATTGTAGATTTGGGCCTTAAAGATCTAATTTATGTTATTACAGATCCAGATAGCTGCATAGCTGCTGTTCGGAGTCTTAATTGCAGTGTAGATCAGAAATTGGACAGAGTTTTCCACCATATAATACAACTTGGTTGAATCTTTAATATCAAAATAACAATATTCGACAAATAAAGGTGTTCAAGAATCCTGTTTTTTCCTGGTGTCCTTTATGGCTCAGAACTGAATAGACAGACAGAGGCTGTGCCGGGCCGGCTGCTGGGAAGAGGAGAATATCCTCCTCCTTCACACATCAATCAATCATTAACTCTTCCAGTCTCTCTCTCTCTCTCTCTCTCTCTCTCTCATTATTCAAAATGAAAGGCTATTCATCATGTGATGAATGTGGGGGGCAGTAGCTGGCATCTTTTTGCACTACACAGATGTTTTAAACAGCTCCTTAACATATTCTCAAACTAATTGTTTTACTTTTTGTCCAGTTTTTTGTCTCTTATCGAAATACAAATCAGCTTGCATATGCACAGTGACGGAAAGTTTGTTGACAAGATCTGACCAGTCTTGTGAAAGGTAACGTCGACTCAAGAATACCTCAGAGGAGTGCAATTCTCTTTTAAAGAAGTTCATTTAGAAGCACCTTAACCAGGTGGCAATGTTTTTTTAGGATTAGTTTTAGCTTTTAGCAGTTAAATGGATTGTTCACCCAAACTTTTCAATGTGATTATGACTTAAATGTTTTAAGTAAACAGAGCACACGTCATTTGGTTTGATTTTTTTATTTTGGTGGTGTTTTAGGTTGTTGTTGTGTTTTCATTCACAATATTTGTTTTATTTTATGGCAGTCTGGGGATTCTGCAAAATTTGTTTCATTGAAGAAATCAATTTATTCACTCGTAAAAGCACTGAATGAAATATAGTTTCTCGGTGAAAGGTTTGCGAGAGAATACAAAAATATATTTTTTCTCCCAGATCACAAAAAAATAAAAAGCTTTGTCTGTGTATAAATGCTTAGTTGAATAATTGAATAATTAGATCCATGTCACGCGTTACCTCACAGTATTGCCAACTTAGCAATTTTGTTGCTAAATTTAGCAATTTCTCAGATTACCCTGGCAATGTTTCCTTCCAAAAGCACCTAGCAACAAATTTAGCTATTTTATAAATTTATTTGGCAACATTTAGCAACTTTTGATAAGTGACTCTTACTATAAAAAGTCAAGTTTTCCATCTAATTTACACAAAAAGAGGAAAACAAAGATGCCTAGCAGTACACACATCATGTAAATTAAGTTAGCTGCTATTCACAATTGTTCAATTTAATAATAATAATAATTTAATAGCTGAATAATTGTTCATTTATGAAACACCTTGTACCTGTTGATCAATTAGTACACTGTAAGAAAAATATCTAGAAAAATGTAAAAGTTTCCAGTAAATTCAAGTTTATTTGTATAGCACTTTTCACGATACAAATTGTTGCAAAGCAGATTTAAATTTTCCAACACATTATTTTTTATCCATTCTCCATTATCCGTTGTAACCCTGTAACCCCAAAACGCAAAATACAATGTGTAATTTAAAATGCATGTTAAAAAAACCTGTGAAAAATATTACGATATTATTAAAATATTAATATTATAAATAATAGAATCCTTCATATTAACATAGTAGATTGTGCCCTACTTTTACAGACTTGTATTAGAGTGTAACTTGCTAACTACTAATAGGCTACACTGCTTAAAACTACAATTGTTCAGAATGTGCAGTTTTACTAGTTTACTAGCACCCTCACCTAGCTAATATGATTTTACAATCCATATAGATTCATCAACAATTTCCCCATCAAGCTCAGTCAGAAACATTGAGGTAATTTTCGATTACCAGCTCACTTTCAAAGACTCATTGCAAAAACTGCTCGATCTTGCAGGTTTGCACTACACAACATCAGAAAGATCAGGCCCTTCCTTACACAGCATGCAGCACAACTTCTTGTCCAGGCCCTTGTCATTTCTAGACTGGACTACTGCAATGCTCTTCTAGCTGGACTTCCATCATGCACAATCAAACCTTTACAGATGATTCAGAATGCAGCGGCACGACTGGTCTTCAGTGAACCCAAAAGGGCCCATGTCACACCTCTCTTTATCTCCTTGCACTGGCTCCCACGTGCAGCTCGCATCAAGTTCAAGACACTGATGCTTGCATATAGAACAGCCACAGGCTCAGCACCCGCTTACTTCCACTCACTGATGACAATCTACATCCCCTCCAGAAGTCTGAGATCTGCGAGCGAGCAACGCCTCGTGGTGCCATCACAGAGAGGCACAAAATCACTTTCCAGAACATTTTCATTCACCGTTCCTGGCTGGTGGAATGATCTTCCCACCCTATCCGGACTGAATCCCTGACAATTTTCAAGCGACACCTGAAAACTCATCTCTTCCGTCTTCACTTGACTTTTGCTCCTTCTTCTTTGCTCTCTTTCCTTTACCTCTCCCTATCTAGCTAGTATTTGCTCTGAACAATGCCTGAAATGTTGTATGACAAGCACTTCCTGTGACTGTTTGCCTCTTTATAATGTATCGCTTATTGTATTCCTCAAAAGCGTCTGCTAAATGAATAAAGGTAATGTAAATGTAATACTAGCTTGCTACTAGCTTAAATTGTAATCGTTCAAAAATATGTAAGTGTTAAATAAATCAACGTTGTTTAAATGTGTTGTTTATATTGCATTATACATTTATATTATTTTACGAAAAAATAAATTAACATGTATAAAATATATTTTTTACTGAGATTTGATTCAGTGAAACAATTTTGCATTGTCATTACGTGATGATGTCATCGTGCAATGACATCAAAAGTCATTTAGCAACTTTTTTGAAAAGTGATCTAATATATGATGTCTTTTGGATTATTGACATTTAGTTGCTGTATTTTCTTTGTATTCATGTCAAAATGTATACTTATATATTTAATGTAGACTGTAAACCCACGTTTATTTTTCATTTTATTTATGTTTTTATTTGGATGTCTTGATGTAATTGTATTTTTTATTTGTTGTATTTATAATAAAATAATATTTTTTTAGCAACTATTAGGAACAAATCAACCTTCCTTTAGCCACTTCCCCTGAAAATGAGTTGGCAGTCATCTAGCGACTTTTCAAACTTGCTTTAGCTACTTTCCATCGAAAGAAGTTGGCAACACTCTCTGGATTGACTGCAGTGCAGCGGTTAACGACAGTCAGCAGACAAGCATCAACACGTGCGCGGTACACACCCTCGCCTTAAAAAGGGTAAAGAAAAAAACTAGGCCAGTACATAAGTTTACAATAAGCTCTCTACTTACAGGTCTAGAAAGAGGACTGAAATTAGTATTTTTTTTTACTACTTCCCTAAACACTAAAGAAACACAGAACCGCTTGCCCCGACCTCTAGAGTGCAGTATAGCACAATATAACATATGACTCAAGCTACTTTATGTTCTTATTTTCCATTATTTTGAGTATTGTCAGGTAACAAGCTTTTATAATTAAAGGAACTATAGGGATATTGATGGAACATATCTTCTGGGATCCTGCAAATGAATTATTTTATCAAGTCCACTACAGTACAGTGAGCTTCCAGCATCAACACTAATATGTTTTATGTTATGAGGAAGTTGTGATATATGCGCTGTTCTCACCACAGGAAATTAAAAAAGCCACATAGTGAGTCACCTACATGTAAACCTTAGTTTTTAATTTGTAAACAATAAATAAAGGAATTTTATATTATATTTATTTATTTTATCATATGCGTTTTTTTATCACGCGTTGTTGCGTCAGTTAATTTGGCTAGTTTGACTTTACCAGGTCTTCCTGAAACTCCAGAAACTCAAGTCTTTCAACGGACGGTTTCTCCATAAATGCAGCAACTTGTAAAATAGGCAAATATTTAATTTGCTTAATTTAACTCTCTCTCTATAAAACATTGTCTATGAATGTTTATTCTTATATACAAATATGTTGTTTCAGGTAAATGTGAACACAATTCCTGCTTCTAAATTTGTTGGCATTTTAAAAGTTTTGCTGTGCACCTGTTCTTACAAACACTTCCAGTTTATCAGTTATAAGAACATCTGAAGAACCTTTCTGTTTCAAAAAGGTTATTTGTGGTGAAAGAAGGTTCTTCAGATTATAAAAAGATAAGAAAGAGATGGTTCCTTAAAGAACCTTTGACTGAACGTTTCTTTGTGGAACCAAAAATGGTTCTTCTATGGCATCGCTGCGAATATTGAAGCACCTTTATTTTTGAGAGTGTAACAGGTGTTTCTACAGAATGAAAGCAAGCATTATAGACATGAAAGAACATCACACTCGTGGTTTGTAGGATAGAAACGCAACATGTTCAAGGTGACTTACCACAGTGCAAACTTTCTCTCGTGTCTCCGATTTGTAGCTTAAGAAGGTTGGAAGTCTTCGGTTTGATTAAATATTTACCACATCACTTCAGCGTGCTGGCAGTCCACAACAGTCGTTTCATGCCGGTTGACCTGCTGAACCAGTTTTGTCTATTTACTTTCTCCTCCTCACCCACCTGGAACTAGTCAAGCTCTCACTACCATGTGATTCTTTTCACTGTCTTTGTACAGCCTTGTGTGTGTGTGTGTGTGTTTGCTTTGGTGTATGAGTCTTGAATCACTTTGCCGCTTCTGCTTTCATTTAGAGGAAGTGTTCATGAAACAGAAGAACCGAAGCTAGCAGAGAGGGGATTTCCTTATATCAGACTCAAGCCTTTCCCTTACAGGTGTAGCTGCAGAAATAAACGAAGCTGTACCACACAAAGTTTGCACACTGAGATGACCATCACTGAAAGGTGATTTGAAAAATGTGTGGTTTTATTTGCAATTTTAAATTAAGCACATCTTTGTGAGCACACAAACTGGTTAACAAAGAACAGCAAGTGGAGTTTTTTTTGCAACATCTTCTGAATCATTCGTTTCCACATGTAGCTTAATAAGCATTTCCGTTCACACCCATTTAATGTTTTTTTCTTCAAGAATATTTCAAAGTGAAGGTTTTCACTTTCATTATTAATCCTCCCCTAGTGTTTTTACTTAAGATGCTGTAATTCTAATCTTGGCAGACATGCTCCAGTTATTTCAATAAATCCGGTGAATGCCCGAGAACAGCTAAGGGTGAACTAATTTTAGTAATACTTTATCATGTTGCCTTTGACATTAAGCAATTGCAGTTGCATATTTTGGGGAAAATATTTGTCTATTTTTATTGAGTGGATTGGTGTGAGATTTAAAAAATATCTACTACTTTTTTCTTTTTTGTGCAACTTTTGATGTGGTATTTTGATTGCTTACACACTTCACAATTTTTGCATTATTTTTGGAGTGAGACATTTCCAGAAAATGCTGATTAATAACAGATGCCTTGGCAAAGTTTTTAAATGCATCTGTATTTGTAGAATCAGCTAAAGTACCCAAAGTTTATTTCTGAAGACTTTACACTAAAAATAATGCATCCATATTATTGTTGTTCTTTAAACCTCACAGGAAGTACTTCTGCCTGATGAGGAGTCCGTGGAGAAGCGCTGTGCCCTGGGGACGGGTGGAAGATCCAGGGAGAGTGAGCTCAAGTCTAGATCCTAACAGAAGACAAGAATGGTGACATTACAGGTCCACCTAATACATTAATGTTATAGATGTCAATATAACCATTTTTATTTTTACACATGCTCTATATCATGGTTTCTCAAACTGGGGGTTTGTGAGTTAATGAACAGCTAATAACTAAATCATAAAAATGTAAAATTACAATAAATTACCAAC
Organism: Ptychobarbus kaznakovi; assembly: GCA_027422405.1. Lineage (NCBI taxonomy): Eukaryota > Metazoa > Chordata > Actinopteri > Cypriniformes > Cyprinidae > Ptychobarbus > Ptychobarbus kaznakovi. The sequence continues at coordinate 19,991,854 of CM049810.1, read as the reverse complement.
ATAAAGGAATCATGAAAATGCAAATGCGTTACATTTTTGAAATATTAAGGTAAATATTAAAGCAAATACTTTTTAGGGTTTGACTGATACAAATGTTAAACAATAAATAAACAATGCAGTCAAACTGGTTGCTATTAAGCTCTTACGAAATATTCAGTTGTACTAGCCTCATCTGTAAAGAGTGACATTTCCTTCAGCTCAGGGTGAAAGTATGGAGTAATGATATGGTGTTTGAGTGCGTTTCTGTGTCTTCTCTGCTCCTGGAGTTCTTGCCTGAATGTCGGGCGAACAAAACATCTATGCATCGCCCTCTTTCTTTCTGAAAACGAAACCATTCGAACAGAATAACTGTTTACCTGTGCTGGTTAATTCTGTTTTCCCACAGTGACTTTTGCTTCTTTTTATTGACACTGCAAAAGCAGAAGTTGAAAGCAAACCGTATAAGAGCAATTAGTCACCATGCTCTTTCACACCTTCTGTAACATAATCTGTGGTCTCCCCAACCCAACCCTTCCTGAGCAAGTTTACCCACAATAAGCATGTTAGTATAACTTATTCTGGTGTATATTTGACATATTGTAGATAAGACAGGAGATTAGCACTTGGTAACTCTCTCTTCTCTCTTTTCCTGTAGCTCGTGGGGATGTGGAGCTGCTCGCACTGCTTGAGTATAGAGAGACGCCACATCAGCTGCGACAGGAACAAGAACAGGCAAACAGTGAGAGCTTCACTATGAATGGCAGAGTTTAACAGAGCTACAAATCATCCACCAGTTAAATGCCATAACTACAATTTTTTTACTTTTTTTTGTATTGCTATTTACTACACTCTCAGAAAAAAAGGTACAAAGCTGTCACTGGGTCTTTGTACCTTAATTTACCCCTAAATGATACATATTAGTACCTTAAAGGTACATATTATTATTTAAAAGTACATATTAGTACCTTTCGAAAGGATACCACTCCAGTGACAGCTTTTGTACCTTTTTTTCTGAGAGGGTATCTAATATTTCAGTGAACACGTTTCTCATAATTCATAATTTAAACAACATTGAGGATGATCATATTTTGATGATTATTAGTTTAAAAAAAAATCATTTTGTGATTTAATAATCTGTACATCAGAGGATTAAATACCTATAAATTAAGAGTTAAAATAAATGAAAAATTAAATAATTATTCAAAATGATTTTATTATAATTCAATATTTAGAAATAATTCATTATAATTTCTTATTTAAATGTTCTCACCTGACAGAGGCCTTATCTCCATTGCAACTGGGGGATCTACAGCATCAGGCAGGGACTAAAATAGACATTAAGTAAATGAAGTAAGTTAAATGTATTTAAAGGCAAGCCAGCATATACAATATGTAAATAAGACCTATAGACATCTGAATGTTGAATCATTTATCAAATATGATCTTGGATCCTGTCTGACCAGTAGAAGCTGCAGTAGATCGTTCTGATGGACTTTCTCCTCTGCTGTACGTGGGTCCTTCGGCTCCATCTTCTCCCACTGATTCTCTCTCTGCAGCAGCTGCTCCAAATATGCCTGTTTGATAAAACCCATGGAGCACAAATATAAGCTCAGGTGTATTTCTAGTATATTTTAAAATATGCCAAAAAATTGTTATTTGCTAATATATATGTACATATATATTTCGATACTTTTTAGTTGCTTATATTTCCTCATATATTTTGGGTCATTTTACATATTGTCAATTGTAGATATATGTATATTGTCCAAAATGTATTAAAAAACATTTAGCATGTACTCAAAATGTATTTTAAGATTGGACATGTATTTTCCTGCCTCTTGGAAGTATATTTTGAAATATATTTTGGCATTTGAAGGCCTAAACTAAATATATTTTTAATTTAAAAAATATACTAAGCCATGCTGTTTACAATATATATTTAAAATATATTCTGGCCAGAAAAAAATACCATATGGGAATATAATAATGTCTAAATAAGCATAGATATAAATATGTATATTCAAACCACTAGGTTAAAAAACACACCATTTTTCAGTAGCTAGTCAGTTGCACAATGTATGTTGACGGGAAGTGAAAAGAGAACAGTAATGGGTCTGGTAATATTGTGGTTTTTCTGTCACACTATACTATCATCACAGAAAAGTTATACAAAGTTAACCTAAAAAAAACCTATTTTAAATGATTATTGTGTTATAGGAATTAGAGCACCTTGACTTTGTCTTGCAGGTTCCTGCGCAGTGCTTCAGTAACAGGTGGATGCTGGGTCATCTGACGCACCAGCAGCACATCAGGGCACTCCAAAACCGGATGGATGCGGAGGGAACTTGACTTTGGTGGTTTTTCCTTCAACTCAAGACTACAACCAAGGGTTGTCCCAAAAGGGGGGCCTGGAGTCTTCTTCTAAGCACCAGAGATGGAAACAAACCATCAAGGCATTATAGGTAATCCATACTAAACTGCTGCTTAATAAAGCAAAACTAATTATTGGATATTTAATTTGGATTTGGTTTGAGAATATAAAGCAAATGAGTTGTTTGTGCCACAGCAGGTCCAAAGTTCATACAAAAAGGAAGTTTACACCTACAATAGATCACCTATAGATTATGAACTACCTCAGATGCAGGGAATGACTCCCATTTCCTGGATTTGAGGTGTGTGGGAATGATGTCATCGTCTTGCTTGGATGAAAGCCAATGAGAGTTGATGTCTGGGCAGGGCCTTAGCAGAGTGATGCCAAATGATTCTGAAGAGAAATCAACCAGGAGAACAATACTTGAAGGATTTTACTTGCTGTATTTATGCAAACTTGCATTAAACATTGATGTTGAAAATAAAGACAGAGGCCAGTAACAATGCACAGGATGAATGGAAAGTGTCCTGACGGTGTGAGTCTGGTAGTGGGTCGGTGAGGACGGCGATAGAAGAGTCACAGTAAGCCTTCTGTAGGAGATCTTCCACGTCTTGAGCTCTCAGCAGCTCTGAGGCTGAACAGTCCTCGTGCACCACAAACAACCTCAAAGACACAACACAATTATTCAATTTTGCCATAAGTTAAATATATTAAGTTTCTACAATATAGAAATCTATTGTAGAAACGTAATTTCCTGTAAAGCTGCTTTGCTACGATTGTATCGTGAAAAACGCTATACAAATAATCTTGAATTGAGTTGAATTTGAAACATGTCACTTGGAAAGCACACAAAAGGCAATGTTTTTTTTCAAGCAAATACACTATACTAAGTTTGGATTCTTTAATGTTTTTCAAGAAATCTCTCATCAAGGCTGCATTTATTTGATCAAAAATAGAGTAAAACAATATTATGAAATATAATTACAATTGAAAACAACTGTTTTCTATTTTAACATGTAATTTACTCCTGTGATGCAAAGCAGAATTTTCTGCAGCCATTACTCCAGTCTTCAGTGTCATTCAGAAATCAGTCTAATATGCTGATTTGCTGTTCAAGAAACATTTCTTATGTTGAAATGTTGAAAACAGTTGTGCTGCTTACTATTTTTAAGGAAACCGTGATCCATTTTTTCAGGATTCTTGATGAGTAGAAAGTTCAAAAGAGCCGCATACAAATCTTTTGTAACATTATAAATGTCTTTACTGTCACTTCTGACCTTATTTCATACTTGCTTATTAAAAGTATGAATTATTTTCAAAAATCAAATCTAACTGCTTTAAATATATGTATTTAGACACTAAGAGAAAGGCCAGTGACTGCACAACATTTGTGTGAGTGGGAACACTAGCATTACATTAAATAACTGTTTAAAAACAATAGCAGAGAAAAATAACTAAATGATTTCATGTCTTTTTTTGTAATACTCATTTCTGCAGTCAATATTTTGTATAATGACCTTGTTCCTGATATCCTACATAGCTATGCTAGTTTCATGTCTAGTCTTTTAACTTTCCTGTAAACTTTCCATAGTCTCTTAGAAAATCTGCATTAAGTGACCTTGGGAGTGTATTCTGAAGGGATTTACCTGGGTGGATGTGTTTTAAAGCCAGCATTGTGTTGAAGCTCTGCTTCTGTCTCTGGCTCTTTTGTTTCTGATCCGTTAGCCGTGATAGTGACCTCACCATCTGAATTAACCTGCATAGAACATGACCTGGATTTTTATTCAGGATGACTTTGATAGAAGAGTCTGTTGTCACTTCAGTGTTGTTATTGTTAACTAAAACTTGTTTTCAGTAATTGAAATGAAGCTGAAATAAAATATAATTATATATAATATTGAATGAAAAACTTAAACTTAAAAAAAACTAAATGAAAATGAGAAATCTTGCCATGGTAAGACTAAAATAACATCATAAAATAAGATTAAAATAATAATATAAAAAAACTAATACAAATTAGAAAAGCATAAAAAATGATGAAATGTAAAAATATCAAGATAATTCAAATATGAATAAATAATACTTGTCACTTTGCCATAGCCACACAGAATTGCTGAATTGTTGTTTACATCCCTCTCAAGTGTTTAAAAAAACATTAAATTGAAGTTTGCACTTACAAAAACTGTTCTACTCAATTATTTTAAAGCTGACCATAACTATAAAAATATATATTCACAATAGACATTTCATGGAAAGTACTTGAAAGCGGTTCCCCTCGGGGTCCGTCACATGACACAGGACATCTGCTCTGTGGTTCATCACATATTGGCCCAGTGGTTTCCTCTCTGATTGCTCCAGAGACTGGTGAGATGTGTACACCGTCCCACCATCCTTATCAATGTGAAGAACACCTCCGCCATGAGGATAAATCTACAATAAAGTTGAAGAGAGGAGAGAGGATTTACACATGATGTTGACACATACATCTCACATACTCTTCCATCCATCCTCTTACTTTATATGATCCATGAGCAGTTGCGCTGATGGAGGTGCCATCCTCGAAAATAACATCACATGCTCTTCCCTCAACGTCCATTATCACCGTTGCAAATTCAGCTTTTTCCACCCGAACCAGTTTCTCTCCTGAAATCAGATTGAATCACTTACTGTCAACACTGTAAGACCCTTTTATAAAGTTACGGCATAAAAACCCTCTTGCACCTGAGCTCAGATGTTGTTGTAGCTCCCCCTGCTTGTAGAAGGAGGTAATACGCGTCCCATCAGAGTGATCCACTATCACCGTCCCATCTTTCTTCAGCACAGACAGCACTTTGTCCTCTCTTGTGACCACAGCCTATACATGTATCATTTGTATTACAACAATCAACTATTGACACCAATAAGATGAATCACAAGACACTTACTGTCCCACTGAAGGGGTCTGTAGCATGATAGGCCAGTATCGGCTGCACTTCAACTTCCTTTCCAGCCACAGAGGCGACTCTGAAGCCAGAGGGGGTTGTGGTGGTCCAAGAGCCCCCGGTAATCTCGAAATAGTATTTAGTTGTTTCATTTTCTGTGGACTTTTTTTGCTCATCCTCTGTATTTACCTTAGAATCAGCCTTGCCTATGAGAGAAATTGTTTTTTTTATATATACTTAAAGTGGACATTACAGTCTCTCTCATTCATACACTTATTCATATTCATATACTTATCAAAAGTGTGAGGTCAGTATGATTTTTTTAAAGAAATATATTTCAGCAAGGATGCATTAAACTTAAAAAAATGACAGTAAAGACTTTTATAATGTTACAAAAGATCCCTACACCAGGGGCCTGTTCTATGATGGTAGATGAACAAATTCAGAGTTATAGGATAAGTTTTGAATTGACAAAACCAAACCACTCCAATCTGGCTTTGTTGGCACCATGAAGCTGTTTGGCAACTTTCTCTGTCAACGTAGGCTTGATCCTGAGTTAATGGAGCGCGTACACATGATTGTGTGACATCAGCGGCGAACAGCCAATCACAACACAGAGCAAGTGTGATTCACTTCTCATGAGAGAGCCAGCAAGATTCAAAACTCTTTTGTTAAAGGTGAAGAGATTAAAGAATAGGAGGAATTTAAACACTTTTCCAGTGTATGTGAATAAATAAATCAGTGTCTACCACTGATGTGGTATTAGCTACCTTTCTTGTCTTTGGTGTCCACTATCATCTCTTTAATAGGATCTTCCTCCTTTAGGAGTGTATGTGGAACCAGCACACACACTGGTCCAGAGTCTGGACTCGTACTGACTGTACCATCTGCAAATAGGACCTGAAACACACACACATATATTGTATACTTCCTCCATGAGGTCATTATTTTATTAGAATTGTGCTTTATGTGCTGTATCATCTGTATTATGTGGCAGAAAAAGTGTGCATGCAATCGTGTGTATATGTGAATACCTCAGCAGATCCATCTCTCTTGTGTTTGATGACAGTCCCTCTGGCGGTGATGACCCTGGAAACCTCAGTGTGTATGCTGAAGTCTGGGGTCAGATCTGATCTAGACCCTGCATTATAAAATCTCTGATGTATCAGCAGGGATCGGACACAAGAGTCCCCATCTAAAAAACACAGATAAGACCTTACATATGTTCTCTGTGTCTTGAAACAAAGAGAAACTGTAAATAAAACAGCATAGGCCTATTCTTCAATATTAAAGGCTAGTTATACTGAGCTGACATGACTTTTACTGGGCTTGACATAGTGTGTGTTTTTACTAATGCTTTTATCATGATTAATACAGAGCAGAAATGAATAATCTTTATGGTGCATGAATTTTATGTACAAAAAAAAGCATCTCACCTGCTGAGTCCTCACAATCAAAGTGCAGGAGGAGTCCATTGGGAAGAGATACATACAGATTGAGGAACAGTGGAAGAGCAGACTCGTCTCTGGGTTCACAGTGTACCTCAGGCACCTCAGAAACACACATTTGTGAAGGAGATATTGAGTTATGATGAATTGAATGCCAATCCAAACAACACATAACTAATTCAAAACCTGACTAACCAACATTTTCCATTATTATACTTTGTCTAATTACCTGTTCCTGTAGTGGCTGGTCTGTACAGATGGCATTGGGCACAGGGGGTTGGAGAGTTTGACCTCTTGTTTTATTCGGGTTGCTCTGACTGCAGGAGAGCTGAATGCCACTGGCCAGTACAGCATGAAAAGAGCCACATATCTCGGGCTCACAATCTGGCTTGACTCCATTAGCAGCTGGATTGGGCAAAACAATGAGTAGAGTAGATATTTTTTTACATTTTATGCAAGCTATTGAAATAGTTTTGCAGCACATACCTTGTTTACTGAATATGTCAAAATCCTTTAGTTTGTCCTCTTTCTTTCTCTCTGAAATGTGTGTGTAGAAGTGATGGCCATCCTTGTTTACACATACTTTCACTTGTGTCAGACCTAGAGATGTAAAACAGTCATTAAAGGTTAAAAGGTTAAGTTCATAATATAAGGTTAACCAATTTATATAAGGCATAACATTTATTTGTGCATGTACTTTTTTGCCTGTTAGGATTCTCAAACCTTGTGTGAAGTGAAAACTCTCCACATCAATTTGTCCTCCATCACAGGGATAGAGAGACTGAACTTTGCCAGCAACCCGTACCAGGCTTCCATTTAAACTGTATCCTGTGAAAACCTGTGTGAATTATACAGCCATTTAGACATTCATTTCAAATTTAGCACCACCAAATCTAGACTATAGCCAATAAGCATTTTATGTGGAAATATATATGTCATACATTTGTTCTCATCTCATTTGCTGGTTCTTGAGGCGTCTCTAGAATGTCTCTGGTCTTGTCTCTAGGCAGTGTAGCCGAGCTGGGTGTTTTGGACATGTTGTCTCTACTCTTTCTTGAGGATACCGGAGTCTTCTTGTTTTCCTTTACTGAGTCGATTCTCTCTCCTACATTCGGTGTGGCTTTTCCTCCTTTTTCTTTCTTAGTCTTTTTGGATTGATCCTCCTCCTTTAATCTTTCCTGCTCGATCTTCCATGCCTACAGTAAATACATGAGAAGAAAGCCCAGTGCAAGGATCATGAAATCTGAAAATGTGTATAGTATAAATATTTATATGTTATGGTTAACAACTCACTTTGAGAGATTCCTCTCTTATATACGGTTCTAATGTTTCAGGGATTGGGGAGTCTAAAAGAAATAAGCTCAGTTTTAAACATGCACATCATTTAATTCATAGTACATATTTTTAAATACCTAATATAGTTGATGTATAGATATGTTGTCTATATGTTTTCTCTATGTGCAGAGACATATATATTTGACATTAGTTATGTATATATTGCCTCTCTTCCTGTCAGTCTCTGAAGGGGTTTGAATGGTTCTTTCCGCCTCTTCCTTCTCCTGCTCCATTTGCCATTTTTCCTCTTCCTGCTTGGTCCATTCACTGATTGTGTCTGCCACATATTCCAAGTAGTTTCTACAAGAATATTTATTTATATTATATTATAATGCATATTTTGTAACTAAAATTTTAAACTGTAAATGTAAGGGTAGCATTTTTTTCATTTAAATGTACCAATGTTGTCAACATATTAGGAAAACTCAAAATGTAAATTCAGAATTAATATTGGTATCGTAAAAATGTTAAAAGGATAATTAAATGCGGCAAACATATTTTGAAATAAATTGGCTTTGGATGATTGGACCATGTCAAATTTTGAAGATGAGACAAAGTACCTGAAGCCTACATCTGTGTGAAGTGATGCATCCCAGAATTCTTTGCAACTCCTCCGAGGGCTCATGGGATTGTGGCAGGTGACATACATTGCATTGTCTCTGCTACAGTAAAATGTGTCCACACATCTATAAGTCTCACACGCAGACTGAAGGACCTGAAAATGCAGAAAAATTCCTCATTTGTTGTCATCTTTTATTGCAATTTCGAATAGATTTTCAAAATGATATTGCAAAAATATCAAACATAAGGATGCAATGTGAGATTTGAAGGTGGGTACCTGCGGGAAAACATAAGCACTGTGCTTCTCTACAACGTTGCAGTGTCCCAACTGACGAATCAATGACTTCTGGAGATCTGGTACAGTTACTTCATGACCCTGCTTTGATTAAATGTATTAATATATTAAAAAACAATCACTTGCTCATGATAGTGTCAATATAAATGTTTAATTTACTTATATAATGTTCAAATTTCAGCTTTTTTTCCCCCTAAAACATCAGTCATACCATTTGTTTGTCAGTCCCAGCACTGCTTTTTGCTGATCCTTAAAAAATAAACAACAAAAGACTTCAACATTGCTTTAAAATATTTGTTTAGAATTTAAATGTATTTGTATCACTTGAAGTAAATGGGCTGCTCTTGTGCTCTCATTGCACCTCGTATCCTTCTGTTGCTCCAGTACAGGTGTTTGGTGAATTCAACAGGGTTGTCCCATGGTGTGGGCTTTAGAGGATCTGATTGAGATCCTTTAATACAGCCGTTCTCATCCACTGTAGTCAACGGCATGCTCTCAAACACAAACAGCTGGAGAAGCATCTGTAGCTCAGAACAGCTCATTGACTCTGAAGATACACATTAAGAATTTACTTTGGGAAGTTAATGTAAAAACAGTAATTCATTGTCGTTCCTCCTCACTGTCAGTGCAGAAATGCAGCAGCTCCTGTGATCTGGTCTGTCTATCGATGGCGCTCTCAGTGTGTCTGGACATCAGGTTGGTCCACACACGGCTTTGCTTCATGATGTCTGCTTCAATTTTGATGACATCAAAACCATCTAGGACCTGTAACATATGCATACGTACAACACTTTTGGTTGATAATTTAGAGGCCTTAGAAATTTGCCTTAATATGATACAATAGGCTTTAGGGTTGCAACATGATCAGTCTAATGCACATAATAAAACATTTGTGTGTGCTTTCAAACATTTTTGTGTTTGAATCCAACATTCTTTTTATTATGAGCCTCGTGAATGTGTTCACACGCTCACAGGAAGCTGATGGAGTCTCCTCGCTCTCTCATCATGGTGATTGAGCAGGAGAGGGTGTTTCAGATCAGTATTCTTTGGGCTGTTCTGCATCTCTAGATCCTCCATGAAATCCTGCCATTACACAAGTATAGATAATAGAACAACTATAGTTAGGTTTTGATTTAGAAACCCAGTGACTGTCATTCTCTTCTGCTGTTGAAGCATTGGTGTAATCCATACGTTTTACCTTCTTGTCTTCTTCATCCTGTGGCAGACTCAGCACAGATGAGAGCATATAACTGATTAGATCTTGATCTGTTTTATCAAAGCTCTCTTGTGAATCAACGGATCCTTCCTGTTCTGAAGCCGCCACCTAAAAATCGCACAGGAAGTCAAATTTAGCAGCCAAATCTTCAAAGAAATAAACATCTTGCAGCAGATGTGCCTCGTTCAGTAGGGCATGTGTACCCATTTGATCATAAAACCTGTGTGCAAATGTTAATAAAAAGAAAGTTGCTATATTTTGTTTATTTTTATATTTATGTCTGTATTCTCATACAGTGATACGTTCAACATTCTTTTATCTTTTCAAATTGAAGGTTATATTGAATCCTACAAAGTGCCCTTACTTGCTCCAGCATGCAATGCAGTATAAGAGGCACAGATGTGATTTCAGTAGGAGTCCTGTCCAGTAGGTCACAGTAGTATCTCATATCCACCTCTGTGCTCAGAACAGGAGACTCTGGCTCCGCTGAGGAAAGCCAAAGGTTGAAATTTAGGATATTTTGACATCATACATAACAGAAAAAAAATATATGAGTGAGCACAGGATTTTGTGCTCTTATTTTAAATGACACTACATTAATTCAATACGACTTTAATAAATGTTATTGCTGTTTTGATTGCATTTTGCATGAACATCAGTGGGAGACTGTGTAACTTAAACCTTAAATATCTATGTATATTTTATATTGTGCTCTTATTTGTAATGACACAACATTAATTCATTAACAAATTGTAATGACATTGCTTTTATTACATTCTTCATGAAAGTCAATGAGAGATTGTGGAACTTTAATCATATTTTTCTGTCTGGATATGTAAATGTAAAAAATATGTAAAACCAAAGCTCAGTAACAGTGTATCATGTTTTGTACCAGGGTCTTCCTCTGACACTACTTTCTTCCTTGGGGTTTGTAAAACCTAAAACATAAACCATGATATATATCATCACCAAAAAACACCAAGCACATCCTGCCACAAGATTCTTCAGAAATACTTGCTACGTTCAGGGTTTCTGCAGGTTTTATAAAGGTAAAGTTAAATATCTACCAATGGGCTCAAAAAATAAACGTGTTTTAAGCTTAAACTCTCTTAATTTAGTTCAGTTTTTCAAGACTTTGCATTATTTGGTAAATGTACTGTGTCTTGATTTATGGATGATTATATTTGTAACAAAATACTAAGATATTCATTTTTTGCAATGCATGCAACATTTAATGCCATGACTTTATGGATTTAAGACCTTTTAAGGCCTTAAATTGTGGAAAGGCCCATTAAGACTTTAAGACCCACAAAAACCCTATACCTTTTCTGACATATTAACAGCACAACTATCAGTAAAGGCTGATGTGTACCTCAGTGGAGCTCTGCGGTCGGGACTGCTGGATGGATCTGCAGGCCTCTGGCACCTGGATCAACCTCATACAGCTGAGATAATGGCTGTACTGTCTCCTCCAGTCCAGGCTGTCATATACCAGACATGCCACCCCCTCAAATATAGCAGCTCCAAACGCCAGCTACAGAGAGTAGTGGAAGATAGAGTATTGTAATATGTGGAACCTTAATAATATCACATGCATTGATCTGCACAATGGTTTAAGATACATTATAACAATAAACACACAAAACCTATTAAGCAAAAACAGAAAAATCTAAATCACAAATCTTATTTGGTAGAAGAACGTGTACTTCTTGTTCTCCATTACCATTGCTTCAGTGCTGCTTTTGTCCTGGGGCAGCAAATGGATCTTCACGCTATAGTTCAACCTGGCCACATCACAGAGTCTGGATCCCATATTCCCACTGTTTAACACTTGACCCAGCTGCTTCCAGAACACATCTAGCTCCCCCTGCCTCTTTTGTTTCAGAGTATCAACTTCTGAACACAGGACGAGTTGAAACCGGGTGATTTTAAATCTTTTGATGATTTTGTATGCATACAAATTTAACACAAGCCTCCAAAAGTGAGCTAGCAAACATATTCTGCATGCACTCTGTAATATAATTATAAGGTATAAGCAAAATCAAATTCTTAGCAATTTGCCTTGATCTTCAGTTGAGCGGTGATTCTCCTCTGCCACTGTTTCCTCTGGAGCCTCTGATTGGTCTTCTCTCTCTACGTCCAGTTTAATGATATTGGACATGTGGATACCCAGAGAGTCCAATGCAGAGATTAAATGAGGCTGGTAGAACCCCACAATTAAGATGTAGTGCTGTGGCCCGTCATCAGGCTCATCATCTGAACACATATGTTCAAAGTCAAAATTAAAACACTGTTCACAAACTCATTTTACTTCTGCATTCTGATAGATACAGATATTTGACTAGAAACAATACAGAAATGGACACCTATGTATTTGATTATATTTTCCTCTTCCCCTCTGCGTTTGAGATTGGTGTCTTTGGTTGGAACTGGAGACTCTGCAGCTTTCTTCCCCTTTGCTGCCCCTTTACCCCCCTGGTCCTTGCCGGCAGAATTCAGTCTTGCTTTAGCAAGTGCATTATCCTCGATAGCCTTTAATACACATAGCCTGTGTTACTGTTCATCAGAGACACGTTGAAATGTATGCATTGTATATTTGATTAGAATTTATCACATGCAGTGTAAATTTGAATAGAATAATTATGACATTAGCTCTTTGTAAAAAGCTCTCACTTTCTGCTCAGCAGCCCTCCTTGCAATGTCATTGTTTTTGATGGTCAGAAGCTGAAACTTTATTAATTTTGCCATCAGGTCCACAGTAATTTCCTCTCCAACATCCATTATAGACTTTGCAACTTCAGTCACCTAGAGAAGCACAAAAGACATTTAACTGAAACCATGAATAGACAACATAATGACAAATTTTGTTTATTATTTTTATTATTTATGTATTTATTTATTTTAACTTTCAAACTGGTTGTTCAGCTCTAAAACTATACATCCATCATGGGATGACTGGAGACAAAAAAAAAAAAAACTATAACTATTTTTGTGACTATAACACTATACCAACATTTATATTTTTATGGCGAATAATAATAATACTCACCTCACAAAACATGGGAACATCTTTAGTCTTTCTCGTCTTTGGGTTTCCCAGTTCATTGATCTGTGTCACAGTAATGAAACATAATTCAATGTATTCCTTTCCATCACACCCATCTACAATTAACTGATTAATAATACTCTCTTATGATCTGATGTGGATCATCACTGAACAGAAACCATGTTTCAGACCTTTTCCAGAGTGTCCTCCCAGGACAGCACACTGAAGAGCTTGCGCAGGGGCTGCTGGACCGCCTGCAGGAGGACGCTGATGAGCTGTTCGTCTTCTGATCGTTCTGCCTGCACCATAGACAGACTGGCTCTCCAGTCATTCTAGAGTCATGCATGATTAAAAGGAGACAAAAACAACAAGCATTCATTCTGTATGGTTTATGAGCAATAAAGTTTGCATTTCTTTATTTAAAGGCATCGTTCACCCCAAAATGATAATCAGGCACCATTTACTCACTCTTACGTGCTTCCAAACCTGTATGACTTTATTTCATCCATTACACAAAAAGAGATGAATTGTAGGGTCTGACAGGCCTATTCACCATTCACTTTCATCGCATGTTTTTCCATACAGTGAAAGTAAATGGGGGTGACTGAGATTTACAGTATGTCACATATTAGGTCAAAATGAGTAAATTATGCTGATTTGAATAGATAATTTAGAAGATATAGAAGAAGAAGAAACACGACGTTTTCTTGAGGATTATTTATATATTACCTCTTCAAATACAGCAGAAGTTAGAGCTGTTTCCCAGTTTTTATTTGCAGCAGCTGGCCCCGTTGGAGTCACCCCAGATGGAGTAGCACTTTTATTCCGTTTGGGGGGCATGTTCACTATAATTTCATTAAACTCGCTAATTTCACTGACAGTATGACTTCGGTTGTAATAAACACTATAATTTAAGTTATTTTAGTTATTGTTCTTGTACTTTAACGTGTTAACTCTAACAAAAGTGTGCATGTCTGATCAAAGTTTCCAAAAGCGTCGTGGTAACCTATGGAAACCAAACAGATCTGCGTGTTCTACGCGACGCGCGTTTCAAAACGCCGCGCATGCGCACACGGAATATAGCATAACGTCACTATTGTGCGCCAGCGCTGAACATGGCGAGCGGTAAAAAGAATGCTGTTCTCACTTCACTAGCGGCTTATGGAGATGATTCAGAGCCGGATTCAGATCCAGACACAGATGATCAAGGTATAAACTCCAATTAGTGTTAGGAAAAGCATGTAAATACTGTGACTGTGTAACGCTGGCGGCTTTGTTGTCAACGTAAAGGTAAAGGTAACGTACGCGTCGCTATAAGTGACAGAGAATGACAAAATGTTGTGAAATAGACAACAAATGACTTATTTATTTTAAAATATATTACTGTTATGGGCTGAATCGGGTATTTTATTAATTGCTGGATAGCAGTACAGAAACTATTATGATGAACAGTTGACCATTGAGTTGTACGTTAGAGGGCGGTGCACGTAAAATTGGTTTGTTTTCTGCTTTATTTACTTAAATAGAATAAAAAAAGTATTTTTTTCTTCTTTATGTAACTTTATGCTTGTAACCTTCATTGACACGACAGTTAACCTCAACTGTTATCACACAATATCTCATATTAGTGTGTTATGGATTTAACTTTACAGTAACAACACTATTTAGTAACTCTAGTAGTATATACTGTTGTAACTGTGGCCTCAGGGGAATTAAAGAAGCTTTTTCTTGCTTGTCTGTCAGAATCTCATGGTGGACTGGTGTCGGCTGCTTACGGAGAGGATGATGTGAGTCGTGTGGAGGAGCCAGATGAGAAGCCCTCGGAGAATGAGGACAGTGATGATGACAGCACTAGAAATTCGGTCAGTTCTAACCACAACTTTCAGTTTAGGGGTTTCCTAATGGACCTTTGATTAATTAGAGAAGATCAGAGTCAGTTGTAATAAAAGGAAGTAACGCTACATTTCTGAAACCATAAACAATTACATGAAAAAGTGTGATCATATCACCTGATTTGAAAAGTGTTTTTTTTTTCATTGTCCTTTAAAAACAAAATAGTATAATTAGGAAAAAAGAAACATTTAAATAAAAATAATTGTTGTTTCAGATAATTATAAAGAACGCAAATTTCCATCTGTTTTTAATGCATATTATTCTTGACAGCTAATAGAATTAGTGCCATATAAAAGTAAAAAAAATATTCTGTAAATTAGCAACACTCTGATTTGTTGAATTAAAGATTATAATCCAGTAGTTCTAATATTTGGTACAAATATTATTTTTTAAATCAAAAGTTAAAAGGTTGCTTAGCTGCAAAGTGACAATTGCCCCTCTTTTTATTTCAACTCTGTAATTAATATGGGCTGTAATTAATATTGTATCACCTAAAATTGATATGATTATCAACTATAATTAGATTAATCAGAAAAAGGGCACAGTCAGAAAGTAGGGCTGCATGATATTTTGCATTTGATAGTCATGCGCATCTCGTCAGTAAAGATGGTTCTGTGATTAGCCGTAAATCTCCATCAGCTGTTTTCAAATGGAGCAGCATTTAATACACAGACGGCTAATCACAGAACCGTCTTTACTGACAAGATGCGCATGACTATCGCATGCAATATATCGTGCAGCCCTAGTCAGAAGTGAATTCACACTCATTCTCAGATCACCATGGTTGAAACTTTGTACACCTGAAGGGGGAGCTCTTGAGTGTGGTTTTGGGAGTAATGTCCCCTCATTTTTGTTTTCATAGGAAGAGGAGGAGTCGGATTCAGGGCGGACCCAAGATGATGTGAAGGTATGTGACCCCACCTAAATCCCCCCCCTGACTTCTCTGGAGCTCAGGGTATCAAACCCAAGACACACCCGTCCTCAGTTTATTGCAGTGTTATGATTGGTCTCAAACCAAAAGAAACGCATCATAACTCAAACTGAGGAACAACATGTGTGTTTGAACTTGCAGAGAAGGGTCATGTGAGAGTAATACAGCATGTCCTTAATGTTTTCATGCATGTTTATTAAACATTAGGGTTATGCACAGTTACTTTTGTTATACATTCATTTAAAATGTACAAAAGTCTTCAAAAGTTTAGTGACAGTTAAATGTATTAGATGTTTTTAAAAGTTATTGATCAAAACTACAGTCAAAACGGTAATAATACAAATAAATACTGTAAAATTATTCAGCTGACATTATTCCAGTGATTGATTTAGTGCTCAAGAAACATTTCTTATTCTGATCTGTAACGTTTAGTATTTTGTAAAAATCTAATTTTTTATTTCAGAATTCTTTGAGAAATAGATCAAAAGATCAACATTTATTAGAAACCGAGTAACGAATGCAAACGCCTTGACTGTCACTTTTGATCGATTTAATACAT
The DNA here is from genome assembly GCA_027422405.1 of Ptychobarbus kaznakovi. NCBI lineage: Eukaryota > Metazoa > Chordata > Actinopteri > Cypriniformes > Cyprinidae > Ptychobarbus > Ptychobarbus kaznakovi. The sequence goes on along the minus strand of CM049810.1, from coordinate 19,975,299 downwards.
CCTTGCGGAATAAAACAATGTCAAAAAAAGAAAAGAAAAATGTCTTACTGACCACAAACTCTTGAACAGTAGTGTATATGGTTTTTACTTGGCACTATCATGATAGTGTCCAGAAGCACATTTGTTGTTATTTTATGAATAGATTTTCTGATTATGAGTTCCAAGAGCAAGAATCTAAATTCCAGTTCCATCTAAAAGGATTTCAGATGTGCAAAGCACTGCAGTGGCAAGTTATTTCATGCACTGACATTACGTTTTCATAAGAGAAGCTTGCGATGTTGCATAAATGTAGAGCCACACCCCAGAGACAGAACACTGTTCTTCATGCTTACTAAATAAGAGCACCAAAACATGTTTTGTAATGAAATAATTTGATTAAATTGATTGCTTAATAATGACTTTTCCAAATGTAAGAGTTATGGTGCTTTTTATTTTATGTGTCTTCAGTTCATTTTTGTCCTTTTGACGGTTATCAACCCAAAAACTACAATTCACGTTTACTCACCCTCTTGTTGTTTAAAACCCATGGTGTTTGATTTTTAGAATTTTGAAGAATCTTATGCACCTATTGCATAAAAACAACAGCATATGTGTTTGGATGAAGGGCATGAAAGTAACTATTCCTTTAAATGCAGGCTGTAATCTTCACTTAAGTGTCTTATAACTTTATGATTCAGACTTTTTTTTTGTCTTCGCTGTTGTAAAAGTGAATGCAGGGGCATGACAAATGGCAAGGAATAGGTCTTTTAACCTGTGGTCCCATTTTTGGGGAAATCTAAATGAAAAAGACCTCTTTTAGGGCAGGCCCCCCCGCCTCAGTGGAGATAGATGGGTCCTTTTTTTGTCTCGCATTGTTTTGCCAAACTGGGTTTTCAAGTGAATGGAAGTTTGGCTACAAGAGATTCTCCTCTTAGTGAGTCATATCTCTCTTTCTCTGTGCTGTCCTAGACAGATTTTCTACTCGGGCTCTTTTACGAGACCATTCTTCCATCTGCACATCCTGTTGCTGAGTGACTGTATGTGTGAGATTGTGTAAAGGAGGACAGTGAATAGAGGCCCAGTGTATTTTTCGACCCAGTTTTAATTATTAGGGCTTGTGTGCTTTGGTGCAGATTTCATCACCATCAGCCTCCCAAGAGAGAGATTTTGTGTTTTAAAAGTGTTAGGTTTATCCTTTGCTGTAAAAACACATGTTTCTCATCTGAATAGATAGTAGTGTATTAAGATCTGCACAAAATTGCAGAAATGTAATGAAACAATTTTTTAAAGAATGTGTATCCTTTGGCTCTGCTGTTGTTGGAGTTGGCACAAGGGGGCACTGAACGAGCATATGTTGTTATTAGCCCATGCTGATAATGTCAAAATGACCAAATATTAATCCGTTCTCTAACAATATATTACTTGGTCTGTCATAATTCATCTCATGTACACATACATGCTGTCTTGAAACGAACATCGTTATTGATGTTTTATTATTCATGTTTGTCCTTTTCTTCTTTTGTAGGACATCACAGAAGTGGAGGTTAAAGACCCCAATGAGCTTGTTGGTAAGTATAACATTTATCAATTATATCGTCATCTTCAAATAAAATATATTTTCAAAATGTAGCTTGAATATGATAGACATGGTGTAATCGCTTTGTCAGAAAGTGGCTGAGTGTGTGTGTGTGTGTGTGTGTGTATTGACTGTGCCCAGGAAATGAGTGATCCAGGTTGGATTGCTTCAATCATGTTTTATGGAAATCCTGTGTGATTTGTTTGATTATAGTGAGACCTTACGATCAACACTTTTCTATTAAACCTAATAAATATAATCCTGGTTGATTCTGGTAACAATGACTTCTGATTTAGGAATTTAGATTAATCAAGTCCTGACAATAAAAAATAAATAGCAGCATGTCAAGGATGCAAAAATGCTTCATAATGCAAATGAAGCTGAAACAGGAATTTGTTTTAATATACTATACGTCAACATTAATATCGATTTAGTCTTATTACTTCAGCCTGACATGGAGAAAGAGTGAAAAAAAACTTTATAATGTGCAACATTATTAACAACATAGCACATGGAGGCGGCACTAAAAGTTTGTGATGTGTGGCCCTTAACTTTCCCTTTGTGTTTGTGTAAAAACGGTATTTATAACACCACATAACCTTCTGATGCAGTCAGAGACCGAATATTCTTTTTTACGGTTGTAGGGAGTTACGGTAAACAAGACACTTGGGCAAGTAACTGAACGTTCCACACTGTCTCGTTTTTCTTCTCGTTAAAATGTGCAGAAGTCAGAATAGACCATAGACATGAAGGTCATGTCGGAGACTCAAAGATTTTCTTTGTGGTTGCAAGACAGAAGATCTTTAGATTCGTCTCTAATTTTCCCTCCTTCTCGTTTTTGGAGTCTTTCTGAGATGGTAGTTGGTGTATGGGCTTTATGTGTGATTGTGCCACTTTTTTGGGTGGACACTGAACTCTGAAGATGCCAGAGAAGTGAGTCACTTACAGTCAACGCATGATTACTCTGATGGAGAGGAAATGACAAAAACCGACCCATGGCATGGAAGAGACCTACTGTTCTAAGATCAGTGTAAATCAGGTCAGGGATAAGAAATCTGAGAGCAGCAGTGGGGCTTTAGAGGTTTTCTAGAAGACCCTCATCTTGCCAGCATTCCTGTGCACACTTGCTGCCTGCTGCTACCACATTTACTCTAATCACACTGTAATTATTAGGATATGCTTGAATGCTTTATAAAACACAGCTTTCAGACCAACTACATGAAGCTGAATCCTTGACAGCCACAAATATAATCACACACTCCTAAGTCTCGTAAAATGACAGTTTTATACTGAAGATTTTTATACTGAAGAACGTTTGAGCTGTGTTTGTCTTTATTGTTCTGGCTTTGTTGCTAAGTTGTTCTGGGTGGTTTCTTCCCACATGTATCTGTATAATATTCTGGTCACTTTACTGGGCAACTTTTGGAAGTAAAAATCGCATTAATATTATCCATAGGGAATTTATTTTGAAAGATAACTTAATCTGTAAAAAGAACAGACCTACTGTGGCTATGAGGTTCTTAATCGATGGTGCATGCTTTCATTGATGCCATCAAGCTTTAATTCAACTTATTTTTAACTAATTGTTTAAGTGGAATTCCTGGAGAAAAACTACATTACCCATGATTCTTCAAAAAAAACTCCACCAATCAGAACATCGAAACAAGCAAATTGAGCCAAAAGAGCTCTTTAATGCCCACTCTAATGCAGTCTTATATGTTCTCAAACAACGAAAATATTTGTGTGTATTTTGAAATAAACATATTTTATATATATATATATATAAATAACATCTTTAAATCAGTAGTTTAATATTTCTCTTTTTTATTGTAATTCATGGGATTGTATTTCTTTACCTCATTAAAGCATTAATACACAATCTTATTGTCACATTTTTAAATACTCCGAACTTTTTATTACAAGCACTTGTTTATTTGCCTCTTTATTATAAATTGCTTGTATTCCTCATTTGTAAGTTGCTTTGTCTAAAAGTGTCTGCTAAAATAATACATGTAAATTTACTTTTTTTTGTCTTAAATTAATGTTGTTATTCACCTCGTAGCTGGTTTGTTTGGCTCATGGCTTTAACAAAGACTACTTGAAAATCCTTATGGAAAAAATTAATTGGAAAAATACTTTCCAAAACCATGGCCACTAAAAAAAGTGGATGGGGACTGTTGCACTCTATACAACATGGGTTCCTCTTTCAATATGACTATAAGATCCATCAGGTGAAAAATAATTCTGATCACTTAAAATCACAATTTGAGTTGTCATTTATAGACGAGTTATGCATTAAAGTTTAATACTTGGAGTCTAAAATCTCTAACCGTAAGTACAGTACAGGTGTGCATGATCTGTTTTGCCACAGGGTTGTTCTCAAAAGTGCGGTTTATGTAAGGCTGCTCTGGCTGAAAAATGCTTTTACCTTTCCAAAGTACCTCGGCAAGTTTCCATCGCTAGAGGGCCTGTTTTTACATGTTTATGTCTGTGTGTGTGTGTCTGTGCATTGCTTAGGGAAGCGTGCCACATCTAGAGAGCCCCACCCAGCCCTTCCCTGCTTCTGTGTGTGTGTGTGTGTGTGTCTGTCATGCGTTTTAACAAACGGAGGCATGTTTTGGCCCTCAGTCACTGCCTCAGACCTGCCCAGAACAGCATCCAGGGGGTGTGAGAGAGGCAGATGGGGGAGGAAGGGTGTGTGGGGTTGAGACGAGAGGAGGTGAGGTGAAAAAGAATTCAGTAGTGGCCTGTTTCAACCAGTATGGTTTGAATAGTGTTCACTTCTGCATGTGTATGCTACCACAAATTCCATTTCTTGGTAATTCGCTCCAGAGACGACTGATGAAAACTGCTATCCCTCTAGTTTGAGGGAATAAAAAAAAAAAATATTGCAAATGCTTACGAAATGAAAGTAGTTGTTCGGTGTCATTAAAAAAAAAAATGAAAATGAAATATAGCTTGAGGTTAAAGTTGCATACAGAATCCAGAATGTTTGTTTGGAAACGGCATACCACTGATGGGAGTATTTTTATTATTTTTTTCCCAGTTGATTTCTTTGTTTATTTGTCTAAAAAATAATGTGCTTTTTTAAATATATATATATATATATATTTTTTTTTTTTGATATGTGCTTATTTCTGCCTAAGTTAAATATGTAAAAGTCCATATCAAAGAAAACAGATGTAACTGCACAACTTATATAAATAAGCTTGCATTATATTTAATAATAAAAAAAGAAAAATCATTAAATATATTTTTAAAAGCTTATCAAAAAAACTGTATGTAACAAATAAGCTTGCAGCATTTATTGTTAAAAAACGATATAGGCAATCCATGGCAGCAAGTCAAGAACATCTCAAACAGAATACAGCGACCATCTATATCTAATCTATATATATATATATATTACGTTTATTTGCAAAGACAGATAACTCTTTTATTTTATTTATTTTATCATGTTTTTTTTAATGTTATCATGTTTTTTTTATTGTGTTAGCTAGCTGTATATTTAGTTATTTTTTAACCTAGTCAAAATAACCCAACTACAGTTTGATTTATATTAATTAGAATGCACAATGAAAAAACATGATTTTTTAAAATGGTTAAAAAGGGAGTGGTGTTTTTGCAAATGAACTCTTCATATATATAAAACAAAAATTAAGCAATATAAATAAGCTTGTATGTTATTAATAACTTGATAAAAATGCTCAGAAACCTATAGCAAGTTTGCACGGGCAAGCACTACTAGGTTTTCTTGAGAAAATATACAAATCTAGTTTTATGAGCATACTGTATGACATGCTGTCGTTACTCCACTGCAGTATTTTTATGTTTTAAGTAAACTGCATGTATTTGCTGTCTTTGAGTATTTGTTCCTCTTCCTTCGCAGCACAGTTTTCGGAGAAGGTTCGGAATATGTCTCCAGATGAGATCAGAATTCCTCCTGAACCTCCCGGGCGTTGTTCCAGTCATCTGCAGGTGAGATGGTCGCTGTATTCTGTTTGAGATGTTCTTGACTTGCTGCCATGGATTCCAGGAAGAGAAACCTTGAGGGCACTTGTTCACTGTGCTTGTTTTCTGATAGATGCTAGTCTCAGCTATCAAATATCTTGTCCGCTGACCATTCACGTGCTTATGCATATTGCACAAACAAATGACAAGAGTGGGCCAAAATCAATTCTAATCTGATTGGTTGGCTGCTGTGCAATTTCCAGGAGTCACAGCTTTACCCACAAAGCTGTGTTAAAGACTGCTGCAGTGAACACGTTTGTGAGGTCATTTTCAAACCTTTAAAGATAATGTTTTTTGTAGGCATTTGGTAATAAATGTCTTTTAATCACACTTACATTTATGAAAAAATCAAAACCAATGTTTTTTGGACATAATTTCTTTGTTGTTAGTTTCAACAAAAGGATGTACTACTATTGCATGATTATTTGCAAGAGTGTTTATTGATTTTGATAATAGACTGCCATTAAAATGTCAGATTTGCCCATAAACATCACTTAAAAAAAGCAAACCGTGGTTGGTCAATTTCTCGATTTAAAATATGTTCACATTTGTTAGATAACAATATGATCTAACAATAAACTATTCATTAATTTAAGGTTGTTCATTTAAACATATATTCAACATTAATTAATACTCTGTGAACTGACATGAACAACAATGAACAATTGTATTTTTATTTACAAAATTATTAAATTATCATTGTTAGTTTTTGGGGATTTTAGTATTTAAATGAAGTCATCATCAGTCTAAGCACTGTTACTTAATTTGCATAAATACTTTTGTGAATCAGATGCTAAAACAACACAGATTGTGCATGCAAATGAACAGTGCCATCAGTGTTTGATACTGTTGATAAAAATATGTTTGCATTAGTTTCCTGCTGTTTTTTTTTCCATATGCCAGCCTGAAAAACATCCTCTCAGCTGCTTTGTTTTGGTTGGACTGCTGCTCCTCGTCAACAGTCATAAAAGTAGAGTTCGTATGGGTTCATTGTTTTTGTTCTTGGCAAGCTGTTTAAAGCACATGTTCAGATCCTGGCTGACATGTTTTATCTCAGGGTGTGGCACGGGGGTTTGGGGGGGCGTTGTAGGTGTCAGGCTTTCAGGTGTTTTGCCCCACCCGGAGGTAAGGACTGGCAGTTCGCCCTAAATCATGCAACTTGCATGTTGTCAGTACATGTCCAGGCTAGAAGTACAAACTTTTGAGGTCAGTGATGTCAAAACCGTGTTGATGCCAAGGTCATATTTGAACGTATTTTGTTAGAATTTTTTGGTTTGTTTAATTGCAGTAATATTCATATCTTTTATCAAATTCCAAAATCCTTCCACTTCCTGTTGCAGCTCTCTCTCTAGTGAGCTGTCGGGACAGGTGAACACAGGTGTGGTTTTTACACTCCAGTACAGAACATGGTAGTACTGAAAGATGGGCTGTGTTCTTTTTCCACGTTATGATGAATATCCTGTCCCTGTGGCTATGCTTTAATCGCTGCTCAGACATGATCCTCATTCCTTAGACATCTGAGTTGGTCTTGCTGCTAACTTTCTTGTAGCACATTTTGTACAAATGAACTAAGATCAGTGTCTTAACCGTCAACAAAGGACTTTGCAATTTATTTGACTTCTCGGAATGTGAAGGAAAACAGATTGAGGAGCTGAAGATGGCACATTTCCAAGTGCTTCTTGGAGTCTGGTTGTCAAAAATCACCCTCTAGTTCTAGAAACTCGCACTCGCACAAAGACTATATTCATTCTTAGTGAATCACAACACTTGGAGCAAAGAGGCAGATTTTGTCTTCTTTTGTATTGCACATTTAGCATTAAATGCTTAAAATGAAGTTTGTTCATTTAGCAATGATAGAGGAAAATAATGATTCCCTTTTCTGTTTTTAGGAAAAGATCTTTAAACTTTACGAGCGGAGGCTTCAAGGAGACTTTGATACAAACAGCCATATTCAAAAGAAGAAAGAGTTCCGCAATCCAAGGTCTGGAGATAAGTGTTTATGATGACCCACAATGCACCAGACATAAACTGAAGTAGATTAACTTTTGATATTGTTTTATTTGTTTGCAACCTAACCTTGTGTTTATAGTATTTATGAGAAGCTTATCCAGTTCTGTGGTATTGACGAACTTGGAACCAATTATCCAAAAGTAGGTGGTGATGCTTACCTGTTAATACCACATAAATACATGTTATTCACATCTGTTACAAAAATAATATTTGTGTGTTTACTTCTCCACAGGACATGTTTGATCCCCATGGCTGGTCAGAGGATTCGTATTATGAGGCACTAGGTAAGTTTAGCTCTAAATTATGTTTGACGTTTAATCTCATATGGATTGAATTAACTACATCTGTTAACTATTTGTGTGCTGCCCTCTCGACAGCCAAAGCTCAGAAAGTGGAGATGGACAAGCTGGAAAAAGCTAAAAAGGAAAAGACCAAGGTTAGAGCCCCGAGTCACTCCACTTATTTAAAAGTAATATTACAACATTTGTTTGTACTGTCTGGGCCACAACATCACTGATTGATGTTAATGTGTGTTCTTTTTTTTTACCCATGTGTCTGTAGATTGAATTTGTGACGGGCACCAAAAAAGGTACCGCTACTAATGCAGCAGCTTTGGCCACGAACACAACAACTGCCTCTTCCACAGGTACACTACAAGTGTGTTTGACGCAAATAGCAGAACGTTTTCATTCACCGTCAGAACGTTTTCATTCACCGTTCCTGGCTGGTGGAATGAACTTCCCACCGCTATCCGGACTGAATCCCTGACAATGTTCAAGCGACACCTGAAAACTCATCTCTTCCATCATCACTTGACTATCAAAACAAAACAAAAAACGTCGCTCTCTTTCGTTAACTTGGCTCTCTTTCCCTTAACCTCTCTCTGTCTAGCTAGTATTTACTCTGAACAATGCCTAGAACTTTTTTATGACAAGCACTTCCTGTGTCTGTTTGCCTCTTTATAATGTATCGCTTATTGTATTCCTCAATTGTAAGTCGCTTTGGATAAAAGCGTCTGCTAAATGAATAAATGTAAATAATGAGGAAATTATAACAAGATAAATTACTCTTATGATAATAGCCTGTGCTGATAATAATATGATTTGTAATAATAATAATGTTTTAATTATTAAAGATTATTATTGAAAGATATACATATATAATTATGAAAAATATAAAATGTATTTTATCTGTATCTAAATTTGCTCTTTTTTTTGGTACCAGTTCCAAAAAACAGAGTAAGTAAAGAATATACTGATAACTAGGGATGTAACGATTCACTCAACTCACGATTCGATTCATGATTTTATTTGAACAAAATTAGATTTAAGACAAATTATAAATTAAATGTGTTCTTTTCTTTTATTATTGTTTGTACAAAATGCTGCACGTTTCTTTGTGAAATTGAAATATAACTATAATAATATAGCACTTTATGGCATATTATTGCTCTTTTGTTGATTTTGATTGCTTCTATTGTCCTCATTTGTAAGTCGCTTTGGATAAAAGCGTCTGCTAAATAACAACATTTTAATATAAATGTAAATAACAAAACTAACTATTAACATATTTACGTATTCATCTAAATGTCACTCAACAGTGTGGACAGAGTCTGAATGTTTGTTAACAGTATATCGCTGAAAAAGATGCTGGCTGCAGTTCACTTAACAGGTGAACTAATAATGTCACTAATAACAAGGGTTTCTGAATTCTACACACAGCTCCTTTAAGTGTGAAATCACCCTTTTTCCTTTATTACACATCTGTTGGGTTAGTGCTACTGATAACACATTTACTGTTAGTACGAATTGGAATAATTTTGAGTTTGATGACCTAGCAGATGCTCAGAAGAGGAAGAGCAAGTGGGACTCAGCAGTACCAGTGACCCTGGCACAACCCACCCTCCTCACCACCACTGCCACCCTCCCTGGAGTCGTCTCTGTGACCACAACAGCCAGTGGCACCAAGACCACAGTCATCTCTGCAGTGGGAACCATTCTCAAAAAAGCTAAGCAATGACACAAAAAAGACGGGGATTTCACTTTCGGTTGCCAGATTGATAGTTAATGGCCGTTGCACATGTAAAACAAGTTCTGCTGTTTTTGCTTGAGCAACAGTTGGTTTTAACAGTCTGGCAACTGGAATAGATGGTGTTTTCTCATTTTCAGAAATTGAAAAATTCTGGATATAGCTTTATAATAGTATCAGACATCTCTGTGTTCAGTTTTGACTAGCTGTTTCAAATGCATTCATCTGATGGAGGATTCTTTGATTTAAACTTCTTGGTTGTCTTTGCTCTGATGGTTTCCATTTAATTCATGATTCTTGTATGTAAAAACTATCCTACAGCTGTCATACATGCATACATGTTGCAGTAAAGTCATCTGAACTTTCATGTCCCATGTATGAAACCTGAAACTTGCAATAATTTATTGCTTATCAGAAAATTAGATTTTTCTTTTCAATAATCATTCAATGTTTGATAGATGCCCAGTCCGGTCTGTCTGCTATCTTTGTTTCCATTTTCATGTTTTGGATGGGTCATGTCACTCAGAACAACAATTAAACATCACTAGAGGATTCATTCAGTATCTTATTATAACAATAACTAATCAGGGCTATCTGACTGTATTATTGCATTTATTATAAGGGTCTTATATTTTGGTGCAGGTTCATTTTTACAGGTTTTTTTCCTGTCATTTCTAACTTTTTATTTCATTTTAGCGATGCAAGTCGTTTTTAACATGTATATATTGAAATGACTCTGGCTTCTCTATAGCTCATCAGTGTAAAAATAAATGTGTTTTGTATAGTTGCAAATCTGTTGAGTTTTCATTGATCACTCTGCTTTCTTTGTTTAATTCAAATCTGAACGCATCTGCCTCTGGGATGAGAAACACAGCCGTAGGATGTGATGTCAGGCAGCGTTGAGGAATGTGTTTCAGGTTCTGAATTTGGAAGATGGTGTATGTTTACTAGATGGATCACTGATTTATATTCACCCGATAGCTTTTTAAAAATGTTGAACTCGAGCCATCCAAACTTTCGTTCAAGCTAAGAAATGGTGGGCAGTGGTTCATTGCTGGGATTTTCCCGTGGTCATATTTAAAACCATCCGCTGGGAATGTGGTGGTGCAGCCTAGTGGTTATAGATCAGGACTTAGTAATCAAAAGGTTGTGGGTTCAAACCTACTACCCTTGATCTAGACCCTTTTATTTAAATGGCGTTCATTTGAAACTGTAAATTGTTTATCTACTCTACCATTCAAAAGTTTGGGGTTTGTAGTATATTTTTTTTTTTGAAAGAAGTGCCTTTTGTTTAGCATAAGTGTCTTACAAAATACAGTACTAATAACAGTAGTATTTTGAAATATTATTGCAAGTTAAAATACAATTATTATAATTAAATTTATTATTATCAGTTAAAAACAATTCTACTGGTTATTTTTGTGGATTTTTTCAGAATTCTTTGAATGGAAAGTTCAAAAGAACCGCCTGTATTTTAAATCGTTACACTGTATAAGTCTTTACTGTCACTTTTGATCAATTGAATGCATCAATGAATAAACATTAATATATAAAAAAAATACATTAACGTTTTGAATTCCCCAATTTACCACTTTAAATGGCTCAATTTACCTGTAATATGTTGGATGATTTTTTGTATTACATATTGTAATATGTCATAAAATACTCTAAAACATTTAGTACACTTCTTAGGATGTGACCGGAGCAGCAAGAGCAGCTAATGGGAATCCGTAGGAAGAAAACTGGGATCAGTAGGCTGTTCCATTTTCGTTAAATGTTCATGATTGAAAAGCTACAACAAAAACAGCTTTACCTCATGCCATCTGGTCTGTAGACATTTACAGTTGTGGTCAAAATTTTACATTTTGTAGTATCTGCAAAATGTTGATTATTTTACAATAATAAGAGGGATCATACAAAATGCATGTTATTTTTTATTTAATACTTTATTTAGGTCTTGAATATGATTTTTCACATAAAATGTTTACATAGTCCACAAGAGAAAATAAAAGTTGCATTTATAAAAATGACCTCGTTCAAAAGTTTCTTAATAAAAGTTCTTGATGCTGTTACCTGGATGATCCAATCAGATATTTTTTTGTTGAGTCCTTTGTCCTATATTTCATTCTATAGATTTCTCTCAGGGCAGAACATTGACCGTTGGTCTTGGATAAATGCATCTATTTTTAAGGAAAGTATGTGATGTGTGGCCAAGTATGTGTACTGTATAGTGAACAAACACACACCCCGAGCAGTGGGCAGCCACTAATTAAAGTTGGGGGTTCAGTGCCTTGCTCAAGGGTCTCACCTCAGTCGTGGAACTGAGGGTGGAGAGAGTTATTCACTCCCCCCACCTACAATTCCTGCCGGACCTGAGACTCGAACCTGCAACCTTCAGGTTACAAGTCCGACTCTCTAACCATTAGGCCACGACTGCCCACCAACCGATTTGGAACAGATTACCCAACAACACCAAGTATTTACTATAATATAGTATAATGATATTATATATAAAATACTATAATATAGTTAAGCGCATTTGTTTCAGCACTTTTGTCATTTCTTCCTGCCTAGAGGGCAAGTTCAGGTGGCACATCTTACCTCACACTTTTCTACTGGCCTGTCAAGATGGTATTTTTGATCAAATGCAAGACTTTATGGTTATAACAAATGGAGCTTTCTCTATTTTTTTATTGGCCCCAGGTAAAAACACTGACGCACAGAAGCTAAGTTTGCCAGCAGAGATTGTGTGAGTGCAGTGTGTGCTGACTGTGCGTCAGGGTGACTCAGATTGAAGACACACCCTGTACAGGCCCTGGCTCCACTGCACTTCTGTGAATCCGGCCACGAAGGTTTACTCATGCAGTGCACATAATTGTAATGTAGCTACCAGACATGCATAGTGATTCAGTGAATAAACCCAGAGTTTGACCATATTTTGTTTTACCTTCCGGTGTTACAGTTGTGAGGGAAGAACTTATGAACTCACAATTTGTTTTTACAATTTACATTATTGTTATTACAATCATTTATTACACCAATACAACACTGGCAATAATAATAAACAACATATTAGATTGATTTCTGAAGAATCGTGTGTGTGCGTGCATGCAGTGTTTTGACAAAACAAAAACCGTTTTTAAGCCAGTTATTCCTATCTTTTTTGTGATGTGTCCGTAAGAAATATCTACTGACAAGCAAGTTCCTGCTGGCAGCAGCAATAATCTACAACTACAGCAAGAACCAGCAGTAGCATAGCAGATATATTTTCCGCCATTACCAGGCTAAAATCTTCCGAGAGTTGTCAGGATAGAATTGTAATAATCCAGTGAGATTGTTGTATGCACAAGCAGTCTGACAACAGCCAGTGCTCCACACAGAGATCTGATCTCATCATCATCCAGTCTGTCTGGAATTACATGGAGAATCAGAAAGACAAGACACTTTAATACACATTCCTACAAAGCTACCTGAAAAAAAATAAATGCACGTGTACCTAGGACAAAAGCTGTTTTAAAAAAAGTGTGGTTACACCAAATGTTGATTAGATTTAGTTAATATATAAGGTAATTGATAAATCAAATCTATGGCTTTATTTTTAAAAGCACCCTCACTTTACAGCATTTTTACACAAATACCTGCAACTTTTCACGGTACTGTACCTTTGCAGGAAGGTACAGTTCTTCTGGACTTTTGCACAGTACGTGTGTGTGTGTGTGTGTGTGTGTGTGTGTGTACATAGGGTGAAGTCGGCTAAAATGGGCCACATTTTGGTAAATGACTTATAAAACCATCAAATTAGCTATGCATGAGATCTAATGCTATTCTTATAAATTAGCATGGGTCTCTTAATATATATTTATATTTTTAAATGTGAAAAGAGTATAAAGGTTTTAACATTTTGAGAGTTAGAGTATCAGCAGGTAACTTCTTGAGCCACGGCACAACATTCAGGTAAAATGGGCCAATATAAAAAGAGAACAACACAAGGTAATTTCAGCTTAAATCATTTCATTTTTAACAGTAAATTGACACTATTGTCTTTAGTGTGCCATAGCAACACCATACATATATTTTATTAAATAGAAAGTTGAATGAATATTTAATTAAACAATGCAATTAAAAATGAACTGATCATGTTGACTGGTGTATGTTTCTGTGCATTGGTGTCTTGTGTGCATGTTTTTGTGTATGCTTGCATTTTTTTTAAAGACTGTTAAGATTTTGTGTGAATACATATCTACAGTAGGCCTATAAACCTATTTTCACCCTCAATTTCTGTGTAAAAGTGTGTGTGTGTGTGTGTGTGTGTGTGTGTGTGTGTGTGTGTGTGTGTGTGTGTGTGTGCAGCCCATTTTACTGACATCTTCCTTTCTTTACCTTTCTCTTCTCGTCTCTCTGTTTCCTTTCTTTGCTTGTCCTCCTGCCGTCTGCAATGCATTTAAAAAAAACGTTAAGATTTTGTATGGATACATATCTAGGACTATAAACCTGTTCACCCTCAATTTCTGTGTAAAAGTGTGTGTGTGAATGCAGACCATTTTAGCTGAAAAGTGTGGCCCATTTTAGCTTAACCATGCAGCCACTTCTACCTAAAATGACCTTTTTCACAAAAATCTAAGTTTCTTTTGTAAATTAAACTTTTTGTATTTGAAAGAGCATGTCAAAACATTGTTCATAAACCTTTGCTTTGTTGGTAAGCTTACTTCTAATTGCTTTAATAGCCTACCATTAATAGTGATGAATGAAATGCTCTGTCGGGTTCAATTACCTTATGATTTCTCTGACAAGCTTCGTGTAACACTGCCCTGCCCGCCTTAAAAAACTCAGACCAATACAAATAATTGTTACATGTCAACAATGCAAGATCAATTATTGTGATTCTCTGTCTACATTTAAAGAGATATGATACTACAACCTTATTTGGCCCATTTTACCTGATAGCCCATTTTAGATCTATATAGCACTACATTTTATGCAGTGCTATCAGTGTTATATTGTAATATTTCAGTATTTTTTCAGGATTATTTGATTAAAAGGAAGTTCAAATAACATATTGGAATGCCGCTTATGAATGTACTGCACTTTTTTAATTTTGTGGTATAATTTTTTTTGAAGGTTTAATAGCCTAGAATAGCTCTTTGGAGTCTAGCTCTTCTTATTTGCTAGTTTTTGGTCTGCTTTCAAAGACACAGGAACCCCTTTTCATTTGTCCGACTTGATTGCAAATAACAAAAGAAAGTAATACATTCTGAGAGAATCTTTTGTCATGTAAATGGTGGAACCGTTTGGAAGAGTGGCTGCCAAAAATGTGCGTGATGCTGTCCAGGGCGTTTGCCAGTGCTTGGAAAATGTGAATTTAAAAAGCATGAATGTTTGTAAGTATGATACATACCATTTGAGCGGATTCGGAACGCGCCTATATGCCCACAGATGTTTTCAGGGCTGGCAGAGTTTTCACACAGCCTGACTGTTGGCGACAGAGGACTTCCTCTCTGAAGAGGTGAGTTTATTTGTTTGAGCACTTTGTTGGAATTTAATTTACATACACGTTAAAACTGTTTGCAGGCGTTATACGCTTCGTGGGTGGTCGGGTTTGCCAGGAGAAAGCCTGAGAGAAATGTTTTTGACCGCTGAGGGGAAAACAATGTTTGTTTTGGAGAAGTATTTGTGCAAGTCTGTGGTGTAATATGTATTTATAAAACATATGCAGTGTTAGGGAGTAAACGATTCATACATCCTGCCAAGAAAGATTACCATGGTAACCACGGTAAACTGGAGTTAGTAGTCAGTAATTGATTCTGAAAGCTGCTTACACTTCTTTATTAAGGCATGCGGTTTTTCTTTTAAAGACACAAATCCCATGTCCCACGAGAGAGCGAACAAATATGCTCAATGAACTGTTATAACATAAAATTAGCAACAAAAAACACATGATATATCTTTAATGTCTTGACACTTGTTGCTGCTTAGGATAGGCTAACCTGCAAGCCTGTCTTTTAACATTCTGGATTAAAAAATATTTTGTTATATTTATTTATTCTATCTGATAAATTACAACAATTAAAATAGTAATTATTCATGACCCAAATTTTGGGTGCAAATCCTCCTTTTGACTTTTTTGAGATTGAAAATCATCATTTTTAAAAATCCATTCATACATTAATTCATTTTCTCAGGGCCCTATTTTGTACTCTATTTGTGGGAGATGCTTTTAGCAGGGCTACATCAGTAACAGTAACAGCAGCTGATAACTATGTTTGACATAGTGATTCTTTGTGGTGGGAAAGGGAAATCCTGAGAGGGATGTTCTTGACCATTAAGGAGCAATACAATATTTATTTTGGAAATTGTGTCTGACATTGGCAGAAGATACAGTAAAAATGAAAAACATTTCCAAGGGCAAAAATGTACACAAAACTTAGTGAATTTGTTCATTGAATGTCCAATCAAACATGTAATATTTGGCACTTATTTCCATATTAAACTGATTAATTTGTATCTTAGAGACAATTTTTTAAAAATCCAAACAGCCTGTATGAATTCAGTGTTATAAACAAAAGAAGGTTAATTATGATTTGGATGTCCTTTAAGGCCAGAAATAATGCTTTATGTACATTGATCTTTAAAAAAAATATCTAAGGGAAACATTCAAGAATTTGAGGAAATGCAGTTGGAACTTTTCTGATGTCCGGCCGTGGCAATAATAGCAGCTAAGTTTTTCCACAGGTCTTTCTCGAGGGACAGCTGTACCACACGTATCCCTTTCTAACGCTTCACTGAGTGCCAGGCAGTCTGATTGTTACTCTGGGAAGGACACACCTTATTTCTGACTCATTGTGTTTAGTGTTATGCATCTGCCCTGCGGGAATGTGCTTCCCATGATGTTACGTTGCCATGGTGTGTCTGTACGCTATCTATCTATCTATCTATCTATCTATCTATCTATCTATCTATCTATCTATCTATCTATCTATCTATCTATCTATCTATCTATCTATCTATCTGTCTGTCTGTCTGTCTGTCTGTCTGTCTGTCTGTCTGTCTGTCTGTCTGTCTGTCTGTCTGTCTGTCTGTCTGTCTGTCTGTCTGTCTGTCTGTCTGTCTGTCTGTCTGTCTGTCTGTCTGTCTGTCTGTCTGTCTCTGTCTGTCTGTCTACTGTCTGTCTGTCTGTCTGTCTGTCTGTCATCTATCTATCTATCTATCTATCTATCTATCTCTATCTATCTATCTATCTATCTATCTATCAATCTATCTATTATCTATCTATCTATCTATCTATCTATCTATCATCTATCTATCTATCTATCTCTCTATCTCTCTCTCTCTCTCTCTATCTCTCTCTCTCTCTCTCTCTCTCTCTCTCTCTCTCTCTCTCTCTCTCTCTCTCTCTCTCTCTCTCTCTCTCTCTTAGCTGGTCTGGATGAGGTCACTGACCTGGTCAAGTTTTTAATGGAGGTCGTTCTGGAAACTTTTGCTTTGTTCCCACCACACAGGAATGCACATTTTCACCACTCTCTCTCTCTCCCTGTTTCTTTGCTATCTCTCCCCGTTTATTTGCTGTATCTCTCGCTTCCTCTCTTGCTGTCTCACTTTCTCTTTTCCCTCTTGAATTAGGGCACATTTTTGTGGCAGTGACATTTGAAAGACTTCAAAGGCAATGCTCTGTGTGAGCTGTTGAGTTCATTTGAGTGTGTGAAGCTTGTCAGATTGTTTTTCATGCATATCTCTGAGTTTAGTTGGTCGCTTTCAAAACTAGCTGCATTGTCGTGTGACGAGGCACGTGTTCGTGTGTGTACCTGCGTATGCATGTGCAGAAATGAGTGTGGCAATGATTCTTTGTACCCTGCAGGCAATATATCTTCCTGCCACTCCCTGTGCAAGGGCAGTCAGGGCAGAGTTTCTTCACTCTTTCCCTCTCTATCTCTCTCTCGCTCTCTTTTCCTCGCTCCCTCGGGGAGGAGCTCTGACCTGTCATTCTCAAGTCCACACAGGTGAGGGTGCTGCTAAAGGAATGTGCAGAGAGCGGAGTGGTGGAGCGACCTTGTTACCTCACAAAGCCAGAGAAAGAAAGGAAGGGTGTTGCCTGCAGCCCACCTGAACAGCTTGAGCAAGAGAGGAGGGACCAGACACACATTCACTCTTAAACACAAGTCGTATCCGGGGGGAATATTCAGTTGATTTTGCACGGCACCAAGAGGGGTAGGAAGGGAACTTTTTCCTGGAAGCACAAGAAGTTCCCCTGTTGTTTGGATTTGTGAAGACGCAGGTGGAAAACAGGTTATTTTCCCTCTTCGGTTAATCATTGGACACAAGGGAGAGAATTAAGGATTTTCTTTTAGAGAACTTTGCTGTTTCTGGTTGGACTCTGGGACTTGGATTGGGAAACAACAAACTAAGAGGTTTGTGAGATCAACAATCTTTTTGTAAAGCCTCACAGTCATGCATGTATTTTGTAAGGCTCTTTTTATCTCTGTACTTCCCCTTTCCTCTTTACGTGCTTGTCTCTTTTTGTTTGTTGTGTTTTTCAGCTGATGTTTGTGGCTGAAATGAATAGAATTCTTTAAACCAGTTTGTTTTAGGTCTTTAAAGTTTGCTCACTACTGTTCAGCTGTTTCTGTTTTTCATCTTCTAAAATGTTTCCAGTAAATATTTATGAATATATGAGAGTGTTTGGCTGTTGGTTGTTTTGCCTTTTGCAAAAGAGAGTCTGAAACTTTGAAGCACCATTCATTTTCAGTCGTTAATTTTAATTTTAATTTTGTTCACTGTTGTTATGCATTTGTGTCCATCAATTCCCATTTGTGTCTGGATCATTCTGTATATATTGTGACTATTAGGTTTGTTGATTATATTTTAATGTTATTATTATTCTCAGATGGATTTAGATTTAGTCAAATTTGTATTTAGCTTTGCTGAGAAAATTAGCTCTAAAAAAAACTTGTTCCTTAAAGTTGCCAAAAGATGCAAAAAGGTGCAATGTGAAGGAATGACAACTTGTAAGTCTTATTAAAATGAATTTGCCACAAGAAAATGTCAAGTACACATAATGTCTAATAGGCTATATTTGTATTGGGTACTTCTGGGTTATGTTGTATTTCTCTGTGCATGACTAAACATGATTTATATGCCCAGGTTAGCACAGGCCAGATCAGTTTCACAATAGCATGCTAAAGTCTATTCAAGTCTCAGGCGCAGTGATATGAGATTGAGTTTTCTTGCATCCTGGAGTGAAATTCCAGTGATGTTGGTCAAAATATGAACTTGAGCAGTTATATGTGAATGTGTAAAGTTTATGGATGAGCCATCACTAGGTTTAGAAAATCCTGTTTTGAGGGGAAAAGTATTGTTTTGTATATTTTGTGGGTTTAGTTTTTTGATGGATACAAATTGCAAAGCTTTTAATTTAACATAATTTTGTATACTTATTTAAAAAAAAACATGTCAAAAACCTTGTATGTAAATTGACATGTACTTATATTCCATAGTTAGCGATTTTTGTGCCAATAGATATGTTCATAGTACTTATACTACAAACCTTATGATTTTTTGCATGTCTGCAGTTAGTTCAGCACCAGCTGCTACTACAAGTAATAAGTTTCACCTAACCACATTTAGAGTATTAAATTAACCACATTGTATTAACCACAAGTTCTATTAAATTATGCAGAGTACAATCAAAAATATTTTTTTGCAATTCAATTAGAAAACAAATAAGATTTAAGTGTAATGCACAAGATATATATATATATATATATATATATATATATATATGAAAAGTTGTTCTCAAACTTTCCATTGTCTTTCTCTTCACCGTGTCCATCTGTAGAGGATATGAGAGGAATTCCTGAGGAATCATTGGTCTGTTTCTCCTCTTCACTGTCAGAGTTCAGATTTATGGGGGGTGAAATGGGCTCAACTTTCATTTGATGTTTTCAGGGAGAAAGGAAGAGGGTGAAAAGCGAGAGAAAGTGACATCGGGCAGGTGGATCAGTAACAGCTGAGGTGCATGCTATTCTGCTGTAGATTAGATATGGACAGTGGTCTCTAAAAGTGTAATGGACACATACAGATAAATGGTGTAGATTTCAAGGAAATGTCCACTCCAGTGTGTCTAGTCATTATGAGGTTTTTGCTGAAAGTTGTATGGTGTTTTCCAAGGCATATCTCGCATGCCTTGAATTATTCAGTTCGGTTATGATCAGTCATGGTGTGTATCTCCGTATGTGTGCATGTAAATCTGTGTGACATCTTCACCATGTTTAACTTTATGTAAAATGTGTGATCTGGCTATTGTTGTATTTTTGTTTCAGACTGAAATGGGAGGATGGGCGCTGGGTCTCGCTGTGGGGATCTACGTTCTCTTGCTCGCTGTGATGGACAGCCATGCTAATGAGGGTGGGAACTCTCAAGACCTTAAACCTCAAATCTTAATTATAAACACTTTTACTTAGGAAGCAATGCCAAGTCATCTAAAAACACCAGATTACTTTCTGCTAACTAGAATTGATAATGACAACCAATATATGTGATGACTTTTGGGTTGATGTTTTATTATCTAATACAGTGAAGTACATTTTTAACTGTACAAATGCTTTGCATATAATATATATATATATATATACATATATATACATATATATAACATATATATATATATAAATATGATATAAATGTCAATGCACTGAATAATAAAACATCAGCCCAAGTGTTATTTATTTTAAATAATGATAGCAGAAATTCACTTTTCAAGCAAAATAAGTTTACTTAGGTTGTTTAAATGATAATAGATAATAGATTTATTGTTAAAAATAATGACTGGTAAAGTATTTGGTTGCTTCTATTTGGACTTTTTCAAGAATTTTGGGAACATTAGGAGAACTGACTTTATACAGGTACATTCACTAAAATGAAAAGTTGGTTAAAAGTCATTGCAAAAATGGCTCAGAAACTGTTTATATTATCTGTTTGATGTTTAAATGTTTTATTTAATGCATTGGAAATTCAAAGGTTTCCCAAATATATAATGCTAAGAAGACAATGCTTTTTGTGTTACATAGTGAACCACTGTACCGCTGCCAGGGCAAAAACCTGCTCAGAATGTATCCGGATTGGCACAGGATGTGCTTACTGCCCCGATGAGGTGAAACTCACTGATCCTTATACTGAAGAATGAATTGATGTTGTATATGTGTTTAATATGTTTTTATAACTAAGTCTATATGGCGTATTGATCCAGAGATCAGGTCTGTAGAAGAGTTTTAACTCTTTTACAAATATAAACCATTACAATCTGATTAGAAATGTGCAACATTCATTTAAACAACAGTCTTCTTAAACAGTGATTTGAGCAGTTTTAATTAGAAAAAAGAAAAATCTTACTGAACTTTCTACCATTACTGTATTTTATTTTACGGCCCCCACCGTAAATGACACCTACAGTATGGTCTTCGGTTATTTGTATGTTCATAAAACCTATTGTAGCTCTCTTTATGACCACAACTGTGTCATTGCTTTTATCTGTATCTGTTATTTCTCTTCAGCTCTTCGAGTATGAGCGTTGTGACCTGAAGGTAAACTTAGAGGCCCGTAAATGTAGTAGCCGGATGGTAACAATTGAGAGCAGTAGGAAAATTGAAGAGGTTTGTTTTATCAGAATTCTGTCCCTCACTTTAGTTACATGTCTATATCATGGGATCATGTGTGTTTATGCGTTCGTGTGTCTTTGTTTGTTTTTCAGAATGTGCAAATCGATAAGTCACTGAAGTACTCTCAGGTGGCCCCTCAGCTAATGAGGATGACGCTTCTCCCCGGGGAGGAGAAGGAGGTGGAGATGGAGGTATTTGAACCAGCCCGTGGCCCTCTGGACCTCTACATCCTCATGGACTTCTCCAACTCTATGTCTGATGATCTGGACAACCTGAAGAGGATGGGAGACCAGCTGGGTGAGCGAGGAGGGCGGTGTAGCATAGTGGTCAGATCTAGGCTGGTAGCCATAGTAAATTGGGCTGGGTGATATATGAAGATTTGCTGTGTAAAATTAAGTACCACTGTTAATTTGGCAATGAACTACAGTAGTAAACATGGTGTTAAAGTTAGTCATTTTATATGTGACTCAGTTTAAAGTGGAACTCTGATTCAACAGTTTGTTCTCATCTCACCGTGTGTGTGTGTGTGTGTGTGTGTGTGTGTGTGTGTGTGTGTGTGTGTGTGTGTGTGTGTGTGTGTGTGTGTGTGTGTGTGTGTGTGTGTGTGTGTGTGTGTGTGTGTGTGTGTGTGTGTGTGTGTGTGTGTGTGTGTGTGTGTGTGTGTGTGTGTGTGTGTGTGTGTGTGTAAATGTAGCCAATATAAAATAATACTTGTATATATTACACCAGAAATCTACAAAAAAAGCCTCGTTCAAACATTGCAAGGGGTGATGCAATCATCATAATTGACAAGTGTCAGCTAAATAAATTATGCAAAAAGAAGACCTTTATAATTGTTAGAATTGTTTATGTATTGTTTATTGCCACATGATAAGATCTATTGTAAATGAATGTATCGAGTATCATGCTATGCTGCAACAGTGTGTGTTTAAGGATGTGTTCTAGCTATTTTTACAATGGCTGTTGTGTCACGTCTCACTGTTTTTCATCTTGAGCCATAAGGGTTGCGCTATTTAGATGGTGGGTCAAGTTTAAATATGTATTTCGAGTCCCTCTCCGAATCTATTGCGCACTCTCTTTTGAACGCAATTTTTGAAATTATACCCCTTGGGCAAGCTAGGGTTGGGTGCCACACTCATGAGTACAAAATTGTTTGTTTTGCAACATTTTAATATTCATTCATTGTCTGGTTTCACCTCATGCAGCTCAGCTTGTTGGCAAACTCTCTGACGATTACACCATTGGATTTGGCAAGTTTGTAGACAAAGTCACCGAGCCTCAGACAGACATGAGGCCAGCCAAGTAAGAATAATACAGCGTTACAGCACCACACAGTTTGACTTTGTCTGCACACGCTCCTTATATATGTGTTTCCTCTTACAGATTAGCAGAGCCGTGGTCCAACAGTGACCCTCCGTTTTCATTCCGTAACATCATCAGCCTCACCAACAACATAAACACCTTTAGACAGAAGCTCCAGCGAGAGCGCATATCTGGCAACCTGGACGCCCCCGAGGGGGGGTTTGATGCCATCTTACAGACTGCTGTCTGCCAGGTCTTGACAGTCTATTTTTAAGAAGTTAATTTGGTAGACAGAAGTGAAAAATGCTTGGACTTTACAGTACTGTAAACAGTAAATTACTTCTTACTGCTACAGTATAACTTGTTTCCATTTTTACAGGAACAAATTGGCTGGAGGAAAGACAGCACCCACTTGCTGGTCTTCTCCACCGAATCGGCATTCCATTATGAGGCAGACGGTGCCAATGTGCTTGCGGGCATCTTAGATCGTAACGATGAGCAATGCCACCTGACTCCAGATGGAAATTACACACATGATATTCGTCAAGACTACCCATCTATACCTACCCTAGTGCGACTTCTGGTGAAACATAACATCATTCCAATCTTCGCAGTTACTAACCACTCCTACACTTACTACGAGGTTTGTATGCCTTTAAAAAAGTATTTTAATTGTCTCAATGACACGAGCAGTTTGTCTCCATTTTAAAGTCCTCAGAGTATGACCACAATATGAATAAAAATTAAATACAAAAATTGGATATAAACTTCCTTGTGACACATGTTATGGTTTCCTTTGTTTGTAGAAACTTTCTGAATACTTCCCTATTGCTGAGCTAGGACAGTTGCAAGAAGATTCCTCTAACATCTTGAACATTTTAGATAAAGCTTTTCAGGTAAATTTATTTTCATACCAACAACATTACTGAGATTTTGTTTTTTTAAATGAGATGTAACTCTTTTTTGAACCATCATTTTTTGAACAGAATATTCGCTCCAAGATCAGTATCCGTGCAGAAGACAGACCAAAAGCGGTGGAAGCCAAGATACTCTCTCAGTCTGGCACGTTTTCTGAGATTGGCATATTCAAAATCAATCCAGGTGAAACTGTGAGTGCCTTTGACTTCTTTTAATAGACAACTTCAAATGTAGTCTCTCACGCACTTTCCATTTGTTTTCAGAAGGAATTAAAATAACGAAGGAAAAACTAAATAATTGAATATGAATTAAAAAGTAAATCATAATCCAGGTCGGGCCAGTAGTTCAGATTTTTTCTTGCCCTGAACTTTTCCCTGTACCTCAAGCAAATGTATTTGTTTATTTATATATTTTATTTGTTTATTTGCAATAATTTTCAGTTTTTATAAACATATTTTGAATTGATAATTTTTTTTATCTATTTCTTTCATTATTATTTTTTTTTTTATTGAAATATTTAATGTAATTTATTACTAAAAAATAATATGCATGCTGGTTGTCACATTAGCTGCATGCATTGCAATTTTATAAACACAATATCATGCTTTAAAATGTAAAAACTTTGTTATAAATATGCTGATTCTAGTTTTCTCTGTGTAAAGGGTAAATTTAGAGTCCGTCTGAAGGCTCTTAATCAGGTGGGAGAGCAGCATGTGTGTGATGCTAACCAGGCTGACCGGGCAGGAACCTTAAGAGTCAAACCAACCACCTTTAGCTCTGCCTTCAGAATCAATGCTGAAGTGCTCTGTCATACATGTGACTGCGAAAAGGTGAGCCCTGCAACCTCTTCATAACCCTTTTCCTGTTCTGCGTGTTCATTTAAAATCTTACTCTTCTGTTTCTACTTTAAAACCAGACCCCAGTTAAAAATGCAGTGCGGTGTAATGGCCATGGAGATCTTGTCTGTGGGAAATGCCAGTGTTATGATGGATGGTAGTATTAATTTGTATGTCTTTTGACATCTTTGGTTTGTACCGATTATATTGCAGTCCATAACCCCGCTTCTTTTCTATGCCCCACCTCTCATAGGCTAGGCCCTTTCTGTAACTGTTCAGCAGCGGTTTCCACAGACTCTGCCATGTGCATCGAATCCGGGAAGACAGAGCCTTGCTCAGGAAGAGGAGACTGCATGTGTGGGGCCTGTGTGTGCTATAACCCAAACCAGTTCGAAGGGCTTTTGTGCCAGTTTGACAAATCTCAGTGCCAGAGATTTGGTGGATTTCTCTGTAATGGTTAGTGAAAGGATTTTTCAATTTCAATATATCTCATATTTAGTTTGAGAGATGAAAGAAAGACAGGCAATACAGTCATATGATAATGTTGTATTAGTTGCAGACATGCTTTGATGTGTTGTCGTAGTAACGTTTCCAGGTTTATGAGATTTAATCTTTGTTTGCAACAACAGAACGTGGAAGCTGCAGTATGGGCAGATGTGTTTGCTCACCGGGATGGACAGGAGATGCCTGTGAATGTCCCATCAGCAGCGAATCATGTCTGGACAGCAAAGGGGTAATGGTCACAAAAATATAAAGTCACTATGCAAGCACACTATTGTTCAAAAATGTAGGGTCAGTAAGCTTTTTATTTTTGTAGAGAAAGTAATACTTTTATTAAGTATGGATGCATGAATTGAAATGACTGAAGTAATGGCTGCTGAAAATTCAGCTTTGGCATTACATGAATAAATTGCATTTTAAAAATAGATTGAAATAGAAAACAGTCATTTATTAATTGTAGTAATATTTCACAATATTACAGTTTTACAATTTTTCATTAAATAAATGCAGCCTTGGAGAGCATAAGAGACTTCAAACTGTATGGTCAAGTAAACAATGTCCCCATGTCTATGGTATTTATTCACATTTTTTTTTTACGGGGCATGTATTTGGGGGCAATGCCCGCCCGCACTTTTTTTTTAAAAACAAACAAACAGAGCACTAGTGTCACAATATATATGTATATTATGTATTATTATATTATTTAATTTAAGTACTTGCTGTCATTTGCTGATAGATGCTGGTAATTAACTACGTCAACACTGAAACTGATGTTTTTCCATTGAATTTTGAGTGATTTGATATCAGTGTTCACAATCTGTTTTCTCTAAATCATGGCATAGTTTAGGTAAAACTTTCGGTCACAGAACTGTTGACAGTCTAAGAGACCCATTTCACTCATAGCTCAATTTTGACATGTGTCTAGGTAAAACACAGTTCTGTGTATAATAAAAGTGTTCTTCTCATTTGTAGGGCATCTGTAATGGCCGTGGTGTGTGTAAATGCGGCCGTTGTGAGTGTGAACACTCCGGACTTCCACTGAGCCTGACTTGTGAAGCGAACTTCCAGGTATGACTGTGATGTGTGTGTGTGTCCGTGATATCCTGTTAATTAGTTATGTACTTATACCAACTCCAACTTCCTTCCATAATGCAGCAACAATTGGGCATGTGTGAAGCCAAAAGGAGCTGCGTTCAGTGCCAGGCCTGGAACACCGGCGAGAGAAAAGGACGGAAATGTAATGAATGTTCCTTTAAAATCGTCATTGTGGAAGAGCTCGAAGAAGGTACGGCATCAGATCTTAGTTTGATATTAAAATACATAGCTATACTCATGGATTTGTTTATGGATGGATCAAACAATGATGAATTGATTTACTTGTGTCCACAGATAAAAACGTAATAGAGACGTGCAGTTTCCGTGACGAAGATGACGACTGCACATATTACTACACTGTGAATTATCCATTAAACATCACAGACAAAGAACACCACGTCCTAGTAAAGAAAAAGAAAGGTGAGATATACACAAATATTAATTGTACTTTTTATATGATAAAAAGTTAAATGATTTATACAGCATTTGGGTGGACCTATAAGTTAATTTAAAACAATTTATCATATACATATGTATTATTTCATATGACATATTGCTCTTGACCAAGAGTGTGGTGAGTAATACACGTCAGGGTTAAACTAACTGATTGTTTCTCTGTTTATCAGACTGTCCACCTGCAGGTTTCCTGTGGTTGATTCCTCTCATTATGTTTTTGATGCTATTGCTTGGTTTGCTTTTGCTCTGCTGCTGGAAATACTGTGGCTGTTGCAAGGTAGATATACACATATACACATTAATTTAATTTTAATTTAATTTTGCTGAACGGATTATCGGTGCCCCCCCAAAGGGCTCTGAAAATCACTCTCGATCCCTCACATCCAAGTCGTCCCCTTTTTGAACTTTTGGCATCAGGCCGGCGCTACAGAGCCCCAATTACCGGGACAGCCAGGCACAAGAACAGTTTCTTCCCCCAGGCAATCCACCTTATGAACAGTTACCTGCCCCCCCCCCCCATTATGCAATAACAATGTGCAATAACCTTATATTTATTTGCTACCACCTCCATCCTAGTACATCCCTGCATCTCCTTCTATTCTATCCCATTCTATCATCTATTGCACAACTGTGTATACAATCATTTATGTTTCAAATAATTTTTCTTTTTCAATTTTTGGTTTATTTATATTTACATATGTGTATTTTTTATCCTCATCTTATTTTTATTGTCCGTGTGTCATTGTTGTCTCTGTGAACTGGAAGCCTATGACACTAAAACAAATTCCTTGTATGCACAAGCATACTTCGTAATAAAAGCGCTTTCTGATTCTTAATTATTTTTTGTTTATTTTCAATTTAATTTAATTTAATTGTATTTATTTTTGTATCCGTTTTCCAAATCAGCATGTCTGAAAGTCCTGAAAAGGAAGTTTTGTCAAATTTAGTAAACTATAGCTAAGAAAAGAAAGGAAAAAACACCCAAAGACAATTTAATACACAAACACCTTCCCATAACCAGGCACAACATCATGAGTTTCCAGTGTCATGTTATTTTCTGTTGTCAGTGAAACTGAAAATATTGCACAAAGAACAAAAATACAGTCAATCCGAACATGTCTGATGTGTATTATACAGCTAAGTGGAACAAAACTATCAAGATTTTATTGGAGGTGATGATATATGATTTAAAAAGTACGATGTCTTGTTTTTTTAGTAGTAGCCCTTTATTGTCACTAGTCACAAGTACCAGCGAAATTAGCCATCAACCTGTCCATACATACACAACATACATACAAGGGGGTAGACAGGACAGGAAGACAGGGAATTGAAGAAAAATACAGCATAACATGAGGAAGGGGGCATTGTTGCTTGTCTAGTTATTTATTCTAATTGGCTTTGATCCTGTTGTGTTGAACAGCGTTTTTGCTTTCTTTGAAACCACGAGTTACTTGCTGCTTAAAACTTGTTGTGCGTGACTGGATAAGATGTGGTTTAGTAATGTTAAATCTCAGATGATTAATGTTTGTTCTCTGTCCCCAACAGGCATGTCTTGCTCTTCTCCCATGTTGTGGCAGAGGTAATCATCTTTCTCTCTGTTACACTTCAGTTACACTATACAGAAATCAGCAGAAACAGATTTAGTTTTGTTTTTAATGTGTTTGTGATTGGCAGGTCGTATGGTGGGATTCAAAGAAGATCACTACATGCTACGCCAGTCTTTGTTGACCTCTGATCACTTGGACACCCCAATGGTGCGCACCGGCCCGCCCAAAAGCACAGACATTGTGCGCTGGAAAGTGACAGACAATGTTCATCAAGGACCAAACCACCCACAGAATCAAATCATACCCAACCCCAAAGAGACCAGTGAGTCTAGACTGAGATTCAACTAGTTGTTTAGTCATCTAGTGTGACCAATATTAAACTAAAAGTTCATCCCAAAATCTGAATTCTTGTCGTTCCAAACCTGTGTGACTTTCTTTCTATTGTGAAACAATAGAAAAAAATATGTTTTGAAAATGTTTCTGTACAAGTCAATGGGGTCCAAAACATCCACAGATGAAAGAAAGTCATGCAGATTTGGAACAACATGCAAAAAGTAAATGATGGCATTTTTTTATGCTTGCTTAGCTTTCATATTCTTTCATCTCTCTGTATTTTTCTTTATAGTCCAGTACCCTGTCTCTCTTCGTCTGAACCGGCAATATTCAGAAACTCTATCCAACCCTGAGGCTCGGGACACAGACATGCTCAGGCGAGAAGTAGAGGACAACGTAAGTGCTTATAAATGTGTGATGCACCCCACCCCAACCCCAGAAAAACCAAGAAACAACTTCTCCCACATGAACCGTCATGCCTGACTGCGAATGTCTCTTTGTTTTTCATAAACAGCTCAATGACGTGTTCATGCAGATCCCTGGTGCTCAGAGAGTGCAAAAGACTCGATTCAGGTTGAGAAGTAACTCTCAGTGACTCATTAAAATTGGTGTGGCTGTGCCTTGTGGGCAATTTTTTTCTGAAGTATTGGATGAGTCTCAGATTTTGACATGTTTCTGAATGTACTGTTCTCCTTTTCTTCCCCCTCAGGACGCAAAGAAACTCTGGAAAGAGGTACAGTAGCTACAACTGAGCTAGCATTGACAAAATACTTTATGTCACTTTAAGTCTGAGTTTATTGATTAGCGTAAATCTAAAAAAAAAATATTATTATAATACTAAAATGATTTCTGAAGGATCATGTGACATTGAAGACTAGAACAATGGCTGCTGAAAATTCAGCTTCACAATTACTGGAATAAATTACATTTTAAAATATATTAAAATACTATTATTTTATCAAATAAATGCAGCCTTGGGGTGAAATATGAACTGGATATGTCTTTGTTAGATTTACTGATTTGTACAGGGACTACAAATCTGGAAACTTGAAGAGAAACAATAATAATTCTTATTTGCATCCACAGACAGAACAACACGATTGTAGACACGGTTTTATCTGCCCCTCGTGCCAGTTACCCAGATATTGTGAAATTGACAGATAAACAGGTTCAGGCTGGAAACTTCCGGGATCTGAAGGTGGTTCCAGGCTACTACACTGTAGCTACAGACAGAGGTACAGACACCCTGCACAACCCACAGACCTTTAACTACACTTACATTGCAGTCCGCTGTCTGTTGTAACGGTTTGGGTTTGTTATGTGAATTTAATGTTAATGCGTCCCTGACCTTGTCTGTATTGTAGAAGCGGCAGGGGCTGTGGAGTTTCAGGAGGGTGTGGAGTCAGTGGATGTCCGGGTTCCCCTCTTTATCAAAGATGAGGATGACGAAAAGAAAGAGCTGCTTGTTCAAGCCGTTGACGTTCCAGTAGGAATTGCGAAGATCGGCAAAGATTATGTCAACATCACCGTGATTAAGGAACATGGTAAGATGGGTTTAAATAATAAAAGACAAATCTGACAACTTGTTTACAGAGAATGTTTTTTCTTACCACATTTGCATATTTTTTTCAGCCAAATAAGTGAGGATTGTTCTTAAAATCAAGCATTTTCTGATACACATTTTTTTTAAGTGGGTATTAATAATTAAAATTTGTTCTCATATAGCTAGGAACATCTTTACCTTCCTGCAGCCGTCATACACCTACAGTCGTCAGGATGGTGTGGCCAACATCCCGATCAGTCGTGAGATCATAGAGGATGGACGGACTCAGGTCACATACTGCACCCGTGACCTCACTGCCAAAGACAAGAAGGTAAAATACACTTTACAACTTGGGTTTCACTACAAGTTATGTATTTCTGTATTTACATTTGATTAAAGTGATTAGATTCTCTAATCAAATGAGACCACAATAGAGATATAATGTGCCAAACGAGTGATATGGATATGCATATCATGCATATTAAATTATATGAATATGCAGGAATATGCAGGGAAAAAGATATCCTGAAGTCATTCTTATTTGTTTGATTGTGTGTTTATTTGTCTCTTCTCTTCATAGGACTATATCTCAGTTGATGGAGACTTAGGTTATGCACCAGGCGAAACAGAGAAGACAGTCCCAGTGAAGCTCTTGGAGCTTGGGAAGGGAGACGGACTGCTGGAGGACAAACAGGTCAAACAGTTTGTGATGGATCTGAGTAACCCACGGCAAGGCGCTAAACTGGGCCGTTACCCACGCACCACTATCACCATCGCAGATAAACCAGGTATATATCAGGCTTACAGATTTAAAAGTATAATTTGTTGTTATTCCTTAACCTAAATGTGCATGTCTTCATAGAACCCAGTGTCGTGATGTTTAAGAAGAGTACTCAAACTTGCAATACATCCGACGCACTTTACTCCATCCCTGTGGTACGCACTCGAAACCAGGAGAGTCCGACCACTGTGTACTGGCGCACAAACAAAGCCTCACGCTTTGACCTCTCCAGTCCTCTCAAATTTGCTCCTGGCGAGACGGAAAAGAACATTGTCATTGATCCTCGTTCGTATCCATCTCCCATCATACCCGAGACCTTCCAACTGGAACTATTTGACCCAAGCAACAATGCAGTCATTGGAGAGAGGAAAACCTCAGTGGTGAACGTCATCGATGGTAGAGGTGAGAAAATAGGGAGCTTACAGTCAGTTCTGGGGTCCGTGTTTGCAACCAACTGTAAATGCTAAAATATTTATTTCTATTTTACTTTATTTCATGTTTTATGGGAAAACTGGACCCTTCGGGTAATCTGCAGAAGTTGAGTTACTTAATATATGTATTTTGTCATTTCATTGGATGAGAAAATAGATTCCCAGAAAATGGAAAATGTTCTCCAGTTAGCCACATCTCCTGAGGATGCCTCTATGCCCCAAACAACATCAAAGCTGTTGCTTCCGGCCCTAAAAAATCCGTCGTCTGAACTGGAACCCAAGTGCAAATGTCAATGGTTACAAGGTAGGTCACATAATATGATAATCTGATATAATACATTACAAATTGCATATTTTTTGTATTTTAGTGTGTATAGTTCAGTAAAAAGGAATACGTCCAGTTAACCAACAGCGATTATTCAAAACATCGGTCTCTGACCACTAATCCTGTTACTGATTAGATAGAGATGTGAAAATCTGTAAAAGTTTGAATATTTACACAGCGTTAACTAATATGAGATGGTCTTTACTTAAATTTGTAGTTGCAAATGCCAGGAATGTGACAGGAGAAAATATAGGCTTTATAAGTGTGATTTATTTGTAGATTTGTTCCATTAATAGTGTATGAAATAAATGTAATTGTGCTGTTTTTAATTGTGCTGTTTTAGACATATGGAATACAATATAAAAAACATACAGTATATGTATATGAATTAAAGTGAAGTGAAGTCACATTTGGCCAAGTATGGTGACCTTTGACCTTCATCACTTCTGTATATATGAATTAAATGATAAAGTGAATGATAAGTCACTTAGGTTCACCAAGGCTCATTTATTTGATCATAAATACAGTAAAAACTGTTTTCTGGTTTAATATATTTGAAAATGTATTCATTCAAAATTTTCAGCAGCCTTCAGTTTTACATGATCCTTAAGAAATCATCCTAATATGCTGATCTGTTGCTAAAGAATTTATCTTATTATTATCAATCTCGAAAACAGTTGTGCTGCCTAATATTTTTATGGAAACTGTGATACAGTTTTTACAGGATCCTATGATGAATAGAAAAGTCAAAAGAACAGCATTTATTTGAAATAGAAATCTTTTGTAACATTATACGTCTTTACTCTCACCTTTGATCAAGTTAATGTCCTTGCTGAATTATAATTATTCATTTTTTTTAACTGACCCCAATCTTTTGAACAGAAGTGTTTGTAGGCTAGTAGGAGATGTAGCTGTTTTTTAGCACCAGCCCATTGCTGCTTGTAAAGTTTTAGAGTTGCAATATTTAATGAAATTAATATTTCAATATGCAGTAGTTTAGCTAAAAAAGCTGTTAAGAATGCTGTTAAATATGTCATTTGAGCTGTGATTTGCTGTTTTTCTAGGTGAAGTACTGGATTTATGGAGACCCTGAGGCTGATGCTCAGGTGCTGAATGTGAAGACTCCTCAAGCCGAGCTGACTAATCTCTACCCGTACTGTGACTATGAGATGCGTGTATGTGGCTACAATGCACTCGGAGAGGGCAATTACAGCGATGTCATCCAATGCCAGACTCTAGAGGATAGTAAGTCAGTCTCTGGACTCTGTGTTTGTTCTAATTTTGAATTTGTATTGTTTTTTAAGAAACTCCATGTCATACTTTTCATACTTAGCTTTTTCTAGCATACCCGTTGATGCTTTTTTGAAGTTTCTGTCTCACAACATGCCCATTTGCATTAATGTACCCCTCTAGTACCTGGTGAACCTGGTCGCCTGGCTTTCAACGTTATCAGCCCCACTGTCACTCAGGTCAGCTGGGCAGAGCCAGCAGAGACGAATGGTGTCATTACTTCATATGAGGTTATCTACACACCCATCGATCGACGAAACAAGAGTACGAGTCCTAAAATACTATTTATATAGAATATGTGTGTCAGTATTGTAATATTTAATGCTCCCCTAATTGCACATATTTCTTTCTCTGTTCAGAGCTACAGGAAATTTTAAGAAGGTGATGATTGACAACCCCAAAAGCGCATGCTGCTCATCGAGAACCTACAGCCTTCTCAGACCTACTGTTACAAAGTGCGTGCTCGCAATAAGGTGGGCTGGGGCCCATACAAGAAGCCACAATCAAGCTTCACAACCTACCAGACCCATGTCAAGTAAGCATCTGGATGGAATTGAACTCAAGTTCAGACCGAGCAATTGTTTAATAAATCATTGTACTGACTGTGAATTGATTGTGATTTGTTTCTGGTTTATATCACTCCTACAGTTCCTATCATTCCCGACATTCCCATTGTGGATGCAGAAGCTGGTGATGAATATGACAGCTATCTGATGTACAGTAATGAAGTACTGCGATCCCCAACGGGTAGCCAAAGGCCTAGCGTCACAGATCTGACTGAAGGTGGGTATCTTTTGTGATGTGGTGCACTGTTGCAACACATTGAAGTCAATATACACCACTGTTCAAAAGTTTGGGGTCAGGTAAATAAAATATTTTTTTTTAATTAAGCAAGGATCCATTAAATTGGTCAAAAGCGATATCAAAGGGTTCTGTAATATTACAAAAGATTTCAATTTCAAATAAATGCCGTTAAATTAAGCAGCACAACTGTTTTCAAACGAAATATTCCTTGAATAACAAATCAGTATCTTAGAATGATTTCTGAAGAATCGTGTGACACTAAAGACTGGAGTAGTGGCTGCTGAAAATTCAGCTTTGCCATCACAGGAATAAATTACATTTTAAAATATATTAAAATAAAAAGTTATTTTAAATAATATTTCAAAATTGTACTGTTTCACTGTATTTTTTTTATCAAATAAATTCAGCCTTGGTAAGCATAAGAGGCTTTATTCAAAAACATAAAAATCTTGAACCCAAACTTGAACAGTAGTGTGTTTTCTGCACATCTTTGCTAAAATGACCAGGATAAATTTCAACCAGCATGGGTAAACTGGTTGGCCATGCAACTCTTGGTAAAGGGGACACCAGCACACTAGCATCCTGACAATGGTGCCTTTTTCATCAGGTATAGTAGGAAAAGACTTATGTTTTTCGAAACATGTCAATGCTTTTTGTCTGTGTTTGCATGCCTGAAACCTTATAGGTCAGACATGGCCATGGTCTGCCTTCATCTGCAGCGTAACAGGATGATATCTTTACATCATTCGTATGCAGCTTCTGTTGAAAACGAAAGGCTCTTTCTAGTCCCTGAAGCCACCAATCACTTGCCTTGCCATTTTGCATGACAATGTCATTTTCTTTCCTTATGGCTTTGTAAATCTGGGTGACTGGGCTCTTTATGAAAGTTGAACTTATTGTTTGTGCAGCGTTCAGTTGGGCTCTTTGGCTCTCATTTGGCAAGAATGATCAGACTGTTTCCTCGGCCTTGCTAAACGTCGCTAGCATCATGGATGGGCTCAGAGACATCAGCTTCCCACCTTTTCTTCTTTCCTTCTTTGCCTAACTCTACTTATTAAAGGATCAGTTCACACACAAATATAGAAATTCTGTCTACATTTCTATTTCCGGCTTTGCTACCGTTCGGACGCTCTTGCTATTGCTCTGCACTTTGCTCCCTATTTTTGTTCTTTTCTCAGATCTTTCTAAGATTTTTACTTCAGCTGATCAGCACAGTGCTCAAACAACACATTTTTTGGAAAAAAGGACTCTTTGCCTCCACTGCCAGCAGTTTACATTCCGGAGACCGATAAATACAGCTGTCTACATTCAAACAGATGAGAGAAAATGCCTACTTGCTGCACGAACTGCACACAAACTTCTACAAAGGATTGTGGTTCTTGAAACAAAGTTATTTGCTGGACTTCCAAAACAGACGGAACATACAGCAGACGGTCACCACGGACCCCCTCAGCATACAGCCGGTGAGTCCTGTGAATCTAGTGAATCTCAACAGTTTATACCAAGTAGAGGAACAAGCCGAAACTGATCGACGGACTAATCGATGGCACAAACAGGGAGCGAGACCCAAAGGCTCTCGAGACACCAGATTGTCACGAGTATCTCGTATTGCTGCTGTAGCATCCTCTACCCCAGATACGGCTATGACAAGACTTGTAAACACTGGTATTCTACAACCCCCTATACATCTTGAGAACAGATTTGAAGCATTGATGAATGTGGATGAGGAATCCCAAAATATGACAAAACTCGGATCGAATCAGCCAGCAGCTAACATTGCTACTAACAGGCGCTCAAGGTCGAGCAGACAGCGGCATTCAGCTCAAAGCGCAGCCGAGCCCAGGACTCTGATAGTGGGCGACTCTATTATTAGAAACGTCAGTAGCAGGACTGCTACTACCTGCTGCTTTCCTCAAGCAACCGTTTCTGATGTGAACAAGGAACTTCGGAGCATTGTGATGAAGCACAAGACTGCAAATCGAGTCATCATCCATGTGGGGAGAATGATATTCGGAAAAGGCAGTCAGAAATGCTAAAGCAAGATTTCAGTGAACTCTTTGAAACACTTCAAAGACTTGAAGTTCAGTCGTTCATCAGTGGACCACTCCCAGCGAGGGGAACTAACATGTTTTCACGGTTGCTTGGGCTGAATACATGGCTACAAAGAACCTGCAGTACAAAAGGAGTCAACTTCATCGACAACTTCAATATTTTCTGGGGACACAGACAACTGTATAAACTGGATGGCCTCCACCCAAACAAACTTGGTGCAAGAGTGCTAAAGGACAATTTCTATTTCTCCCTCCGTCATCCTTCAGTGGTGTGTGTCAATCCACTCACACAGTCACCTGGACAGAATATGAGTGACCACAGGACTTCATATCAGCTTCCGAGTCATTATGTGGTTGAAGAATCCCACAAGGATACTGATAACGCCACACAGCCAAAACAACCACTGCTCATGGACATCCCGGCTGAGCCCTGCTCACAGAGCTCATCACATGCAGACTGTGACGTATCACAACAGCTCCAAGACTCAGCACCCAAGGACAACTTTCTGGAAAACAGCCTGGGATGCCATGACAACACATTACAGTCACCGGAAACATCAGAGCTAGAGCCCCGCTCACCAGACACACTATCCCTCTCTCCAGCACCTGGACAGAATATGCCCCGCTCACCAGACACTCTATCCCTCTCTCCAGCATCTCCACTTCTAAGCTTTTCACAGAAAATGGAGGAATTGGTGTATGCTGGGACCAAACTCTCTGCAAGCCCGCAGATATCAACTAAAAAAAGGCGGCCCCTCAACCACCAAAGACTTCAGGCTCAGCTCTCCCGCCTCCTCCTGTGAGAGCTCTCCGACCGCTGCCACAACGCAAGGGCCCAAACCCTCCTCCATCTGCTGTAGGTGAACCAAAAACAACTGATAACAGCTCTCAGTGATATGTGTCGGGTCCCCGCTATACTAGCAACAACATTCTCGAACGTTTACAATACAAGCGGGAACCCAGTGTGCCTGTAGCCTTCTCTATTTCTGTTTTATCACGTGATAGAAGGTCTAAGGCCTTCAAAAGGCGTACGGCTGACCCATCTAATCTAAGGCCTGTTATGCATCAGTCTAAGATTGCTGTAGAGACTAAATGTAATTCCATCAAGTTAGCATTTTTAAACACTCGCTCACTAAAAAATAAATCATTTGTGATCAATGATTTAATAACCACAAACAACCTGGATTTTATGTTTCTAATTGAAACATGGCTAGAAGACAACTGCAGTGCAACAGTCCTCACTGAAACAGCCCCTCCTAACTTTAATTTTATAAGTGTCTGCAGGACTGTTAGGAGAGGTGGAGGTGTAGCTGCTCTGTTTAAAGATGTTTATCAATGCAAGCAAGTGTCATTTGGTCAGTACTTGTCTTTTGAATATCTAGGTATTGTGCTGAAAGGTGCCCCACGCATTCTGTTTATCATAATCTACAGGCCGCCAAAATATTCTCCAGCCTTTGTTGAAGAGTTCACAGAACTGTTATCAATGATTTCCTCAGAGTTTGACTGTTTTGCTATTGCAGGGGATTTTAATATTCACATAGATAATGCTGAAATCAAAACTACAAAAGAAATTATAACTGTTTTAAACACTTTTGACCTGATTCAGCATGTGCACGGACCCACACACAATCGTGGACACACTTTAGATTTACTCATCAGTAGAGGTCTAAACATTTCATCCATTGTCATTAAGGATGTAGCTCTGTCTGATCACTTCTGTATTTTCTTTGATATATTGATCTCTGTCACCACTGAATCTAGATCTGTCTCTGTCAGAAAGAGATGCATTAATGAGAACACTAGTGTGCTATTTATGAAGGCAATATCTTTAACACCAAGCATTTCTGCAGACTCTGTTGATCTTCTCCTGGATTCATTTGACTCAAAAGTTAAGAATGTTATTGATGATATTGCACCGATAAAGGTCAGCAAGAAGAATGGCAGACAAAAATCATTTTGGAGAAAATCAACAGCAGTTCAGAATATGAAAAGACAATGCAGAAAAGCTGAGCGGATGTGGCGGAAGACGAAACTAGAAATACACTATAGCATCTATAAAGACAGCCTTCATGCTTTCAATTTGGAACTAGCCACAGCTAGACAGACCTTCTTCTCAAACCTTATAAACAGTAATTTAAACAACACTCGCACTCTTTTTGCTACTGTTGAGAGACTGACAAACCCCCCAAGTCAGATTCCCAGTGAAATGCTCTCGGACAGCAAATGCAATGAGTTTGCTTCCTTCTTTTCAGAGAAGATCAGTAATATCAGGAAGGAGATTGGCACATCTTCCTGTAATACAGAGGTCACACAGATTCGACAGCAATCTCAAAAAGAAGTGACTATGTCTGTTTTTAAAACAATTGATAGCAAAATTTTGGAAGAAATAGTACAGCATCTTAAATCGTCAACCTGCTATCTTGACACACTTCCCACATCTTTTTTCAAAAGTGTGCTTAACTGTTTAGAAGCAGATCTCTTAGAAGTGGTGAACACCTCACTTCTTTCTGGGACTTTTCCAAACTCCCTGAAAACTGCAGTTGTTAAGCCCCTTCTGAAAAAGAGCAATCTTGATAACACCATGTTGAGCAACTATAGACCAATATCAAATCTTCCTTTCATAGGTAAGATTATTGAAAAGGTAGTTTTTAATCAGCTGAACAACTACTTAAACTCAAATGGATTCCTGGATAATTTTCAATCTGGTTTCCGCGTGCATCACAGCACAGAGACAGCACTCATTAAGATAATAAATGATATTCGCTTTAATTCTGATTCTGGCAAAATATCAGTGCTGGTACTACTAGATCTTAGTGCTGCGTTTGACACTGTCGATCATAACATACTTCTAGAGAGACTGGAAAACTGGGTCGGGCTTTCTGGGATGGCACTCAAATGGTTCAGGTCATACTTAGAAGGGAGAGGTTATTATGTGAGTATAGGAGAGCATAAGTCTAAGTGGACGTCCATGACATGTGGAGTCCCACAAGGCTCAATTCTTGCACCGCTGTTGTTTAGCCTGTATATGCTCCCACTAAGTCAGATAATGAGGAAGAACCAAATTGCCTATCACAGCTATGCTGATGATACCCAGATCTACCTAGCCTTATCTCCAAATGATTATAGCCCCATTGACTCCCTCTGCCAATGCATTGATGAAATTAACAGTTGGATGTGCCAAAACTTTCTTCAGTTAAACAAGGAGAAAACTGAAGTAATTGCATTTGGAAACAAAGATGAAGTTCTCAAGGTGAATGCATACCTTGACTCTAGGGGTCAAACAACTAAAAATCAAGTCAGAAATCTTGGGGTGATTCTGGAGACAGACCTTAGTTTTAGTAGTCATGTCAAAGCAGTAACTAAATCAGCATACTATCATCTCAAAAACATTGCAAGAATTAGATGTTTTGTTTCCAGTCATGACTTGGAGAAACTTGTTCATGCCTTTATCACCAGCAGGGTGGATTATTGTAATGGTCTCCTCACCGGCCTTCCAAAGAAGACCATTAGACAGCTGCAGCTCATCCAGAACGCTGCTGCCAGGATTCTGACTAGAACCAGAAAATATGAGCATATCACACCAGTCCTCAGGTCCTTACACTGGCTTCCAGTTACATTTAGGATCGATTTAAAGTACTTCTACTCGTTTATAAGTCGCTCAATGGCCTAGGACCTAAATATATGTCAGATATGCTCACTGAATATAAACCTAACAGACCACTCAGATCATTAGGGTCGAGTCAGTTAGAAATACCAAGGGTTCACACAAAACAAGGGGAGTCCGCTTTTAGCTATTATGCCGCCCGCAGCTGGAACCAGCTTCCAGAAGAGATCAGATGTGCTAAAACATTAGCCACATTTAAATCCAGTCTCAAAACTCATCTATTTAGCTGTGCATTTGTTGAATGAGCGCTGTGCTACGTCCGAACTGACTGCATTGTATTTTATGTATAATCATTTTCTATTTAACTGTTTTAAATCTCATTTTAAATCAATTTCTATATCATTTTAAAACTCCTTGTTTTATTATTTTTAACTTCTTGTTTTTATTGCTGTGAATGATTATTTCACATTCTTTTATGTAAAGCACTTTGAATTACCAATGTGTATGAAATGTGCTATACAAATAAACTTGCCTTGCCTTGCCTTACATTTACAGAAGGAATTCAGAGCTTTCCATAAAAATCACAGCGATTTTGGGGATGGATGCTTCAAAAATTACATAAAACATAAAAACAACCATTATCAGCTCTGTATGGATATAACTAAACCTTACCAAATAACTTAATACAAAAAAATTTAAATTTACAAAATATTTTTTTTGTGTAATTTTTGTAGCCCCATTCACTATACCTTTTGCAAGTTTTGCCTACCATCTCCTTTTGTTTTAAGAAAATCATAGGGGTTGAAAAAAGGACAGAAATGACAGAATTTTCCATATTGGGTGATTTAATGTTAGATCATGACTGCACACACATCCTCTGTGCCTTGCTTCTTCCCCACATGATTACTGAAGGCTCACGCTGGAAGCATGTCAGCTAGTCGGTTCGGACCTAGATCTTCGTAAAGTGTCCTGGAAACTTGCCTGCTGAATCCATCCCCCACTGCCTGAGCCCGCCACAATGCCATCGATAATCATGCAACAGACCCTGGCCACAAGGTGAAGACCTGTCCCTGGCCGACATCATGCCATCCACACCCAACGTCAACCCAAAGCTGTGCCTAGCAAAGTTCCTTGAGTGCTAATTGGCTCAAGAGTATCAGAGTGCTAATTGGCATCTTTATGTAGACTGCTAATTCCATTGCTTCCATAAAAATAGTGTTTCTTCTTTGAATTGAGAGGCTTTCCGCAGTTGGGTCTGTTGAGGTGACTCCTCTCCTCTGGGGCAACAGTTCAAAGTCTTATTCTGGAGCTAACTTCAACTGTGAATTCTAATGCACTAATGTTGCTGTGCTAATTCATGACATCATCTTCTCTCTTATATGTTCCTCACAGATCAGGTTGTAAATGGAAAGTGGGACCAGAATTTCCTGTTCCCAGGAGGAAGTGTTCCCTTTCCCGCAACGTCACTCCTCCTCATCCACATACAGCCATTCCATACCCCGGACCGGTGGTGACCAATCACAGCAGCACCACAACGTACATTTCCGGCAAAGGTATCAGAGATAAAAATACTTAAAAAGACTTAAAAATTACAATTTATTATCAAATCAGTATCAGAATCAGAATGAGCTTTATTGGCCAGGTATGTTTACACATACAGGAATTTTTTAAAGTGACAAAGCTCCACAGTGCAACAGAATGACAGCAACGGGACAGGACACAGACAACAAATAACATTATACAAATATACAAATAGGCAATGTACAAAATTGCAAAAACACTATGCAATACAGACATTCAAGTGTGTACAGGTCTGACGTGCAAATTTGAAATGGAAAAAAATTAAATACTAAATATTATATATGTATGTGTGGTGGTGATATATAGTTGTAAAATAGTGTTATCATTATCATTTAGTTATCCTAATTTCATTCATTCAAACCCATTTGTTTCTTTTTGTGAACACAACACAAAGACTGCTGAAAAATTGCATCACAGGAAGAAATTTGATTTTAAAGTCTAAAAAAAAGTTAAGAACTTGAACTAAAACATCTATATATAAAATAAAACATTTGTTTTTAATTTTATACAATTTCACAATATTACTGTTTTTTTTTACTGTATTATCAAATAAATTAATAAATGTATTTGATTAAATGGATCATTTATCAAATAAATGATGCAGATGTCTTTAAAAAATATTTTCAAAATCTTACAGATTCCGAACTTTTGAACGGTTCTGCAAGTTTTCATTCACAGATAATCTAAAGTAAAAAAAGCAAGTGTTGTTCACACAAAGCAATTGTATGGCTTAAGAAGACTTGGATAATAGTGTCATTTGGACCACTTTTATAATAGTTTTATGGCACTTTTTTGCCCTTTATTTTGTATTTTCTATCTGTCTTCTGTACCTGTACCTTTATATTGAAAAAGAGCAGCATGAACATTATTCAGAACATCTGTTTTTGTGTTCCATGAAAGTAAGACAGTCATATTGGTTTGGAATGACATGAGGGTGAGTAAATGATGACAGAATTTTCATTTGAAGGTTTATGAAACATTCTTTGATTTTGAACATATTAGTGCTGTCAAATCGATTAATTGCAATTAATCACATCCAAAATAAAAGTTTAAGAAATAAACTTAAGAAATATATGTAACATATTTCTAATATATAATGTAATATAAATATATATATATAATATATATAATTTTGAATCAACTCCATAACTCATTAACCATTCTTTGTTTTTTATCACAATTAGGAGGCTCGACGACACACAAATATGATCTTAGGGACGGTGGACTTCTCAATGAGGAAGTGAGCTCATGAGGAAGCGTTTCTGAGAATAGGCATTACACGGACGTGATGGTGTGAGGGATTCTATCGTCATGGGAAACCTGTCTGGTGGATTTTGGACAACTTAGGTAAATAAACCTGATAGATCTGCGTGCACAAAGCCAATGCAATTTGATATAATGCCTCGCAGGGTGCAGCTTTTGGCAAGAATCCTGGCTCACTCTTGCTTCAATCCTGCTCTTCTTTTTCTCCCTCCTTATGCCATTGTTCCTCTCTCTTTACACTTTTTATTCTCCTGCTGTTTTCTCGTCATGCGACGGCTGCCTTCCAACCTTTCCCGCCACAAACCCTGCCGTACCCCACCCTGCCGTGACTTGGCTGCCTCTCAGGGGTCTCTAGCTTCAGTCAGAGTACAGCTACCAGCTACAGCTTGAGCTCCAGAGCTCGTACTCAGTCTGAAGATATCAACGATGCACTGCACAACCTGGATAGTGTTCTTCTGGGTGAGTGAACACGGAAACAACCAGCAATGCGTCAGGAGAGGGTACTTTGAAACCGTAACATCCTTTCATAATGTAAAGTACTTAAGAGCAGATCTTTTAGTTAGAAGCAGATCTTTTCATAGGTGTACTATATATTTAAATAAAATAAAATAAAAAAATCATTTATTTAGGCACCTAAAATTTCAGACAGCTTTGAACTTATTTATTAATCATAAATTTAATACAAAAAATAAAAAGATTATAGAATATATACTTATAGATCACCAAATTTATTTTAAAATATGTATTTAGGAACCAGGGAACCAAATAAATAAGTTCCTGTGGCTCAGTGGTAGAGCATTGCGCTAGCAGCGCAAATGGTCGTGGTTTCATTTCCCAGGGAACACATGTACTGATAAAAAATGTATAGACTGAATGCACTGTTAGTCGCTTTGGATAAAAACATCTGCTAAATGCATAAATGTAAATCAGTGAATCTTTTTTAGAACTGGTTTATTTACTTGTGTTTGAATGGTCATATTCGTGAAAATTAATTTCTCAAAAATCCTGCATTGTAGTAGAGCACATTTGACTAATTGATTAGTTCATCTGGTAAGAACAAAATATGACATAAAACACTTTTAGGCTAAACAGTTGTAAGAATTAGCTTGTTACTGGAAACGTATCTGTTTAAACTATTTTAGAAGTAGCTGAGCTACTGTCACACTACTGAAAAATGTAGTTCAGTTTGAAGCAGCTCTGCTTTCACTTACTTACAGACTGACACACCTCAGCCAATTCCCTGCTGTCTCCCCAGTGCTGAACCAATAAAACAAGTTGTGGCTGCAGAATTAAATATGTCTGCTCTGTGGTTTGACATTTTACCGTCTGCACTGCTCATGCCCTCAGACTCACGCTTCAACCCGGGTGTTCCTGAGACTCCCAGCAGGCTGGTGTTCTCTGCCCTGGGCCCACGGCCCTGAAAGTGAGCTGGCAGGACCCCAATGTGAGACCGGTGTACTGGTTACTGCTCCTTTACCAGCTAACTCAATGGAGGTGATCCATCTCTTCTCAATTAGTTGTCATACCTATTCATTAAAACATATATTTATGAAAGTATACAAATGTATAGTATAATTGATCAATTTATTGCCATTTTTAAATGTGTATGAAAATAAATAGCTGAAATAATTGAATAGTAGAATAATAGATCAACTTATTTTTTAAATGTAATTTAGCATTTAATTTATGATGTCAAATAATGTTCATACACACACACACACACACACACACACACACACACACACACACACACACACACACACACACACACACACACACACACACACACACACACACAACACACACACACACACACACACACACACACACACCACACACACACACACACACCACACAACACACACACTACACACACACACACACCCACACACAACACCACACACACACACACACACCACACACACACACACACACACACACACACACACACACACACACAACACACACACTCACACCCACTCACACACACACACACACACACACACCCACCCACCCACACACACACACACACACACACACACACACACACACAACACCACACACACACACACACACACACACACACACACACACACACACACAACACACAAACACACACACATGCATATATATATTATATACTTTAATTTAGCCAATTACTTTGATATGCTCTATATACAATGTACATAATAACAGATTATGTCTATTGAAGTCTATAATGTTTTGATTGTCTTGTGTTTCTTTTATAGGTGAGTTAAAGCGTATTGAAGTGAACAATCCTGCTCAGATCTCTGTGGTGGTTCAGGATCTCCTGCCGAACCACTCCTACATCTTCAAAGTGAAGGCCCAGAGTCGAGAGGGCTGGGGTCCTGAGAGAGAGGGAGTCATCACCATTGAGTCTGCTGTCGACCCCAAGAGTCCACTGAGCCCAATGCCAGGTCAGAGCACCTTCATTCTGAA
Organism: Ptychobarbus kaznakovi; assembly: GCA_027422405.1. Classification (NCBI taxonomy): domain Eukaryota; kingdom Metazoa; phylum Chordata; class Actinopteri; order Cypriniformes; family Cyprinidae; genus Ptychobarbus; species Ptychobarbus kaznakovi. The sequence goes on along the minus strand of CM049810.1, from coordinate 19,930,926 downwards.
ATTATTTTTTTGTGCCTATAGGGGCCAAACTATGTAATACCAACAAAGCAGTGGCAACTACCCTGAATCTTCATTAAATATTAACACATTATTGTGTCTATGTATAATTTACTAAACCATGTATGTATGTGTGTGTGTCATCAGGATCTCCATTCACACTCAGCACTCCCAGCGCTCCAGGACCTTTGATCTTCACAGCTTTGAGTCCAGACACGCTGCAGCTGAGCTGGGAGAAACCTCGCAAACCCAGCGGGACATCCTGGGCTACGTGGTTACCTGTGAACAGCTGAACGGTGGAGGTCAGACACCACCCTCCTTTATTCTTTTTGACATTTGACATATCTGAACTTTGAATCCACATAAATGTCCACAGTAGTTACAACTGCAATAATCAGAAACAACCCCTGTTCTTTAAAAGACTCTATTTTTGGTGTCCTTGCAGGAGATCTTCGCTCCTTCCAGGTGAATGGCAACGCTGCAACTTCTTTGACTGTGTCTGACCTGAAAGAAAACATGCCATACAAATTCAAAGTTCAAGCCCAGACCACGCAGGGCTTTGGACCAAGCGAGAAGGCATCATCACCATCGAATCCCAAGATGGAGGTATGCTGGAGATTACAACAGTGTGACAGAGAGAGTGATATGATAGTGTGTGCCTTTTTATGATATATATCTCGCTGTTGTTTAATATTTCAGTAAAATAAAATAAAATACTATGGTTCAATCAATTTGCGATTGATAAAATTAAGTCTTGCCCTGTATTACTTTCTACTGAATATTTAGTTTTAAAAAAGGGTCATATGATGCTTTTTTGAAGATCATTATTTTGTGTATTTGGTGTAACAGAATATGTTGACATGCTTTAATGTTCAAAAAACACATAATTTTTCAAATACTGTACATTATGTAGGTAATCTATGCCCCGCCTCTTTCAAATGCTTAGTTTTCTACAAAGTCCCCCTCTGACAAGCACAGTCTGCTCTGATTGGCCAACTGACCCAGCATTGGTGATTGGCCGAACAACACAAGCCGCGTCGGAAATGTAACACCCCTTTCGATTAATTGCTAGCTTCAGCCTTCAAAACTAAAAACAGTTAATAATGTCCTTAGTTTTACCATCAGTTCAAGCCGAAAGGGGAACATAGTCGCATGACAGACACATTAATGAAGCTCGTATTTGTTTGCAAACAAGCCCACGGTTGTGTGACCTTGGGTCTCCCTCTCTCACACAGGCGGCACACACAAACACACACACACACACACACACACAACACAACACACACACACACACACACACACACACACACACAACACACACACACACACACACACACACACACACACACACACCCACACACACACACAC